>CAJQZP010001094.1:707500-1250000 GCA_907164705.1 Parnassius apollo
TTTCTATCAAAAAATTGCCGCTCCAGCAAAATAACCAAATAATATAAGGACAAAACACTAATTACGGTAACTAAATATTGGTAGTATATGTTAGGATATAAAAAATAAAATTAATGGATATGAAAGCACATTGGGGAACAGTGATCATTACTTAAACTGAAAATAACGGTATAGGCTAAAATTAACGACTAAAATTCCTAAACTTAAATTTAAAATTTTGTTTTTATGGGTTCTAAAATGGTGACAATTTGATAAACAGCCTGAACGGTATTTCGAATGTATGTTATAATAGAATATTTTTATTAATTACGCTGTATAGCAGTTTTTTTAACATAACGTATAATTATTTTTAGAGATAGGTACAAAAGATGGAAAGGTGTATTAGAAACAATGTCGGATAACATTTGTTTAGATTTAACATGTAATGATTTCTTAAATTTACGCGAACACTACACATTGAACAAAACTAAATTTACGGATTCAATCGCTTTTGTTTAACAGATTTTACTTATTTTTAATTTCCGACGTTTCGGGTGCTTTATAGCAACCATGGTCACGGGGGAGACTGAGATGTTTGACGTCCCAATGTCATTGTTAGCCCGGCTACCTTCAGTTTTTTAATATTAATTTTTGGTCCGATTTACGCAAAACGAACTTACAGTATCTTGAAGTCTTGCAGTGGTATGCTTGGGTTTGGGTTTAATTTTGTTAATTATAGGATCCCAAGCAGATGGCAGCACCCAACCATCTTCTCTATTGAAATTAGGATGTTTTTTTTTAATTTCAATAGCCTCGCGTATCATCCTTGGTAGGAATCGGTGTTCTTTTGCGAGGATTTGTGGTTTATCAAATCTGATGTAATTGTGGGGACGATCTTGAACATGTTCACAGACTACAGACTTCCCGGAGCGTCGGTGCTTCACGTCAGCTACATGTTCTTTCACGCGGGTTTTTATGGATCTTTTTTGTTTGACCTATGTAAGAGAGAGATCTATCATAACAGAACGGCGTTTTTGAAAGTTTTAGGTATAATCGAACATAAAAATATACCACCATCTAATTTATCCCCTCAATCCTCTTAAAATTCCCATGTAGTCGCATGCGTCCGTTTAATCCCGAGCGTTCACATGCGACCGCAATTTTTAATAACAAAAAATTTATTCACAAGAAATATGGTACAAAGATGTTCTTATAATAAAATAATGTGTCACATACTTTACTGATTTTGGTACATTGAAAACTTATGGTTAGAAGATAAAAAAATTAAGTAAAACTAGACGTGCATCAGTTTACAATTTTGATATTAATGCTTTAAAACACGATCAAATAACAAACAGCGTTTAAAAGTCAATAGAAACGTACTTTTATTTTTAGAAGTTCATTTACCGAATAAAATTGTTTTTCCAAAAGCCATTTTAATAAATTACGTCTAAATCGATTATAATCTAGTTGCCTTATTTCATTTGGGATTTTATTGAATAGCCATCACATAGTAATTTTTGAATACAGGCTAGTTTTTAATGAAGGCAAAATAATTTAATCTTGGTAACTGGTACTATTTGTTACTGTATCTTTTAATCTACTAAAAAAATGAAGATATATTTTTTTACGAATATTAAAAGTTCAAAAATGTACATCGATGATAGTGTAAGAACACCCAATTCTTTAAATAGTGACTTGCAAGAACAAGTTGCCCAATGCCACAAATTGTTCGTATACAGCGTTTTTGCGCTATAAAAGCACGGTTTACATGTCGACAAAGAGACTATTTAACCCTCAGCAGCCAGAAAAAAGACAAAACTCCTCGCGTCGCGGAAAAAAAAAAAACAAAAAACAACACAAAGAAAAAAAAAAAAAAACCCCAGAAAAGGGAAAAAAAGGGGTGAAAAGCCGTCAGAAAAAAAAAAGCCCCCCACTCGCAGATCTTCCACGCTCCGGAGACAGGTTTTTGCTAAGTCGTAGACGAGCCAACGCTTCTTTCTTTCTTTTGCGGACACAAAACTTCACTACTTTAATATACTTAAGTATTAGTACGCGGCGCGGTTTCTTCTCCTTCGATTACTCGATTACCAATTGAATCGTGAGACAGTTCTCAGCGGTATGATATATATATATATATATATATATATATGATGGTGCCAACATCCCCCCCGGTCATAAAGGGTTGCCTTTATAAATAAATAGTTATAAAATAAATTAGGTAAACAATACCTCTATAACATACATGATACAATGAAACAAATATTAAAGACCAGTTATAAAATAAGACTATGAATATAAAGTAATATCACAATTATTTATTATTAGTATAAGTTTGCGCTATAAATCGGTAACAAAATACATATTTAATATGGGTATGTATTTAAATGTTAAGCTAGTCATTATTGATTTGGTAATTTGCGTAAACTCACCACTGGACGTACGAAACTGCCTTTAGCAGTCTTAACGGTTACAACGCGGATTATATCATCTTTAGATAGGTGCACCTTCTCCACGACGTCTAGAAGCCAAGATAGAGGTGGTGCATTATCTGTCATAAAATCTACCACAGTCACCATGAATATGGGAGCCGCAGGTGAATTCCATTTAGCTCTAATCTGTAGTTTATGCAACTAATTACTACGAAATCGTTGCCAGTTGTGGTCGTTGGATTATCCCAGTAGAGTCAGTGGGATAACCGGGAAGTGATGACAATGGGAATGTGTTAAGAAAATGAGTAGGCATGAGTGCAGATGGTTCTGCAGGATCACTACTCATAGCTGTCAATGGACGTGAGCTGAGGAGTGCCTGAATTTGAGTTAAAACCGTTAAGAGCTCTTCGTAAGAGAGAATTTAAAAAAATCCAAAAATCAACACAATAACACGCCACACGAAATAGTTATACGAAATGAACTTAGATTATAAATAAAAATACCATAAACTAACTAATTTTTATTGCATTAGAGGATTGGAAATTATACATTGAGCCTATAATGCCAAACTTCTTCATAGAAAAATAGTCTGTTAAATATAAGTTTTTATGGTTAAAGTGCTTGCTGTGGGTGGGTGCGGTCTCATGATACCGCTAGGAATTTGACGGAATATGGCCGCAGTCGAATGCAACCGCTTGTGGTTTGAGAGGTTAATACTCTAAGAGAAGTTTTTCTTGACGAGATTGAAGTTAGCCTTGGCAGAGAAAAATTAAATTTAAATATTTTAGAACAAACATTATCTATGTGATTTTTCGAATTTCACTGTTAGATACCTAAAAATGTGGTACATTCAGTAGTAGTAATTTTTTCACCATTTTACTTAATATCAAGTAATTGCGGTTTACTTTTAACATTGTAGAATTGCATAAATTTAGTTATAGATAGATTTATACTTAGATTATTGTTTTTATCAATTTAACAATATTTACAATCGTATTATTTATTTCATTTTAATATTTTTTATTACTAGAATTAAAATTTATTTTCGGTATTAAAATATAAATGTCGTCAGCAAATAATAATGTATTATGTTTGATGTAATTTGGTAGGTCATTTATGTAAATTAAAAACAGTAAAGGATTTAAAACACTCTATTGTGGCACTCCGTAATCATTTGGTAAGTACGAAGATTTAAATTTTAAACTATAATTCCGTTTTTTATCTTTTTGTTGTATTTCGACACATTGTTTTCTATCTTTAGATAGCTATGTATCCAGGAGTAAGCTGGACCGCCTATACCCATAAGCTTCATTTTTTTAAGAGAATATCATGACTAACACTATCAAATGCTTTTCTTTTTATATAGTCGGTTACGATTTTCATATTGAAAAAGTTGCCAGTGTCGTATATTTACCTGGTTTTAATATGTTAAACTTATTAAAAATAATCTTAAAGTCTTTTTTGCATTAATTTCTCATACAATATTGATACCGAATATTATTTCTGTCACCTTTTTTATGTAATGGTATAACGACGAATAATTTCAATTCATCATTTCAAGACTTATTTATGAGAAAACATAACACGCCTATAATTTTTCCTGGACACCTCTTTATCACTTTTGTTTTTATTTCATCACAGCCAGTAGACTTTTAATCATTAGAACTTATATTTATAGAATTCTTTTCTATAACGGAGTTTGACATTATAGAATCTATACGAAATTCTCTATCCTGTGGTCTAAACAAAAGTCAGTTACTCTATGTATTATATTAATTTTTATTCTCCTGTTAATTTACGACATTTGCTGACCATACAAAAATGGCGCAATTTTACGGTAGATTAAAAATAAAATTAAAATCCCGAGAGGTCGCATGCGACCGCTCCGGATTTGACGGAGGCATGCCATAAAAACTTATATTTATGGACTATTTTCCGTAAAGAAGTTTGGCATTATTGAATCTATACAAAATTCTCTATTCTATAGTTTTATCAAAAGCCAGTTATTCAATGGATTAATCATTACAAAAATACTTTATTTTATTTTGATAACTATATACCAAGCAGATGTGGGTAGCGTGAACATTACTATTATTTCTGTATATAACTCTAAATTATTTAGGTAATAAGATAAATTATACTCACACAGAAACTTTCATACCAATTTCATAGTATAAAAAATGTTCTTAACTTAGAAAAATCCAAAAATCAACGTAACAATGTACAACAACAAACATTCGACAATGACACACTTTGAATGTAGATTATAAATGAATATCTATATATTTATTTATCTACTAACTGAAATTATTTATCAGACTAACTAAATTTTTATTCAATTAGAGGTTAGAAAATTTCATATTTATTCTATAATGACAAACTTCTTCATAGAAAAGTAGTCTTTAAATATTAAATCATTATGGGTTATAATGCTGTGGGTGGGTGCGGTCATCAGTGCAAACATTATACCGTAAAGTGAGAAGAGACCATGAAATGCAGCATTATTTTGTTAAAATAAATTAAATTATAATGAATAAATGTAAAATAAAAATAATACTAAAAATTTTTGAATGATGTTCCAGGGTGATAATATATATATATATATATATATATTATCACCCAAAAAAAAAAATATATATATATATATATATATATATATATATATATATATTACCCATAATTTATTACGTCACAAATTACAACTCACAAACAAACAACCAAATATTACACTACAACCTTATAAAAATGAATATTCTTTGCTTTTCAGCAATATTGAAATAATTCCCATAAATTTGTGCAAATAATTTGCTCTTCATAACCACAATTTTAATTTATTTTCACAGTAAGAATCTATAAAAAACAAAAAAAATTCAATATCCGACTGTATTTTTGTTGGATTTAAGAGCAAGAACATAATTATTTACACCATTTCATTCGAATACATAAATAAACATCGTCAAAGCTTTGATCGTGATTACTGATTTGCTACTAATCTTACAGATCGCTGCAGATACTTTTGAAGTTAGATTTGTCTTTAAATGGACTGTGAACTCATTTTTTGCTATGTATATATTTGCTTATATTACTTGCAGATGAAATACTTTTTGTAATGGAATATATATTTATAAGCTAATGTGATCTTTGCATTTTGAGGTCCGTAAAAGTTAGCATTTGTGGTGTCTCATTCGCATACGAATACGAATATTAGCGATGAGGCCTTGATCAACGGCCGTGCTATATATAAACTTGCGGAAAGATTACGACGGTTTTAACAGTGAGTCCTCGCTTTCGAAACACTGACGAGTTAAATAGTTATTCTCTATAGTTTTTTGAAGCAACGTGCCATTGTTTTACGATGTCCCACATGCGTTACCGGAAAGCACCAATATATTTTTCAGAGCACGATCATATTTCACGAACATTTTAAACTAAATTACTAATAAGAAATCACTCCTATGGGGATTTGCCACGGTTGCCTCTTGTTCTTTTCTATAAAGGAGTTTGACATTATAGAATCTATACGAAATTCTCTATCCTGCGGTCTAAACAAAAGTCGGTTACTCTATGTTAGCTCCTCGCGAGGCCCACATGTGCTCAAGAAATAAACACCTTACGCTCGCTCGATCAAGGTGCACATGTGGGCGACAAGTACTACCCTTTGAAAAAGAATTTTTTTAATTAAAACAAAACCAAAGACACTATGCAATAGATAATAGTATCAAAGACAAAGATATGCTCTTTTATTTTAAACCTTTTTTATGGACTGTGAACTCATTTTTTGCTATGTATATATTTGCTTATATTACTTGCAGATGAAATACTTTTTGTAATGGAATATATATTTATAAGCTAATGTGATCTTTGCATTTTGAGGTCCGTAAAAGTTAGCATTTGTGGTGTCTCATTCGCATACGAATACGAATATTAGCGATGAGGCCTTGATCAACGGCCGAGCTATATATAAACTTGCGGAAAGATTACGACGGTTTTAACAGTGAGTCCTCGCTTTCGAAACACTGACGAGTTAAATAGTTATTCTCTATAGTTTTTTGAAGAAACGTGCCATTGTTTTACGATGATTCACCAACATGCGTTACCGGAAAGCACCAATATATTTTTCAGAGCACGATCATATTTCACGAACATTTTAAACTAAATTACTAATAAGAAATCACTCCTATGGGGATTTGCCACGGTTGCCTCGCTAACAAACGCAGTTTTTACTTATTTTCTCATTGATATTTGAAATACGTTGCTGGTGATCTATAGTTTGTTTCCCTTTATCGCATCTTTCACATCCACGGAATGACATGTGATAGTGTATATTCTTATTCAGCCACTACATGGGAGTTTACGAGTTTTGACAGAGCGCTCGACTTTATTCTCACTAAATTAATGTGATCAAACTAAAATTGAATCACAATAAATTTTTCTTTTTATTTTTTGCTTCTAATCAGGAGGCATTTTACATAAGTACATTAATTTAACATGACATATATACAAAATCAGAATGGTTATATTATTTAAACACATGTTAAATTTGACATTCAAAGCCTCAGCCTCGTAACACTAAACGTGTTTACGTGTTTTGTTTTTATTTTAATCGTGTTTGAGCCATGCTGCAGTTAAATTAGTAGTATAGTTGTAGCACAAAAGGATCGGCTCGACCGAGGAAGGACTACGCTCTCACAGAATACCAGCGTAAAATAGTAGCTTAATGCTGCTGTGTTTCGTATGGTGAGTGTAGAGAACCGGAGACCCTTTTTACTGGAAAAGAGGCATTCCAAATTAATCAACACGGGTGACAACGCATCTGCATTCCGATTCATTAAAGGGTAAATGTAGATGTCTATAAAGGTCACAGCAACCACATAGCACCAGATGGAGAGTGTGATCGTGTCTCATCCTATCCTCTAAAAAAACTAAGCACCACTGCGCTGCTGAGTCATCTAAAATCTAGAATAATCGCTTGTTAACAGTGAAGAGAAGGTCATAAGGCGATTAAAAAAAAGCTATGACTTTTCAATTGAAGTTATTTTCTAAAAAGCTCACACACCCTATCACTACATCTACATATCTACTATTGAATTCCACTGCTGAACATATTCCTACAAATTGCCCCAGAGAAGAATATTTGTCATATTTGCCGCGCTGGCAGGCTGGTAGGCAACCAGAGCTTTTCTTTATAATTTCTTGTTGTTGTTAGAAAGATGCTGCTGCTCATCTCCTGGTTTTTCTCCTCTTCCGCCTCTTACGAGACACACGGGATGATGTGGTGTATTAGATATACTTAAACCTCCACTACACGATTCAACATAGTTATTAGAACTCGTTTAATATAGAACCTAGTTTATGAATAGCTTAGGATTGGTGGCAACAAATTCACATTTAATGTTTATGCGTTCAGCGCGTCATTTGCAAACAACTGCGCACTCACACTTATTGCGGTGCTCTATCCACGTTATTCCACAGATTACGATAAACTAACGAAACAGTTTACAACAGCTGTGTGTCCGAACGCAGAGTTACTTGTTTGCATTCATTTAAGTTTTAAAGCAATGTTTACCAGCTACGGCTATATTGTGGTGGCAGTACGAGTGGGACGGCTCGACTGGGGTAGGACCACGCTCTCACAAAATACTAGCGTAAAATAGCATTGAATAAAACTATTATTTACGGTTTTTATCGCGTTTAGTTACGTTAATTAATTTTTATTATTCCGAGGTTTCGGGTGCTTTACAGCCCCCATGGTTACGGGGGGGGGACTGAGATGTTTGACGTCCCAATGTCATAGTTAGTCCGGCTACCTTCAGTTTTTGAATATTAATTTTTGGTCCGATTTACGCAAAACGAACTTATAGTATCATGAAGTCTTGCAGTGGTATGCTAGGGTTTGGGTTTAATTTTGTTAATTATAAGATCCCAAGCAGATGGCAGCACCCATCCATCTTCTCTAATGAAATTAGGATGTTTTTTAATTTCAATAGCCTCGCGTATCATCCTTTGTAGGAATCGGTGTTCTTTTACAAGAATTTGTGGTTTATCAAATCTAGTGTAATGGTGCGGACGATCTTTAACATGTTCGCAGACTGCAGACTTCCCGGAGCGTTGGTGCTTCACGTCAGCTATGTGTTCCTTCACGCGGGTTTTATAGAGCTCTTTGTTTGACCTATGTAAGAGAGAACACATTCACAATCTAGCTTGTACACGCCTGCATCTTGTAGATGAATATTACATTTTGATGGATGGTAAAAAATTTACTAATCTTCTTCGGTGGCTTGTAGTATGTTTTAATGGACGCTCGCTTCAAGATGTAGCCAATCTTGTCCGTGACTACTCTGACATATAGTAGTACAGCAGACGAGTGCTCGACTGTGGCCGGCTTCACTCGTTCACTGTGACGTAGGCGTGGGGCCCGAAGCTTGTTGTCTTGCAATACAGCAAGTATCGAGAAGCTCGGCGGCCAGATGTTTTCTGTCACAGATCCCTCGTGCTCTCTGAAACAAAGATTTACCCACTGTAGCCAACTGTGAAGGATGATGGTGAGATTCACAATTTAGATATCGGTTGGTATGGGTCTTTTTTCTATACATAGTGTGACCAATAGCGTTATCAGGATTTCGGGTGACTAAAACATCTAGTTAAGTAAAATAATCATAGCTACTACTAATACTCATCTCAATTAAGTAAAATAGCAGCTTAACGCTGCTGTGTTTTGTATGGTGAGTGTAGAGACCGGAGACCCTTTTTACTGGAAACGACATTCCATCTCAGTCCTCAAGGATGACAACACATCTGCATTTTGATTCTTAATTGAAGATAAATGTAGATGTCTACGGGCCACAGCATCCACTTACCATAAGGTGGACTGTGTGCTCGTTTGTCACCCTTATTCTATAAAAGAACCATGCAATAATTATGTATATATTTTTAAATAATTTCTTTTATGTCGAGATGCAAATTCTGGGTAGAATTAAAGAAATATTTATGTAAATTTCTTTATATAATATAAATAATGTATTATTATCAAATATGTAGTAGTCACTTATAGTTATTGCCATATTTTCAGTACTGATAATTCATATGAAATGGATTTTATTTTCAAAAAAGGGATTAAAGTTCACATTTTTGCGAAAATCGCTCAGATCTCCGCCTATTTTGTCGAGCTGGGATCTTTGATCGAAACTTCATTCAATCTTACGTTCCCTTCTTTTAATTTTGATGATAGTTTTTCCGACTCGGTGACAATATCGACGAATAAGGACCATATATTACATACATTAGTAATTATTGAAATTTCCTCAAATATAAATACCCTTTACTTGTTGTTTATTTTTCAAGCATTACAAAAACATATATATGGAGAGATTATTTAAATATTCGTAATATAAAATAATAGAAATAATAAACGCGGAAAGAGCTGTACCTTAGAGTATACTTAAAAGATTATTTATGTATACTCTTAGAACTGCACTGCACTACTTATTCAAAAAGTATCTAAATAATATTCACGATAAGCGTTATGATAATAGCCTTATCGCAAATTTTTATATTGTATTATAAAAAAAGAGTTTGTAGGGATAATAAATTTTATTATTAAAGAAGTGCCTTACCGACCTCAGGATTGATAAGTTATTTTTCTGTTAAAATTCCCAGACTAATGCTTACTTTTTCAGAAAAAATACATAGCGTATCTAATGACCTACAAAATGATCCTTTATAAGGCACTTCATTCCAAAAATGTATTAGACTTTCCCTGTTACTTCAAGAATTTATTTTTTCATCTGATGGAAAATGGTATGTTCTTGAGCGACTACAGATGAAGATATCTATGGTTCTCAGTATTAATTTACCATCAGGTGAATTGTGAGCTCGTTTGTCACACTAATACTATCAAAAAGGTCACAAAGTGATACTAAAGCCATAATTCTACGCGACCTAAGAAAAGATACTCTTTTGTCATAAAATTATAACTTTCGGTACAATGAAAATGTTCGAGATTCGAATACATTTAATGTCACAGTTTTTAAAACTCACAGGAGACTAATATAGCGGAATAGTGATTTATTAGAGGTCGTATTCCCACAGCGTATAAAAACTGAAACCAGTCAGAGGACTCGAGAGTGCCAAAATAATGGAATTTTCTTGTACAGCTTTCCGTAAACTGAGAAGTTTTGGGACGGCTTAACCCCGTGACAGTGTTTATAAAACATTTTAGATAAAAGCCAAATCGATATAAACCACAATATATTGATAGAGTTATTTCTAGGATGGTTCCTTTATTAGTTTTAAATGAACCTTTTGTTTGAAAACGAAAACGATTAATTTTCGTAGTGTTTATTAAACCTGGGAAATTTAATATAACAAAACTTTTTTGTTAGAAGCTGTTACCTACCGCTTTAGCAAACAGTTGTTACAGTAAGAAAAACTTCTTTAGAGTCAGTTTTTTTAAGAAGAGATAATAGAAAAACTTCATGCAGTATGCATTGATTTTAAGAAAGCGGTGCTTTCATAATGTCCTAAGATTGCATGTTTATTCTGATTGCCTACACAGGCATCTGAAACGGTATTGAAAGAGTCGTCTGTGAAAAATTACACTAATGGTACTAGCATCGTTCTGAGTAACAGTTTGAGTAATAAATCAAAATGCATGTTCGTGGGTGTTCTTTCTTCATAATATAGTACAGCAGTTGTTTAGGCCAAATCATGGCAACTTGAAACTTTCAAGGCGCTCGTCTCGGGCGAGGAACCGGTTTGCGCGGGGGGGGGGGCGTTCGTTTTGCGGCTACGGTGGTGCCAGCTAGTCTGGATTAATCTTTGTGCTCTACGGCCGTGCCGGTGGGAGGTCGGGAAATTAGCTAGTCTAGAATAATCTTTGTGCGCGACGGCCGCATGGGTTAGAATCGTTACGTCGCATTAAGACTGCCTCCTTTGTGTTGTCTTATTTCGTCATATAAGTGACAACGAGGCTTTCCTTGACTTTGAGTTATTAATTAACTTCGATTGCCATTAATTTGCGTCGACGAGTGGCATTTGTAAATCGAATTGAATATCGTACGAAGTAATTTTGCTTTGTCGGGTTGAACGCTAAACTTTGTGACCCGGGTGGAGATCGCGTTCGATTATAGTTTGCGCTAAGTGACGCTAGTTTGTAATTGCGATAGGATAAACAAGATGCCAAAGATCTTTCTCGGTAAGAAAGAACGAGGCCGAGTTAGCTGTTTTGGGATGGTAGTGGACAGTGTTAAGTTAGAATGACGAAGAACGCCACTCCTCCGGGTCCATCGTAAATGTGCCGGTACTATCGAGATTACTGTCCACCGCACCGATATATGGTAGATCGTGTTGGAACAGCCACGTTTCTTGTATATCAATGATATCTGCAGACTTACAAGACGATCTGACGCCTTCAATCAATCTTTTAATCGATTTACAGTTAAAAGTAACGAAAGTGCACGGTAAAGTTTTATTGTTATTCGCCATTTTTATTGTTATCTTTTATTACATTCGCAGTCGCAATACACAAATCGTAGAATTATTATTCCACCATTCACCACCATTATAACCCTTCACAAGTCCACTGCAGAACATAGGCCTCCCCCAAGTAATGCCACAAAGCACGTTCCTGAGCCACCTGCATCCATCGACTTCCTGCATATCTTACCAGGTCGTCACTCCACCTAGTGGGGGGTCGCACTACACTACACCTACCGATACGAGGCTGCCACTCGAGAACCTTCCTTCCCCATCGGTTATTGGTTCTTCGAGCTATATGGCCGGCCCATTGCCACTTCAGCTTACTAATCCGTTGGGCTATGTCGGACACTCTGGTTTTAGTGCGGATATCCTCATTTCTGAGTCTATCACGCAGAGAAACTCCGAGCATATCCCTCTCCATAGCTCACTGAGCGACCTTGAGCGTCCTCATACGGCCAGCAGTGAAAGACCATGTCTCAGATCCGTAAGTCATCACTGGCAACACGCACTGGTTGTACAATATAGTTTTCAGAGAGTTTCACCATTGAGGTCATTGAGCATAGTGCTTAGGTCCTCCAGCGATTTTGCCATACGGACTATATCGTCGGCAAATCGAAGGTGAGTGATGTACTCGCCATTGATGTTAATACCGTATCCTTTCCAGTCCAGTAGCTTGAAAACATCTTCCAATGCAGCGGTGAAGAGTTTCGGGGATATAACGTCACCCTTTCTTACACCTCTCTGCAGTTGGATAGGTTTCAAACTCTGGTTCTGTATTCGGATAGCCATCAGAATCATTATTATTCCATTAGGCTAAAAATATTGTCTAAAAATCTATGCAATTTTACTCTTGGCACAAAAAGCTTAAAGGTGTTATGCCCCTTCACTCCTTTCGTAGCAAGTTTGAGTAACGTTACTTTTTAATTCGTTTTTTTTTTCTGGATATACTGTTCAATATCGTAATGAGTATTGAAACCATCTCATCCGCTTTAAATTTAACATCCGCATCAGCTCTATCCATTTTTCACTAAACCGATTTTTATTTTAAGGCTTACCCTTCACTAATATCCAGCTCTTATTACATTATTATTTCGGCTGATTATCGCATGAATGACCGTGCCTCGATCTTGAAACCCCAGAAGCAAAACTGGTGGCCTTAACTTGCGGAACAGGTGATTTGGATGCATGTACGCAGCAGTTCTAAACCAAAGTACTAGCCCCATTCAGTGATTCACGCATGGCATGCAACAGCGGGGTCTATTATAGCGACAAAGCTGACGTCTATACTCCAACGGCAAAAAATGATATCTCCTACATCTTTCAAGATAATTGGCTGAGTGTATTTGTGCCTTAAAGTCGAGGTACCTCGTAATTTTTTTATTTATACTTTCAATACGAGCTATGTAAACTTTATATTGAGGGTTCCATACTTGGGATGCATATTCTAAATGCCTACGCACATATGAGCAATATAAAATCTTAATAGCTTTAAGAGAGTGGAAGCAGTCTGAAGTTCTTAAAATGAAACCAAGAGCCTTGGATGCTTTGTTGACTTTGTGTCTTTTTAAAAACACAATTTGAAAATATAAAATGATTTAATGTTCTTCTGAAGGTGGTTAATTACAGAATGAATTGAATTTAATGTTAGTAAAATAAGTCTAAACTATTATCATATCGTCACGGGATGTGTGTGGAAGTTGTTTGTCTTACAATACACAGAAATCTAACTTGGCTTCTTATGAAAATGGTGATGTGGTTGTTTGGAATATTGAGCCAGGGACGGATTGAGGCGATATAACTCCTCCCTCCACAAGTTCTTTCTCAAGTTTGTCCTCGGGATTATCCCGAATTTTCCACATTTTACAGATTTTAATCAATTTATGTTTAAAAATAATACTTAAAATAATTAATATTATAACTAAGATTATAATGTTCACTAAGTTAACACTTTTAATAGTAATTTCACTTTTTTCATTTTCACTTAACTCACTATTACTAATTTCTGTCATACTTTTCTACAGTAATAAGTTCAGGAACTGTTCGTCTGCTATATTATTTCCATCGAGGTTCATAGGCTTCTTCAGGGTACTTGACGAGTCGAATAATATCTTTGGTAAGTTTATCATTGGTTGTTGGAAAGTTATTTTCTTTAACTTAAGTGTGATGTCTTGGGGTGCGAAGTCAGAAGTCGTCCACGTGTGCCTGGTAGTTGCGGGTCCCTCTCGATACGTCTGGAGGGAAGAGCAGCAACTGGGCGGGTGCACCCTAGGCGCGGCGGTAATCTTCCTCGAGAAATGAGAAGAAATTCTTATTCCTTGGGGAATGTTGCTGCGGCGGCTAATTATTCTGACATGGGGGGGGGGGGGTCCGTCCCGGACCAACAGTGCGTTCCTCTGCGTGACCCTCTGATCAGCAGAGGGCATAGCAGAGGAGCGAGGGCGGGCTCGGTGTGCACTTACCCTGCCTCCGGGCAGACAGTGAAGGATTCATCCTTTGCTGTCACCGCCGGTCTCGTAATCCCAGTATCGAAGTGTCGTGGATCATTTCTCGCGGCTTTTATAAGGACCGAGGGTCTTGGCTTAATCGCCCGGACCGCGAGGGAGAAAACCTCTATAAAAAGTTACTCCGAATCCCAAGCGGCGACGCACCGCGAGGGGATGGATGGCTGACGGGGTTCTATGAACAAATCAGCCGCAAGTGCGCTCCTCGCCAGGGTACCTGCAGACCCCCTGGCGAGTAATAAATCCTCTAAATCTGCTTACCTTGGTACAGGGGTCTCTGCCAAGGGGACCTTTAATTCCCCCATACTCGTGGGTACAAAAATGGAAAACCAACAAAAACAAAAAAAACCAAACCGCGAACGGCAACGTAGAGGAGAGGAGAAACGATGCGGGGACAGAGTCCGACGCCGCATCGAGCAGCGTGGGAGGCTCAGAGAGCTACCGACGCGTGGGGCCTGGGACCGGGGAGACCAGTAAGTTCTTCCGCAAGCGGTCCAGGCGGGATGGCGACCAGGGGCCGTCATCCGGTAAAGAGGAGGTTTCGGCCCGGAAAATCCCCACCAACAGGCGGGGCGGGCTGAGAGGCAAGGGGAGGGGGCCCTCTGACAATCAGATGGCCGAACGAGCGGCAAAGCTTGCCGAGGAGGGGCGCCACCCGGGCAATACGGCTCGGGTATCAGGCGAAGAGACGAGTGCGACTGGCGGCTCCGAGGTGGAGCGTAAGGCCAGATTCGTAAAGGAGGTGGAGGCCGCGATCAAGGTGGCCTACAAGCAAAAGCCCTCCTCAAAGTTCAAGGCCATTCCCGGGGCCTCCGCCTCCATCATGGCGGCAGCGGAGGCCAACTTTGTTGGGGCCGGGCCTAATGCGGACGAGGTGGCGAAGCTGCGGGCGGACGTGGCCCGCCTGACGTCTACCATGGAGACTCTCCAGCAGGAGCACGAGCAGCTCTGTGCAGACCTGGCCAGTCTACGTGAGCCTGCCTCTCGCGCGGCGCCCCAGACGCAGTGCCCAAGCCAGCCCGTGCCGGTGGAGAACCAGGATCTGAACCTGGTCCGGCAGGAGCTGGCTGCCTTCCGGCACCGGTTCTCCGTCCTGGAGGGCATCGTCCTGCACCCCACCCTAGGGGCAAACAAGATGGCGGCGAGGCCGGCAACGTACGCGGCGGCCACGGCTACCGCATCCAGGCTGGGGCCGTCCAGCGAGCCCTCGGGCGGGACTGTAGTTGCCCCTCCCCCCCCTGAAAAGCCGGCTCCGGCAAAACCGGTACCGGCTGAACCGGCTCCGGCTAAGCCGGCGACGGGAAAGAGAGGCAAGACGAAGGCGAAAAAGGGCAAGGCGGCAGCACAGGTGGTGGCTGCACCAGCCCCAGTGCCTGCGGCGAATGTGCCAGCGCCAGCGGCAAGCCAGATGCCGCCGCCCTCACCGCCCCCCCCAGCTCCCTACACCTCCCGCGGCTGAAGCCGGTTGGCAGGTGGTCGGGGACAAAAAGAAGGGGAAGAAGGCAGCCAAAAAGGCCAAAGAGCAGGAGCGGCAGCGCCAGTTCAGGGCGCGCAAGATCGCGGCTAGGCTCCGCGCCCCGAAGACCGCAGCTGTAGTGATTACACTACAGCCGGACGCGGAAAAAAAGGGCGTTACCTACCGCGATCTGCTCGCGAAGGCGAAGGAGGCGGTGGATCTCGGGGAGATCGGGATCACCGGGGGCCTCCGGCTCAAAGTCACCCAGACGGGGGGCCCGTATGCTGGAGGTCCCCGGGGAATCCAGTGGCGCGACCGCGGACGCTCTGGCTGCGAAGCTCAGAGCGTCTCTGGACGCAGACGAGGCCCGAGTGTCCAGGCCCGTTAGATGCGCAGACCTGCGCATCATGGGTCTGGACGACTCGGTATCGGAGGAGGAGTTGGTGGCCGCCATCGCCAGGTCCGGGGGGTGCGCTACTGACCAGGTCAAGTCAGGCGCCATACGCCCGGACCAACAGGGTATGCATGCCGCCACGGTGCGCTGGCCTGTTACGGCGGCCAAAACCATAGTGGAGGGCCGAAGGCTTCTGGTGGGCTAGGTCTCAGCGCAGGTTAAGCTGCTGGAGCCCAGACCTCTGAAGTGCTATCGCTGTCTCGTGGGGCACCACGTATCAGTGAGATGCGCCTCGGAGGTTGACCGCAGTGGCCTTTGCTTCCGCTGCTGTCAGCCCGGACACATATCGGCGACCTGCTGCGCCACGCCGCACTGTGATGCATGTGCGGCGACCGGCAAGCCAGCCGATCACCGGGCCGGAAACAAGGCCTGCGTGCCACCCGCCAAGGCCAAGGCCGCGGGTAGGGTAGGGGCCAAGGCCGCCACCGCCTCTGTGGCCCCCGGCGCACCCGCAACCGCCACCGCTCAGAGAACTCCCCGTAGTAGATGCGATAAAATACGCAAAGAAATTCAACATATGTTGTCAGTGCCAGTGAGTCAAGCCAATTAAAAAGAACTCAACAATTCAAACAACTCTATGCTGGATGCGATCAGAGTTAAAAGAAGCATTCCATGTGAAGCCCAACCTCTGCCTTGTGAATTTGCAGGCGGTGGGCCGTACTGTACTGCACTGCTGAGAACGCCATGCTATTTTGAGGTCAGTTTGGCCTTCTCTTCGAAGGGACCACAAAACTGCACTCGATTTGCTGACCCGAGGATTCTGATTTTGACTGAAGGAACAAGGGTAGTGCTCTGAAACTGAGGAGATACGTCAAAGAGGTTATTTTAGCGTTTGACGTGCATAATTTTATCTTCTGTGGATTGAACTGGACTTAATATAATCGACCTCAATCCGAGATTTTATTCAAAAAAGTCGTTAGAATATGGGCACGGCCAAGAAATATTGGCACGGCCGGTATATAAACATTCACCAGTGATATCGTCTACATAGCAATGAATTTTACCGGGTTTCGCCAATTTTGCCGATGTGATCTGACTTTTCCTTAGCCTTGACAATTTTAAAGTACCTGGAGGTGGAATAATAACAAAGAAGTATTTTCTTTTTGTTTTTTGGATCCCGTAACGTTAATGCGTCACTCCTGCTTATTTCTTTATGCAATTTTACAGGAATGACCAAAGCATGACTATGTTCTGCCTCCGATACCAAACCACAGATGATGGAATAAAAATTTCCATTGCCTGAAGTACTACTTCAGCGTTGCATCAGGAGTCAGTAATAACGTTGGATGTTAGGACCTGTTTTAGCACGGAGTCTGCAGCCATGAGGACGTAGTCAGTCTGTGTCGTCATTATAGCTATTCCTATATCGACGACCTTCCCCGCGTGCATCTATAGGTCCTTTATAGAGGCAATCTTAAATGCGTGTAAAGTCGGTGCGTACCCTCAAGACTAACAAGGTGTGGAAAACAGCTTATTTGCGTAACCAAGAGAGCAAGTAGAATATCCGTTCTTTGATTATTCTTAAAAATTAACCTTATACTGTTGTATTTCCGAGATCAGAAGTGGAATCTTCTGTTGTATTTCCAACATACATATTTTTTAACAAACTTTACCTCCGTACTAGGTTTTTCTCATGTATCGTATTGTTCCGTGCGGGATTCAAACCCGTGGCCTTTAGCGCTGAAATTCATTGCTAAGGCACTGCGACATAGAGTCGTCATTGCATAAATAAGCATTGTCATGATAATAATTGTAAATAAATTTTAATCTTATTACAACACGCGTAAAACACATAAAATATTGACGGGAAGCGGCGTTAAAGATGCAAAATTTCTTCTTCAACATCCAAAGTCATGAAAATTTATTGCTAGATATGGGCATATAAAGCTGTAGACATGTATTAGTGTTATGGTAGTTGTCAGGCTTAGTAGGCGGATTGGCAAATGGCGATGGGACTAGATACCTTGTACAGTTATTGCTCCCTGTAATCTGTTTGGGTATTTTACACCTAGTTTATCCATTACAACCTTTAAAAGCCTATTACTGAACAAAGGCCTTCCCACAGATTGCCTCATAGGGAGGATTTGGCCATAATTGCCACGCTTGGTAAGCGAGTTGGAAAACGCAGTTTTTTTAATATTGTGAGTTGTTATCAGGAAGATTTTCTGTCGTGAGTGTCTATCGTTCCGTGGGTGTTTTACAACACCTGAATAGTGGATATTCTTACACCGCTACTACACCTAGTATATAAAAAAAAAGTTGTACTGCCAGCTGACGAAGGAAATAGATCTATCTGGCATTTTCACATGAAAAAATCGATTGATGGATTTCCTTAAGTAAACATCGTAAAACGAGCTCTATAATAATTTTATGAATGATTTATATATTTTTTCTAATTACTTAAATTATTATTGTGTCGCAGTTTAACGCTAATAGAAAATATTACAATACTAAAAAAAATGAATTTTAAAATGACGAAATTTATTTGCGTCACTTCCTTAATTTAATGGCAGTGGCTTTTTAACGTTGAAAATAAACGTTTATTTACGAGGCAAAAAATTTTAAACCATTAGAATCCATATAATAAATAATCACCCATCTCGTACTGTGCTCCGTTAGGTTATTATTTTATCTTCATTTTTTAAAATTTTGTCAACTAAATAACCACATGTTGTACAGACTTAATCTGCGATTGCTTATAAGTGTGTCATTTCAATCAACTATAAATGTGCGAGTGACTTAAATCAAAGTAATAAAAAGTAACTTTTATATTACACGACGACACAGCGAAGCCCTTCGATTGGGTTAGGTACAAAACTGTTCTTTCGAAGCTTCCTTCCTACGAGACGATTAAATCCCAGGACAGGAGTGTTTTCCGAACCAGTGGTAAAGAAAAAAATTACTTTCAGTAAGTATTATGTCACAATCTATTGCGAATAAAAATCATTCATTCATTCATCATTCAGTTGTCACCATAATAAATCTACAATAATACACTTCGTTCCATTGGTGTTGTAAGAGGAAACTATAACAATAAGTAATGTCAGTATGATCTTATGTCTCCCAATAGATGTCAGCAAATAGCTATTTTGTGCCAGGTCTAAACATCCAGATTGTTAATTAATAGAATCATGGGTTAACATGCGGAAATCGATCACCTCCTTCTCAGTATTTATTATCAACCATGATAAAAAATCATCCACTTTTACGTGCTGAAGAAGACGAAGAAATAGTTATAAGACAAAAATGGGAACAGATTTATGTTGTCAAAATAATACAACAGGCAGCAAATATTATATTGTTAGTAAGTAAATAGCTTTTATTTGTTTAGGACTGAAAAGGTAACTTTACTCTTTTTGTTCAAATATGGATTTTAGTTTATGACAATTATATGGACAGCAAATAAACATAAACGAAACATAATGATTTCTTATATTTACGCGAACACTACACATGATTAAAACTACTTTTACGGATTTTATCGCGTTTATTTTTGCTTTTAATTACTTTTATTTTTAATTCCCGACGTTTCTCCGGTCTTCCGGACGGTACTCCGGGTTTAACAATGACATCGGGACGTCAGTCATCTCAGTCCCCCGTGACCATGGGTGCTGGAAAGCGCCCGAAACGTCGGGAATTAAAAATAAAAGTAATTAAAAGCAAAAATAAACGCGATAAAATCCGTAAAAGTAGTTTTAATCATAAACGAATCAATTTTATTTGTTGACTTTACCTTTACTATGTCCAAATATTAACATTGACAAAGGTTTCTTGGTTTATTGGAGGTGAATGATTGATTTCTTTATTTATTCTCTAAAAATAAATGTCATTTGTTCGCCATTTTGGGTAGGCATTAAAGAGTCCGTCATCCAATTTTATTCTGAGGGTGACATAATAATAGACTATGGGAAATTGTTTTGAATGGAAATAGATAGTAGTACGTTGTGTCAGTGAAGTGGCGTGTATAAGTTTCTTGTTTCAGTGGAGCTGTATAAGCATAATTGTTACATGAGTTTGTTCTTGAAATACCACCTGATACTTTCGAAATGACCCTACTTAGTGACAAACAAGGTTCTGTCAGCCGAATGAAGCCTTAAATCTACTCGAAAATGCCAACCCAAAATATCAAAATAACCAGAAATAATCGTAACCAGTTCGATGGTTAGACATTTTTAAAAATGTCTGCATCAAGTAATGGATTAAACTAACACCTTCATATATTTTGGACCGAAGCATTTTTGTTCCCAGAGGTGACAATGCATCTGCTTTCTTATTCTTAATTGAGGATAGAAAGGTATCTCTGGGCCAATGTATTCACTTGCAGTGGAAGTATGATCTTTACGTGATGCAAACAGTATGTTTTTAGCTATTATCGGATCATCCGAACTATAGTGTTTTTCTGTATTACAACCTATGAATGTTAAATTACTGCTTATATGAACTTACGACATATTATAATATATATAAACGGTGGCAAATTATTCTAAGGATAAACTAGATAATATTTGCCTAGTGGTGCAAGACAAAAGAAAGACAAAGGGTCACACAGGTATAAATTATAAACGGAAAACAATATATAAGTGCGGCTCACATAATGGTAAGTAACCACCGTCGCTCATGAACATCCGCCACGTCAGGAAAATTGCAGGTACGTTGCCAGTCTTTAAGAATAGAATAGACTCAGTCAGGTCGGAAAAACCGTTGACGACTGTAAATTCCACAGTATGGTTTTGCGAGGCAGAAAACTTAGCGCAAATCACACAGTAGTGAACCGCCAGCCATCGAAATGATCAGGACGGAATTTCAAGTTCAATTGAAGTGTAAGGTAGTAAAATATAGCAGGTGGAAATAATCCGAAAAATTTCTCTGAGCACTCCCCGTAGTATATGAAGTAGAAGATGCATCTCTATGTATCTTCAAAAAAGATGCAATGTCTCTTCATAAGGTCAGTGGATTAAGCCGATCGAAACGAAACTGGTCGTCGACGATTTTGGCCGCCCTCCGTTGAAAACGTTCAAATGTAAGCTTATACTTTGGTATCCCGGCCCATAGATGAAAACATTGTTCCATATGAGGCCGAACCTGCGCTTTGTAAAGCTGCAAGCGATGGGCCGCCATGAAATAACGTCTCGATCTACTGAGCACACCAAGTGTTTTTGTTGCCAGTTAGTTTCCCTTTCCAAGTAACTGCGGAACTGTACGTCGGTCGAAATGATGACGCCAAGGATTTCGATGCTGGCTGAAGCAACGAGGAGAGTTTCCTGAAATTAAGAAGAGATGATGTAGTGATTCATTTTAACGGTAAACACTCAAATCTGTGTCTTTGGGGTCAAACTGGATAAGATTTAGACAGACTCGACTTCAGATACAAATATTATGTTCCGGCGTTGGCGACATGTTCCCGAGAAACATTAGCTTGGCCGGTATATATGGCATCGTCAGTGCTGCCGTCAACATACCAATAATTATGATTTCTTATATTTACGCGAACACTTCACATAGATTAAAGCTAATTTTGCGGATTTTATCGCGTTTAATTTCAAATGTTTTTTAATTCCCGACGTTTCGGGTGCTTTCCAGCACCCATGGTCACGAGAGACTGAGGTGACTGACGTCCCGATGCCATTGTTCCATGCGACAGTAGCCTAATGGCAGGGCGCGGACCGCGAACTCAAAAAGGTCGTGGGTTCGTATCCACCATTCAACTACTGGCGTGAACCACTCGTAACACAAGCAATTTAAGCTTACCACGAGTGGTTAAGGGGAATATTAGTAACGTTTGTAGCATTGTTAATATTCTTTATTTAAAAAAATGTTAATCCGGGGTACCTTCAGCTTTTTAATTATTGTTTATAGTCCGATCTATATAGATTGAACTTACGCTGCATAGATCTAATGAACTATATACTATAAAATACGCTGTCGATAAGGGCGAACATGTTGGCCCGCAGGTTCAAAGCCTACTGCACATCATTTTATTCGCGTAGCCTGTGGATCAGATATACACAGTCATATAGTGTCATTCCTATTTAAAATAATAATATGTTCAGGGTTCTTTCGCGACTGCTGCGTTTTTGTAGTGCGTCGGGTATGTTTGCGGATGCGCAACTCGACAATTTCCCGGCTATTTTGCGTAAAAAAGCGGGTTCCCTACTGCGTAGAATCCGTGGCAGCATTAATATCATTCTGAAAAGTATTGCTGAAAATGAAGCCTGTCCACTTTTAGCTCAAATATGTGTTACAGTTTGCACCTTCTCAGTTATTAAGTACTAACATAGACATTAAGCTTCTATTGTATCTACTAACCACTTTGGATCTTTGTTGTCTGACCCATAAATATTTCATTTCATTTATTTTATTTTATTTCATACATATAACCCACATTTCAAATTTGTTGTTATGTTTAGATGTGAATTTAGTATTTTTCATAGTAGTAAGGCTAAATAAAGAATGTGTGCACAGTAATCCCTTTTCCTCCACCGTACAACCAGACGGACGGTGGGCTCTAAACCCTTTGTTGTCGATATCCCACGAATTCGAATTTAGTAATTTGATTCTTCTTTTGTCATACGTACAAGACGTGGAATATTATAATTTGATGACATCTCTCTTACTGTCTAAATACAATCTCGTAAAAGCAAGAGTGAATACTTTTTTATACTAAGATAGTGTGGTTTACTATCTAGGGCTTCATCACTGCTTACAATCTGGTGAGATAGTCAACTGTCTTGTAATCTAAGTAAAAAAAGATAAGCACAGAGCTCAACTGATAGTGTGCGGATGAAGTGGAGATATATCATCGATTAATAATCAAAATTTCTCACCACTAACCGTCTTGGGTCCATCAACACTAGCTGGAATGCCTTGATACCAGTAAATAGGTTACAGGTTAACTTCCTTCACTAAACGAAATTACTATTACTTTAATTACTATCAAATTACACTGCTCAACGTAGACCACCTTATGGATTGCCATAGTTGCCACTCCTGGCAGGTGGATTGATAGTCACAGTTTTATTATTTTGAGTTATTATTAGGAAGATGCTGCTGTCCATCCCCTGTTTCAGTTTTCTACTGTAACTTCTACGAAAGTCATGGGACAACAATTTGGGGTCACTATCCCTATTCATGGTGGACCTAATTACTAAGTAATCCTACGTACCAATTATACTATGGTTAATTATATATAGAGGTGGATTAAATGTCGACAGCGCCCTAGGCTAGCGTCATATAAGCGCCCCTCTGTCAGCTATATATTATTTCTTCCTTTTTCGCAAATAAGCTATGTTGTAAATTATAATATATTTCAATGGAAAACATGAAAGCGGTGTTTTAATAAAAATCTACACTAGAAGGTCACTAGCATCGATAAAGCTAGACAATCTTTCACTGGAAATCTACACTCAAACTATCTTTCTCCTGGACATGGAAGCTGAAGCTGCCGAGCGTATTCTGGGCACAACTCCACTCTGTACAAATTCTATACGAGACAATCGGTACAAAATCACTACGGCACCCCATCGCACGCTTATTGTGAATTTTTGTAACTTAGAGAAACGTCATTCAAACTTAACACTATCCACTACCATCCCAAGACGGCTAACTCGGCCTCGTTTTTTCTCACCGAGAAAGATCTTTGGCATCTTGTTTAACTTATCGGGATTACAAACTAGAACACTCCTTTCCGCCTCGGGCCGAAGTTTGTGTGTATATCAGATAGTATATGTTATCAATGCTTTGTTATTCTTGAAAACTTGTCTATCCTACGGCTACGCATAGACTGCGACGACCACCCTCTCCGTCTATGGGTGCCTTCATAAATCCCACAACAGTAATAACGAGATAGAGCTTTTCGTCGTATACGTTCAAATGGCTACAGATTCCGTGCTATACATTGCGTGACATATATTTCCACGTTGTGAGTGCTCCAAGCAGAACTTTTGGTTCACACAATGCTCAGTGCGTTAAGTACTACTCTCCTTGGAAGTCTATAAGTAGTAGGTCTGATGGAATCCCTGCAATTGTGCCAAAAACGTATGTTTCAGAGCTAGCGCCAGGACTTATTATGCGACTTTAAGGGTTCTCTTTCTATTTAGGCGTCGGTCCAAGCTCATGCAAGAGAGAGTCTTAGTGCATCTAAATCCCAAAAATGTGGCCAATCACCATTACTTTCTTGTTCTCTAAAATGAGAGAAAAACAGAAACAAAAACAGAAACTTTTTATTCAATATAGATTAAATATAATACTTATTTAAAGTCACTCTTGACGTATCGTGGGAAGAACCTGCAATAAACATTTTTCTTTTTAAAAGAGAAATAATAGCTTAGAATCATGAATATTACAATTAACAACACATAACAAATTAGAAATAGCTTGGTAGCGATCAACCTTCCCAGAGGTTATTATCGTCCATAAATTCCTTAATACTTTAATAACCCTTTTTTATACAGACTTAGTTAAATAAAGTTTTTTAACTTTGTGCAAGTCCAATTTTGTATATTTTCTAGGATTTTGTTGTAAAAGCGTCTAAATTGCCCCAATAATGAATTACTGACTCGATAGAGTCGCGAAACTGGTACTAGTAGCTTGTGTCTGTTCCCAGTATTTACAGAATGAATATCACTTATTTTGGTAAGACTACTTTTATTTTTGTGCACGTTTTCATAAATGTTTGTCTTAGCGACTCTTTAGGTTTTAAATCATAGACTGCTCTAAAGGCCTTCATCTGTAAAACAAATATAATTTCAGTATAAGTCACGTGTCTCCATAACAAAATGCTATACGACATTATGCTATGGAAATAGCTAAAGTAAGTCTAGCTGTTTCAATGCTGGTAAGATTTCTGAATCTTTTTTACAGCAAATGCTTCAGAACTAGTTTGCTTGCTTGTTTTGATATATGATGATGAGAAAAATGGTTGTAACAACAAGATTCAGCTCCTTCTTATTTAAAATAACATTAGTACTAACATGTTTTACATTTGGAGTTATGAATTTTATACCTGATGAACACAATTGAAGGCTTTTAAAAAATCACGGAATATACACAAAGCATTTTGTGAATTTTCACATGCATTGAATATATATTTAATCAGCTCAACACCAGCATCAGTTGTTGAACAACTCCTTGAAAAAACCGAATTGGTTTTATATAGTAAATTATTTACGTTAAAAATATTACCATTTGAATAAGGATATTTTTTTCTAAAATTTTACTAAGTGTTGGCAGTAAATACATAGGTTTAAAATTGGCCGGGTCCAATGTACTACCAGATTTAAATAAAAGTATTACTTTACTGCGCTTCACTAAACCAGGAAATTTCATTTATATAATATATAAATAAGGCATAAAACAGTAAAAAATCTATTAAAATATCTGCTTCTGTCAAAAAAACCCGCAACCAGCGCTGCTATCGGTGCTTAACAAAATTATTTTACGATACAACAGTAATATCTAGAAATAACAATTCGTGTTTAGTTATTCATATCGCTAAACAATCTTTATTCATTGATTTTGTTCAAAAAACACTGTAGAATTTTTCGAAATGCCATTGCACGCAATAATTGACTAATCTGACTAATACATATATAAACATATATTTCAACTCTAAGGGTACGAAGACTTTTGTAATAATTGCAGTTTTTATCAGTTTATTTTCAGATAAGAAAACTGATACCTACTAAAAACTTTTTAAAGTTTATAAATAAAACTAATAAACGCGCGTGCGTGCATACAATATATTCGATACTAGTAGTAAAAACAACAGATAGTTTAGGTGATCTATTATATACGCAATAACTTAATCCCCCACAAATCTGCAGTTGTCTTAATACAAATAATTTTAAAATACCGTTTGATGATATTTTATAAAATTTAAATTCTTTGTATACACCTTTACATAACATAAAAAAAACATAAAACACTCACGCCTGTCACCTAGAGGGGTAGGCAGAGACTACAGACTTCCATTTAGCACGAACCTGACATACCTCTCTCGCCTCTTCCACATCCACATACCTACGCATACATGCTCGTCGGTAAAGGGTATTCTTAATTTGGCCCATTTTTAGTATATCGCCAATTTGGTCGACAAACTTCCACCTAGGACGTCCCTTTCCGACTCTTCCATTCACTTCTGCAACATATATTTGCTTTGTCAGTCTTTCCGCATTCATTCTTTCTACATGACCAAACCATCGCAGCATTCCTTTCTTAATCCTGGTCACTGTATCATCTTGCAAACCACACTCTTCTTTTATCACACAGTTTCTTACCCTGTCACTCAGATTCAGCCCTAAAATACTCCTTAGCGACCGCATTTCTACTGCATTTATTCTACTCTCGTGCTTCTTCTGCCACACCCAACTTTCACTACCATATGTTAAAGTAGGGACTAATGCAACATTGTGAATTGCCATACGTGCCTTTCTTGACACATTCTGACTTTTCACAATAGAGTGTAGAGCCCCATTTACTTTATTTCCTGCATCCACTCCTCATTCAATATCCTTATCATATCTTCCATCCGTGCTGAATACACATCCCAAATATACGAACTCATCCACTTGCTCAATTAACACTCCTTCTATTCTTATTTCACATACCGTTTTGCTTTCTCCTCTTTCAAAAACCATCACTTTCGTCTTACTTGCGTTCACTTTCATTCCCCTTTCTTTTAATTACCTGTTATTAATGTAACTGTCATTTGCAACTCGGCCGCCTCTACACCGCCGCCGCTCTATATCGCCGCCGATACACGCAAGTATGACCTGATCATCGGCGTACAAAAGGCATTTGATGATTAACTCACCCATTCTTAACCCGCATTCTTCAACTTTCAAATTTTCTAACAACTGTCCATAAATAGGTTGAACAGCCACGGGGAAGCTACACATCCCTATCTGACACCTTTATGGATGCTAAACCAGTCCGAGTAGACCCCGTTGAGTCTAACACAAGCACTCGAGTCCTTATACAGAGACTTTAATGCCTGTATTAAACCAGCGCTCACCCTAAATTGCGTTCAGCGTTTGCCATAACACATCCCGGTACACTCTGTCATAAGCCTTTTCCAAGTCCCAAATTTTTTCATCCGTTTCTTTCATAATACTTTCAATTAGCATACAGTTTTCCCACAATGCTAAGAAGGCTGATACCACGGTAGTTTTTACAGTCCTGCTGTGACCCTTTTCCCTTATATATTGGGACTATCACGGCTCTGCACCAGTCTCCCGGTACCCGTTTAAGTTCCCAACATAAATTAAACAAAGTGTACAGCAGGTCTGCCACCACGTCCTCTCCAGCCCTTAGAATTTCGAGTGAAACTCTATCATATCCGGCTGCCTTACCTACTTTCATGCTTTTCATGCTTTCATTATTTCATCTATACTTACCTCCTATATAAGATTGTTCAAGGAGAATGTTTTAGAAGTAAAATTCTAAGCTTCTCATTTAAAAAGAAGTCCTGCTAGGTTTATTGCAGGTTCTTCCCACGACACAACAGGAGTGATTTTCAGTAAGTATTATATTTAATCTATATGGAATAAAAAGTTTCTGTTTTTCTCTCATTTTAGAGAACAAGTAGGTAATGGTGATAGGCCACATTTTTGGGAATCAGATGCATTACGACTCTTTCTTCCATGAGCTTGGAACGACGCCTAAATAGTAAGAGAACCCAAAAAGTCGTATAATAAAACCCGGCGCTAGCTCTGTAACGTACGTTTTTGGCACAATTGGAGCGATTTCATCAGACCCACTCTCCTTATAGACTTCCAAGCAGAGTAGTGCTTAACGCACTGAGCATTCTGTGAACCAAAAAAATTGATTGGGGCATTCATAACGTGGAAATATATGTCACGCAATATTGCCGTCGTAAGAAAAAAGGGCACAACTAACATTTTTTAAAAATTGAGTTATATACATATTTAGAATCAGAAAAGAGGCAATTTCTGCTCAGTTTTTGGTAGAATTTTATCTTCAAGGAATTCGG
Source organism: Parnassius apollo (assembly GCA_907164705.1). Taxonomy (NCBI): domain Eukaryota; kingdom Metazoa; phylum Arthropoda; class Insecta; order Lepidoptera; family Papilionidae; genus Parnassius; species Parnassius apollo. The sequence continues at coordinate 735,789 of CAJQZP010001094.1, forward strand.
AGATACGGTATGCTCAAAAGGCACAAATGAGACTAATATTCATATTTTATAGAATAAAAAGGCACATTTATTTACCATTATATTGAAAAGGCACAAATACGTAGATGTGACTATTACTTCATAAAGATTTTTACTAAAAACTACTTTGAAAAGGCACACCTACAACATAACGTAAAGAAAAGGCTCAAATGCCAGATGTGCCTTGTCTACTTAATTAATGATCCATGTATGTCTTAATTAATTTACGTATAAAAGGCGCAAATAACCAGTTGTGCCTTTTCTTTAAATTATTTACGATTAGGGGTGAGTAAAGGAGGGCAGGGTTTGATTGAAACGCGCCAGTTGTGCCTGCGACGTCGAAAACTCCATGATTATCAGCAGCCTGCCCGCGCTTGGTAAGTTTATTTACGTTTTATCCATGTTTACATATTGTTTCTAATTCAAGTAGGTAGGTAAATAACTTTGTAGGTTAGGTTGTACACCTAGGTAATCTCAACAGTTACCTGTCAGTTTCTAGACAGATGTCTCAAGCAAAGCCACGGTAATATTATTATTATCTATGTCTACACCCGGAGGTCGAGGTGCGTAGGTATATCCCCCGTCCGTTTGTACGAAGTTGGAATTGTATTAGATAATGTTACCGTGCCTTAGCTTAACACCTACGTGACATGTCATAATATTTAAAAAAATAAGTAGGAATATGATAAACACATATTATCATTCATTTCACTTGTTTTTCCCTTATTTCAGATAATTTTAAAAATGCAGTCACGTGTTAAAAGATTAGTAAGCACCGCTTTACAAAATCTAAGGCTTAGATTTGATATTGACGAAAAGATTCCGTCCACTAGTGGTCTACAAAACTGGTCGCCACAAATTCTAGTATCAGAATCAGATTTTGATTCAGACGATTCAGTAGCCGATAAAGATTATGAGCCACCAAAAAAACCACAAAACGTACATTATTGCCGCTCAATGCTCAAAACAATCAGTGGTTAAAAACTTAAATATAAGGGGTTATAATGAAAACTATGAACGACGTGAAACCAATATTTTATTGGATTATTCTGGCTCCGAATCAGACGTCCTTCCATGTTCTCAACCGTGTTTGAAAAAAACGATTCCTGAATCTTCAGATGAATCTACAAAAGATGAACTTACAAAAAAGGGACAGTAAGAAAGTGCAAAAGATATGATGTTAGTCTTAAAGAACGAAAGAAAATTAAAAGAGAATAAAAAATATATACCAAATATTTTGTGAAACCCGGACGCCAAGAGAACATTTGTAAAAAAAATGTTCAACGAAATTCTCAGAGGATTACCTCAAAATTATTAATCGTAATTTCTGGAAAATGTCTTGTTCGGAACAAAATCACCTTTTTTAGCTAATACTATCCAGCAAAAGCCTGCAAGACCAAAGAAAAAAAGTCATGATGATGAGCATGGTAAACACTATGATCGAACTAAGACTGTTTCGTATTTCTTATCTGATGAAAACGGTGAGAAAGTTACGTTATGTAAAATGTTTTTTCTCACAACTTTGGGTTACAAGAAAAGTAACTGTAAGGCTGTGAGGAACATTATTGACACATACTATAAAACACAATACGCAGAGCCTATTGCTGACGGCCGAGGTCATAACCCGAATCCATCACAAATAGACAGTACAAAGGTAAAAGAACATATTATGTCTTTTCGTCCAGTTGTGTCGCATTATGGGAGATTTCATGCACCAAACCGGAAATATTTGCCCTTGGATATCAATATCCGCATGATGTACGACAATTACTGTGAGAAAGAGCCTAGAATAAATGTGTCCTATGGACCCCGAACATGGTGCAGCAGCAATCGTAAACAGAAACATTCAAAATTAGTTACAGACCAAGGGCATCTGATGACTTTACACCGGGCCAATTTGCAACAGGGGCGCCTTGAATATGGCTTTTCTATTCCTTCCTAGATGTGTTCCAACTATAATAGCACGGGACTTCAGAATATAACAACGTTTTTGCAAAGGGGTCGGTTTGACAAAGTTGAAAGAAGGCTGTTAGTGTAGTTTTTGGCGGAGATGCAATTCTTTTTTGGAAATTTATTTCGGTGAAATATACACGCTCTCCATTTTCTAAGTGCACAGCAAAGTGTAAAGTGAAGCCAAGGAGACGCCACGCTGCCTCGTTATTGCTGACATAACGCCCTGCTTGAAAGGTCTGTACTTCATTAACGGGATTTGCCTCACCTTCACTCCTGAAATTAAATATTGCTTGGTCGCTTCTTTTATTTATGTATTTACAGAGTTACATGAGCTACATGCTTCTACATTAATGTGGGTATTAAACATTTTACATAGAATGGGCGAATTCGGGACAATCCAGCTGTTATCTAAGGTTTCGAATGCTCCAGAGCGAGATTTGATTGTAACTTTCCTGCCACCATCTTCGGGAGCACTGCGTCTGTATGAAGGGTAGCCGATGTCATTGTGCACTGTTTCTTTTAATAGCTGTTTAGGGAATTTCTTTGTACATTTTCCTTCTTTCATACATGGCGATATTGAATTTTGTGCTCCACATGGACCGTGAATCATATTTCGGACGATGGAATCATACCATTCTTTGTCTTGCTCAGGATCCGAAATCTCGGCGCTTATTATGTCGTCTATTTAGCTGGGCCGCAACTTCTCTTTAAGCCATATTAGAATGTGGGCATGCGGTAATCCTCTTTTGTACTATTTAATTGAATTCATGAAGCACTGCACCTCTCCGAAAATTTTCCCTTGTTTAATTACATACATTAATTTTTGTACTTTTAATCTAAATACTACAGGAACTAAATCGTGTCTGTCAGTACACTTTTGGCCCGGCATTAGCTCCTCGTTATTCTTCATTTGGGATTGCAAGTAAAAGTAGCAAAAAGAACAGGTCTTCCGTAAGTTCGTACATAGGCGAATGTGTCTTGTGTGTACTCATGTAGGTAGCGGGGACTGTTAACGAATGATGAGGGCAGAATTACCATTTTACCTAAATCTCTGGGGCTTACATTGGCGTCTATAGAAACAGCATCTTGTAAATGTATATAATTCTCAACGCGCAGCTTTATTTGATTTAAAGATATATAACGGAGACGTTCACTTTCTACTTTCGCATACATGTCTACCAAAAATTTATGAAATAATTGTCTACACCGAGCTAAGAGGTTAAAATCATTTCCTCGCAACATCATATGATACCAGTACGGACTGGTAATAGCAAATAAAATTCGCCGATTAGAAGATTTTAAAACCAAGCGCGCATGATATATAACATCTTTAAATTTCTTGAAGAGATGCAGAGACCATAATCTCATTCCTACGTGTGTCAAAATATCAACAAAAAGGACATTCGAGGAAGTGCAAAGATCTTAAATCAGGCAAGTAAAAAGTTGTTACGAACGGTGATTCAGCAGAAATGGTTCGATTTACATTTCATAAACAACACCATAGGCAATTTGTTCACACACGTGAACTAAAGACAGTTTTAACGACATTTGATTTTAATAATTGCATCGAAACTTTAAACAAACGAGAAACAGCAAAATGTAATAAATGCAAAAATAAACAAATAGAAAAATGCCAAAAATTAACGATCAAATCAAATCCCAACCATCTAAGTCAACGTCAGAACGAAACAAAACCGTTGACCACAGACGCAAACAATAAACAACGCACGGTCTATAATCTGTCAAAACATACACTGGATGAACCAACAATAAAGGGAATGAACTTCGCATTAACACCGCGAAAAATCCCGTACGAAGAAATTATCTGCAGCGTTGAGGATTGTCTGTTAAAAAATATTATTGGTAAGGAAGATTTGGAGGCTATACGTCAAGATATTTCGTCCTTGCTACGTCGTAGTTCAGTGCCGAAACAAAACTTTCCTAAAGACGAATTTACAGCGTTGAAACTTACGGAACAGACCAGAGCTAACGATTCTCCGCGCGGATAAAGGAAATGCTACGGTAATAATGGACACGTCAGAGTATAATTTTAAAATACTACAGCTTTTATCGGACAAAAGTACATAAAAAAAGGTCAAAACAGATCCTACAGCCAACACGCTTAAAGCAACTAGCGATTTAATAAAGAAATACTCCGAAAAATTAAATCTCGACGCTAATTCGCTAATACCATCATGTACCAAACCACCGAGGTTGTATGGGTTACCGAAGATAATAAATAAGCAAACGCTCCACCACGTCCTATAGTGAGCCAGATCGATTCACCATCTTATAAGCTGGCACAACACTTGGAAAAAGTACTGTCACCACTGAGATGACATACCAGAGCACACACAAAGGATTCATACCATTTTGTTAGTGACATAATAACATGCCTGCTGAATATGCAGTATTACTCAAACACTGTCTCAAATCTGGCTATCTATTGTGGAAGGAAGAGTTCTACAAGCAAGTAGATCGTGTGGCGATGGGCTCACCTGTATCTCCCATAGTCGCCGACATATTCATGGAGGACTTCGAGGAGAAAGCCCTTCTTACTGCTCCTGTAAATCAAAGATTCTACAAGCGGTACGTAGACAAAACTTTCACAATTTTACCATCTGACAAAGTAAATGCATTTTTAAACCACCTTAACTATATAAACTCTAAAATAGAATTCACAATGGAGTTAGGGGCAAATAATTCTTTAGCTTTCTTAGATGTTTTAGTCATTTGAAATCCTAATAACACAATTGGTCACACTGTGTATAGAAAAAAGACCCATACCAACCGATATTTAAATGGTGAATCTCACCATCATCCTTCACGGTTAGCTACCGTGGGTAAATCTTTGTTTCAGAGAGCACGAGGGATCTGTGAAGGAAACATCCGGCCGCCGAACTTCAGCACGTCAAGCAAGTATTGCAAGACAACAAGCTTCGGGTTCCGCGCCTACGTCACAGTGATCGAGTGAAGCCGGCCACAGTCGAGCGTGTACCTGCTGTACTACCATATGTCAGAGGAGTCACAGACAAGGTTGGCTATATCTTGAAGCGAGCTTCCATTAAAACGTACTACAAGCCGCCGAAGAAGATTAGTCAATTTTTACCGTCCGTCAAGTGTAATATCCTTCTACAAGAGTACAAGTTAGATTGTGAATGTGGTCTCTCTTACATAGGTCAAACAAAAAGATCCATAAAAACCCGCGTGAAAGAACATATAGCTGACGTGAAGCACCGACGCTCCGGGAAGTCTGCAGTCTGCGAACATATTCAAGATCGTCCCCACCATTACATTCGATTTGATAAACCACAAATTCTCGCAAAAGAACAACGATTCCTACCAAGGATGATACGCGAGGCTATTGAAATTAAAAAACATCCAAATTTCAATAAAGAAGATGGATGTGTGCTGCCACCTGCTTGGGATCCTATAGTTAACAAAATTAAACCCAAACCTAAGTATACCACTGCAAGACTTCATGATACTATAAGCTCGTTTTGCGTAAATCGGACCAAAATTAATATTCAAAAACTGAAGGTAGCCGGACTAACTATGACATTGGGACGTCAAACATCTCAGTCCCCCCGTGACCTTGGGTGCTGTAAAGCACCCGAAACGTCGGGAATTAAAAATAAGTAAAAGTAATGAAATAAACGCGATAAAATCCGTAAATTTAGTTTTATACAATCATATGATACGCATAAAAATACATACATGATACTTTTTTGTTCGGAATATGCACCTTTGTGACCGGGTTAATGAGTGGAATTTGAAAATGATAGCCCTATTGTCCTTTGCAATAAATCAATGGATATTGCAGAGCGTCATAAAACTTGTGTGTATCAGCTACCCGTTGCAACGTATCATCACGTGCTCGCAAGACTATATCTCGTGAAGAAAATTGATCACCATTAATTACGGCTGCTATTTAGTTTATCAAAGGTGCATTGTAGCGCCTTTCATGCTCTCCTCGAGGGGTCCGATCTGCGTGAATGACGACTTTATAATCCTCTTCGGGTAGTGATTTCTTATATTTACGCGAACACTGGTCCAGTCCCCCGTGACCATGGGTGCTGGAAAGCACCCGAAACGTCGGGAATTAAAAATAAAAGTAAATAAAAAGTAAAAATAAACGCGATAAAATCCGTAAAAGTAGTTTTAATCCTCTTCAGGTAGGTTTTAGAAAGTAGTTTTAATTGTTATGACTAAAATGTTACGTTCATGCAAGAATATTTGAATTTTGATCACTGTGTCTCTCTCAACTCCCTGGATAAATTGGCAGCGACGGTCTACCTCAATTTCTTCGTCAGCCATAAAATATACTTGTAAAAATTTATGCTGTTCGTTTTCAGCTGGAAAAAAGTAAACCTATTCTATGATAAATTTGCCCTTGCACCGTAAATGTAGGCGAAAATCCGGGATTATTATTTCGCGGTCAACTCCGAAGTACGTCATTTGAAAGCATGAGTTATATTTCGACCCTAAAAACCCCTCAGCATCATATAAAAATTCAATTCTTCTTTCCCCTACACTTCAAACATCCTGCGATCTTATCTTTCCATTTTAAAGCGCCGCAAAATCGACAAGCCTTGTCCATCAGTCCGATAACAACTAACCTGTGATTTTTGTAATCAATCAACGGATCATAATTGAATGTTGCGTCATTAAAAACCGACCAATTGTTTCTTTGAAAATTTTGTCGACGTTCAGCTTGGAGCTGTGCATTTGCATCTCTTCGCGCCTGTGTCTGTTCTGGTGTTTCAGATGCCCTTATAGTAGATTGACGTTCAGCTTGCTCAATGAGTCTGTGTTGCGTTTCATCAGGTGTTAAAGCGGCTCTCAAGGCGGCCTGACGTTCAGCTTGTTTGATTAGCCTTTGCTGACTTTGAGCAGGTGTTTCAGTAGCTTTTAAAGTAACTTAACGCTCTGCCTATTCAAGACGCCTTTGCTAACTTTGAACAGGTGTTTCAGTAGTTCTTAAAGTAGCTTGACGTTCTACTTTTTCAAGACGCCTTCGCTGACTTTGAGAAAGGTATTTCAGAATCTTTTAAAGCAGCCTGACGCTCTGTCTGTTCAAGACGCCTTTGCTGACGTTGAGAAGGTGTCTCATATGCTCTAAAAGCAGCCTGACGCTCTGCTTGTTCTTGCCTTCTCAGTTCAGCATCTTCTAAAGATTCTAGCGATCGAGTTAATCTTTTCGCTTGTCTTTGAGAAGATACTCTTGAAAGGCTGGACTAAAGTTTGCGAGGCATTATGAAGTAACAAAAAACGTATTTGTAAAAAAACGTTAAAATAACTAGAAGGAATTAAATTTCCTTTTAAATATTTTTTTTTTGAAAGCAAATCCATAATATCTAAAAGGAATAAATATTCCTTTTAATTATTTTTTAAAATCAAAACAACAAAACCAATTTAAGACATAACATGAATCCGTAAACGATAGCCAAAAAATCGAATCAATTTAAACCAAATCACAATACAAATCGCAGAAAACCGAAATCGAAAGCAGTAGTCAATATAAATATAACCAACGAAAAAATTTGTAAGTGTATAGGTAACGTATACACTATCTATACTATTAATATTCCTTTGAAATATTGTTAAACAACCTAAACAATGAAAACCAATTCACGAATCTAAATAAACAAAATCCAAAATCAAAGCCAGAGTCTAAATATGTATAAAGGAATACCAAACAAATCAACAAAACCTATCCAAGAAAATACACAAATCCGAAAAAGAAAGCCAATATAAATCCATTCAACCTTAACCGAATCACAAAGCGAATAACAAACAACCGAAATCGAAAGCAGGTAGTCGAATAAGCTACGAAATAGAAACAATTTAAGCGTATAGGTACCGTATGCATTATAAGTTGACGCGCGGCTCAACAGCGGGAGTTAAGTACATGCCAGGAAACATTTCGTTACCGCGTTTTAAAATAAAATCTAGTAACGACATCTAGCGGAAACAATTTAAACTAAGTATACGTTAGTTAATAAGAACTCTCAAAAATATTTTTCTTATAATTTTGCACAATGTTTCTTATTTTAATATCGATTCATTCATAACCACATATAAGAACTGTATTCATTTCCGTTCAATAAATATTACTAAGGCTTATTAATAAGGCTTACTAAGAAATGTTTCTTCCACAGTTAAGTAATAGTTAAGGGTGAAAGCGTGACCCTTTTAACCCTTGCGTTAATCCTTGCGGGGTAGGCAGAGCATCAACGGCTAAAAAAAAAATATTCTCCTTCCCCAAATCATTTTCTTTAGATTAATTTTGGTAAAAAGACATAATAATCCAGATATTCTGACCTTCTGTGTTCGTCCATCGTACCGTCGTCCGTCTTGTAGAATCACGGTGGCGCCACCTAGCTGAATTTAATTTTGCAACATATTCGATTTTCCCACGGGAATGATATGTTTTTCCGCTGAAAAGCCTATGTCACTCTACAGCCACCGAACTATCCCCATACAAAAAATCATGCCATGCCGACGCTCTGTTGCGACGTGAAAGAAGGACAAACTCTTGCAACATATTCTATTTTTCCACGAGAATGAGGCTGTAGAGTGACATAGGGTACTTTTTTCCGCGGAAAAACATCTCATTCCCGTGGGAAATATTTCCCACGGGAACGGGAATGAGATGTTTTTCCGCGGAAAAAAGTAGCCTATGTAACTCTACAGCCACCGAACTATCCCCATACAAAAATTCATGCTATGCTGACCCTCTGTTGCGACGTGAAAGAAGGACAAACAAACAAACACACTTTCGCATTTATAATATTACTAGTACTAGTACTAGTATGGATTGTGATTTAGAGTAACTATTTTTTATAGATTTTTAAGTTAGGGTCCAACCTATTGGTAAAAAGAATAAAAGTAATAAATTTTTACTTCCCTTAGGTATCTAACTAAACAAAAAGTGTAATTGAGTTTAAGTATTAGCACTTTTTGTTTCTAATTCATAAGTTCTATTTATTTACCAAAATTGTATGTAGATGCTTATCCCTAATAATTTATAAATAACTATTGAATATTAAGAACGTTTTTTTTGTTGTTTAAATGTTGGTGTCCTAGAAGAAGATTTGTTAAGTTTTGTTTCAGTTTTTTGGATAAGTTAACAAGAAATGGCATGATAATATTATAAATATGTTTTATAGTTTATTAAACTTTCTTCACATGATTATTTTTTTAATAGAAAACATTAAGTCAATTTACACTAAAAAGGCGCAATTAGACAAGTGTGCCCTTTCTTTTAGACTCAATGAACAATTTGCTTGAAATATTAAAAATAAAGGTCACATTTGGTTAACTATGCCTTTTCTTTGTAGTAAGTGGTATTTTAAAATATTTTTTTAAGTTGAAAGGATTTTTTTGAATTTATTTAATAATTAATTATATATGAAAGATAAAAAGTAAAAAATATAATAGTACTAACTTTCACGCATATATCAACAGTATTTTTTTTTCTTTTAAGCGATAGGTTTTCACACTATGAAGCAGAATATGGTAAAAACTTTAATCCCAATTATCTCAGTTTGACCAAAATATTATTTTGATGTGCCCTTCTCTCGTAAGAAGGCAGGATATATAGCACGGAATCTGTAGCCATTTGGACTTATACGATGAAAAGCTCTATCTCGGTATTACCGTTGTGGGACTAATGGAGGCACCCATAGACGAAGGGGGTAGTCGTCGCAGTCTATGCGTAGCCATAGGAGAGACAAGTTTTCAAGAATACCGAAACATTGACAGAATATACTATCTGACGTACACACAAACTTCGGCCCGAGGCAGAAAGGAGTGTTCTAGTTTGTAATTGCGATAGGATAAGCAAGATGCCAAAGATCTTTCTCGGTAAGAAAGAACGAGGCCGAATTAGCCGTCTTGGCATGGTAGTGGACAGTGTTAAGTTAGAATGACGTTTCGTCAAAGCAACGCCAGTCCTCCGGGTCCATCGTAAATGTACCGATACTATCGAGATTACTGTCCACCGCACCGAGATATGGTAGATCGTGTTGAAACAGCCATGTTTCTTGTAGAGCAATGATATTTGCAGACTTACATGACGATCTGATGCCTTCAATCGATCTTTAAATCGATTTACATTAAAAGTAACGAAAGTGCAAGGTAAAGTGCACGGTAAAGTTTTGTTGTTATTCCCCATTTTTATTGTTATCTTTTATTAAATTCGCAGTGGTCTCTCTGTCTGTTTCCTTGCACTGAAAATACACAAATCTTAGAATTATTATTCCACCATTCACCACCACTACAGTCCATCACAACTCCGAGCATAGCCCTCTCCATAGCTCGCTGAGCAACCTTGAGCGTCCTCATACGGCCAGCAGTGAAGGACCACGTCTCAGATCCGTAAGTCATCACTGGCAACACGCACTGGTTGTACAATCTAGTTTTTAGAGATTGAGGTATACCTGACGAGAAGATAATATGTCGTAATTTCCCGAACGCTGCCCAGCCGAGTTGAATCCGCCGATTGACCTCTCGGTCGAAGTTGGACTTATCTAGTCGGACTATTTGTCCCAGGTAAACGTACTCGTCAATAACTTCAAGCATAGTGCTCCCAACAACTATCGGCATAAATGTGACATGGAAATAAAACATAATCTTTGTTTTGTCCATGTTCATCTTAAGACTTCAACGGATAGGCCGTTGGGAGGCACTATTGAGGTCTTTGAGCATAGTGTTTAAGTCCTCCAGCGATTCTGCCATAAGGACTATAACGTCGGCAAACCAAAGGTGAGTGATGTACTCGACATTGATGTTAATACCGTATCCTTTCCAGTCCAGTAGCTTGAAAACGTCTTCCAATGCAGCGGTGAAGAGTTTCGGGGATATGACGTCACCCTGTCTTACACCTCTCTGCAGTTGGATAGGTTTCGAGCTCTGGTTCTGTACTTGGATAGCCATCGTAGCCCTACTGTACAAACACTTCAGCACTTCGATATACCGACAGTCGACTTGGAACCGCTGAAGGGACTATAGTACAGCCCAAATTTTGACGGAATCAAAGGTTTTCTCATAGTCCACATACACCAGGCAAAGTGACAGATTGTACTCTTCAGTCTTCTGTACAAACTGCCGTAAGGTATGTATGTGGTATATGGTACTGAAGCCTTTTTTGGAAACCGGCTTTTTCGGGAGGCTGGAAGTCGTCGAGTCTGCGTGCGAGACGATTAGTAATGACTCTCGAAAACAGCACGTAGACGCGGCTCAGAAGGGAAATCGGTCTGTAGTTCGTCGAGAGAGCGTTGTCGCCTTTGTTAAAGAACAAGACCACGGAACTTCTGCTCCACGCCTCTGGAGTAGTGCCACCATGGAGGACGGAATTGAAGAGCTTCTGAAGGACTTCATGTACCGGTGTTTCACCCGCTTTCAGAAGCTCCGCTGTAATTCCATCCTCGCCTGGGGCCCTGCCGTTTTTAAGGTGCTGGAGAGCATTTACGCTTAGACTGACGTCCGGGATATCATCGGAATAGTGTTGATTAAGAATTGCTCTTGGATCGTTACTCACACTTGCGTGTGGCTCCAACGATGATGTGTACAGCTGCCCATAGAACCTCTCAATCTCACTCAAAATCTCAGGTGTCCCGGAAACGATGTTGCCACACTCAGTCTTCAGCTTTAACAGTTGGCTCTTACTGGCAGACAGATCTCTTGCAAAGACTTTGGAGTCCCGGTTCCGCTCGATAGCTTCTTTAATACGAGCAGTATTAAAGTTGCGTAAGTCTGGCCGCATGCATTTCGAGATCTGTCTATTCAGTTGCCTGTATGCTGTCAAATTTGTTGACGATTGCAGCCTCATCTCCCGTCTAACAGCCATGAGATTAAGAGTGTGATCGGAGAGTTTTTGTGTTCTTCTGCGGAGGGTCTTGCAGAACTTAGCTCCGACTGCATGGACAGTTTCCACAAGCTTGTCATTCATATCGTCCACTGCATTGCAATCTTGTAGGCACTGTAAGCGGTTACGTAACTCGAGCTGAAAGTTTTCGGAATTCGGGATTAGAGCACGAGGGGGGACGGATCATTGCCTTCATTAGACGAGACCTCTCCAACTTAACGTTTAGGTTCAGTGCGCCTCTAACCATTCGGTGATCGCTGCCAGTTATCTCCCTTGCGATCACTGAGACATCACTAAACAGTTGACGTCTAGTCGTCATAATGAAGTCAATCTCATTTTTTGTTGAACAGTCGGGGCTCGACCAGGTCCTCTTCCTGTGGGGCCGCTTCTGGAAAAAAGAGTTCATCATAAAGAGTCCCTCTTTCTCCATAAAGTCGGCCAGCTGCTGGCCCCTTCGGTTCCGTTGTCCTACTCCAAATTTCCCTAACTTCAGCTCACCGTTTTCTCTTGTGCCTAGTTTTGCGTTGAAGTCTCCCATCAACACCGTGTAGTGGGTTTTGGAGAATGCATGACTTTGGAAATATCCTCATACATTTCCTCCACCTCCTCATCGGGATATGCCGAGGTTGGTGCGTAAACCTGTATGACCTTCAGCGAATACCGTTTGGTGATTCTGAGTATCAGGTACGCGATCCTCGTCGACACACGCCCAATCTTTACAACGTTGTTGACGAAAGACTTGTGGACGATAAATCCGACACCTCCTTGGTACAGATGGTCGCCCTCTCGGTGATAGAACAAGTTGCCGGATTCGAGAATCACCGTGTTCTCATCCTCTCTTCGGACCTCGGATAATCCTATAATATTCCAGCGCAACTTGTCTATCTCTTCTTCCAGCTCCAGGATCTTCCCGTCAGTCCTCAGGGTGCGTGCGTTAAATGTTGCCAGTTCGAGTCGTCGTAGGTGGCAACCGAACCTCCACCGGAGATTCTTAGCGCCCCCTTTTTTCGGTTCATTGATGGAATTTAACTAGGCTAAAGGTCGTTGGTCGGTGTAGATCGTAAATTTCTTTCCATATAAGTAAGAGCGGAAATATTTGACTGCCCAAACAATTGCGAAAAGTTCTTTCTCTATCGTGCTGTATTTCGTTTCAGCATCGTGCAATTTACGACTTGAAAAGGCTATAGGCTTATCACTACCGATGGGTCCCTGAGATAGAACTGCACCGAGGGCAAAGTTCGACGCATCTGTAGTGAGGACAAACGGTCTTGAGAAATCAGGGTACTGTAAGAGTGTGGCGTTTGTTAATAGCTCCTTACATCTTTCAAATGCGTGTATATATTCTTTTGTAATTTCAATTTTGTTTTTCTTTTTTCAGGCAAGAGGTAAGTGGTTGTGTAAGTTTAGCAAAATCTTTAATAAATTTTTTTTTATTTTTTTTTCTGTAATATCCTACTAATCCGACAAAACTTTTTATTTCGTTTGCTGTACGCAATAAGGGATATTTCAGTACCGATTTGATTTTTTCGTCATTAGGTTTTAAACCTTCTTTTGTGATAGTATGGCCAAGATATAGAACTTCTTTTCTCAAAAACTCGCATTTATCTAAGTTGACTTTTAAGTTGGTTTCTATGAGACGATCAAAAATTTTTCTTAATTTTTCGATATGTTCCTGAAGACTAGCCAAATACACAATTATGTCATCGAGGTATACTAAACAATGGATACCTAGGAGGCCACTTAAAATATTATCCATTGCACTTTGGAACGTTGCGGGGGCTGTCCTTAACCCAAAAGGCATGCGTTTAAATTCATAGTGGCCTGATTGAGTTGTGAAAGCTGTCTTCGGCCTGTCAGCTTCATTTACTTCTATTTGGTGGTAGCCACTTGCAAGGTCAAGGGTACTAAAGTAAACAGATTTACCTAACTTATCAAAAAGGTTAGTTATATTAGGTAGCGGGTACTTATCGTCTATTGTATTCTCATTTAATCGCCGATGATCTACTACCATTCTAAATTTAGGCTGCCCGGATGCATCTAGTCTTTTGGGGACTAAATGGACTGGTGCGCTCCAAGGTGAGTGAGAATTTTGAATTACGTTATTTTGAAGAAGTTGGTCTACTTGTCTTTGGATTTCCTCATTTTGAGAAGGTGGGTGACGGTATGGTCTAATGTAAATAGAATCTTCGTTAACGTTTGTGATATTATGTTTTACCTGATTTGTAAAGGAAAGTGGAATGTTTTCGCTATAAAATATGTCGCGATAATCATAGCATAGTTTGGTAATAGATTTCCGCTCTTCTTCGTTTGTATGATCTAACCGTAGCTTATTTAAATTTTCTTTTAAAATTTCATCTATCTCGCAATCGGAATTCATCACATTAATGTCACACTCATTATTTTCAAATACAGCTACATTAAACGGTTCTAAAATTTTAATATTAGCTTTCTCGTTGAAAATGTTTATAATTTAATTTTGAATAATTGTGTCGGCAAAGCAATTTTCACGTTTTATAAGGGCACATGGCATACGAACTCCTTCGCTAAATTGTATAAAATCAATGATTGCGTCCCCGTTTTGTAAGTTGGTAGGAATTTTAACCCGTGTTTCCGACCTTGGTTCTAAGTTAATTTCGTAAGGAGGGTTATAGATTATTGGTATTTCAGTATTAGGCGTTCGCAAAACTTGGTGGTACATGTCGATATTAGCTGCCAATTTTTTTAATACGTCTGACCCAATAAGGCCATCGTATCTACCGTCCACATCATATATGTAAAATTTATGTTGAAGAGTACTTTTGAACGTTTTCAAAAGCGGTATAATAATAATTTCGTCATGCATGCTTTGCGCATGTGTACTTACTACGGTAAAAGATTCCTTGTATTTAAATTCGCTAAAATATTGGTTAGCCTTTGCGGGACTGATAAAAGATCTACTACTGCCGGTGTCTATTAAAAACTTGGAATTTATTTCGGGAATGACTATGTGTTTAAAATGCTATCGCAATAATTAAGATGGATCATTTCGGGGGGCTTTCGAAGGCTACTATCGGAAAATTTTCAGGCGCCGCATTTTCTTCATTATTAATTATGTTTGAATTTTCAGGATACGGACCTTCAAACGAAGGGTCTTCTACAAAATCATTATAGTGGTCGTAGTATTCACCGTCATTATTATCTTGGGAGAAATTTTGATATGACATTGAAGGTTCCTCACTAAAGAACAAGTCATTGGTTGTCATGTTTTGTCTAATTGGTGCGGTGCACATAGATACGTCAGTGTCGTAAGCATTTTTAGACGGTTGGTTTTGTATACCGAATTTGAACTGATTGAGTTGCTATTGTATGCCGTATTTAAATTGATTAGGATATTGTTGAAGACCGTATTTAAACTGATTTTTGATTGAACACTTTGGAATGGTGCTCGTGGTTGTTGGGTAAATGGGTGATTGAAATTACGTGGCATTGAATTTTGTGGTGATGCAAAATGCTAACCTTGTTGAGGGGAAGTGAATTTATTAGGGTGTATGAAATTAGACCTATATCCTATCTGATTATTGGGTGCACCAAACCTGAAATTACTATTATTATTATTGCTTGGTGGCGGATTTGATATTTTTTTTATTTGATAAATGTAGATGGTCTCGCAAAACTTTGAATGGCTAATTGCTGAACTGGTTTAGCTTAATGGTTTTTTGGCGTTATACTGCGCTAAGAAGTATAACGCAAAACATAAAGCTACCATCTTCCATGACTATACTTAAAGCAATCTCCAAAGTCGAACAGCCTTTGAGTCGAACAATTCTAATGAGGTCTTCAGGTAAATTGTAAAAAAATACGTTTAAGGCGGTATTATCATATATAATCATTTTAGCGGCTTTAATTCCTTCGTCGGAAAGTCTTTGTACTTTAGCAAGCAGGGAACTTTTTACATTTTGTATTCTACCACAAAACTGAATATATGACTCTCTTTGTTTAATTTTTAGAGACTCTAGCTCAATAGCAATACATTCTTCTGAACGAGGGTCGCCGAAATGTTGGGTTAAAATATCTTTCAAATCTTCCCATGTACTTAAACTAGGATTATCACTAGGTAGAGTCGCAGCCCTACCAGTAAGCTTACTACTTATAGCATGAAATCTGTATAAATTCTGAATCGAAGTATTATCGCCTCCTGAATTTAATAAAACATATTCACATTTTGAAATAAATAAATTGAGTAATTTTTCATCTCAGTCGTATCTAGGAATTAAATCTAAAATATGTGCTGGAATAACAGTGACTGACATTTTGTTTAAACTATTTTACTTAATCTAACACAAATTATTAACAAAAAGATATTTATCAGCCTATTTTGTGCCAACAAAATCAGATAAATGCAAATAATTTGGCCCGACTATTTTTTTTCGGAAAGTGTGGATAAGAATGGGATAAATGTAAACAGGAAGTGAAAAGATTTACTCACAATATGTTCAATCCCATGTCCTCCAGGTGATTCTGCCCACTTCGATACTGCCGATGTGTCCTATGCGCGTAATCGATTGATTTGGAAACGATTGAGCGCGTGTCGCGGGAGTTATTTATTTGGTTCGAGGATATCCGATCCTGACTGCTATACCGACGCTTGAACCGATATTGGGGTCCGAAAGGTCTATATACGGATATCCAACCGGCTGCGCCACTTAAATTGCTACGGACCTCGACATTCTTTTTAAAAACTTAGGTAACGTAACTAGTTATGGAAGATTCGACTTTATCAATATAGGATTCATAGCAGTCCCGATCTAACTTGTTAGCCTTTATGCGCAATAATGCAAAAGATTGGTAGTCGGATAAATTACCATATAGTTTAAACTTGCGATGATACCTGTGTTTTTCTTTTAAGACCTTTAGTAGCAGAATTATACCATGGAGGGTGTGACGAACGTTCATATAATTTATTATAAAAGAGATTAACAACATTGTCTAGAGAGGCGTTTCCCAAATGCTCATACCAGTATACCTGATCAAGAGCTGAGCTGATAGCCATGTAATCACCTTTGTGAAAAAGATAAGTGTTTTTCTTCTTATCAACTAATTTGTGTATTTCAACAAAGTCAGCCTTTAAAATCAAAGGTTTATGGTGCATATCTGCGGGCATTGCTAATGGTTCATAACATTAACATCTACAAGGTCATTAGAGAAAACCAAGTCAAGTAGTCTCCCATTTAAGTTACGTATACAATTATATTGAGATAAGCTGCAGGTTTAAACAGAGTTGAGAAAATCAGAAATAAATTGACAGGAATAATTGGTAGGTAATAACTCACAACTATCGCTGCAAACATTCCAATCTACTTGACTACCAAAATTGAAATCACCTACGTTATGAATTTATCACACGAATTTGACATAATTATGGTATTAATATTTTGTGTGAAATTTTGCAATTGGGTATTATATGAGTTACCGATATTTTCTTTACACAGGTAAAGCGCACAAATGTTTATATTATATGTCACTTGCGGTCTGGATCTTTTTAGTAAAATAGAGACCCAAATATCTTCCGCTGAACTACGCCAGTCACCCCTCTCCACTACTGAAAGATCATTCCTCACAGCAATTAGTACACCACTCCCACGAGTTTGTGAAGTACTACAGTAATTGCGATCTCGTCTCCATACTAAATATCGGCCATCAAATAATTCACTGTGATATACCCTCCTCCAGGATACCCTCGACCAAACACGTTTCGGTAAATATAATAATATCATACGAAATTAAACATACGTTCCTAAACAAGTTAAGTATTTTTGTTTGTAAACCGCGTATATTTTGGTTATATATTTTAATCGATTCCACGATTGAACTTAAGTATAACTAAATGTATTGTCATAATGCAGCTTTCCAATAAAAGTAAATTAACTAGTATTAGAAAAGCAACATTTAAAACATAGAACGAAAATACCGGGAAATACGAAATTACCGGGTAGATAATTTATAAAGGTAGAATAATGCGCCGTCGTATGCAACACGGGAGTCTCGAGTGCTCACGACTAATGACCAATGAGTAAAATCAATGATATACGTACAAGATATCAAAAAGCAAATATTGTTCATATTTATTAGCAAATGAATAGACCAAAAGTGAACCAAGCTACATGTAATAAGATTTAAAAATAGTTTATCGATATTGGTAAGATGTTTAAAAATTATTATGTAAACGAATACGTAATTGCACAACAAAATGAGTAATACGTAAACACACCGCGATAGCGTATGCATCTCAAACTGCCATATTAAAAGTTTTGTGTAATATAAAGACAAATTATGAATAATAGTAATAGAATAGAAAGATAATAAGTTTAACATCACACAAATAGTAATTTAACATTATGAATAATAATAATAGAGTAAAAAGATAAGTTTAACAACATACTATTTTTGAAAGGTCGCTTTCCGACTTCACCATAATTATATGCGAAATATCGGTTTTTCTTACGTGTATCTTGGCATGCTTGACCCAGACATAGCGAAAATTCATTTCAAAACCTGCTTTTTTGTTTTAGAGAGTAAGGTCTTATTGTGCAGTGTTATGTGGTCGTTGATGTAAATTCTATTGTTGCCCACAAATCCCAAGTTGCTTGATGTGAGATGACTAGTCTTCGATGCATATCTGGCTGCCGCCACAAAATCTTCCTTCACATAGCGATTGCAGAAACAGATTATTATCGTTTGTTGTGCTCCTTCTCACGGGTTGGTACTCTCTTGACGAAATTAACCTGAGTCTTTGTAATCGGATATTGTATCATAGACCCAATTTTGGATATAATTTCAAACAAATTTTCACCGCTTGTCTGAGGTACACACTTTATTTCTACATTATTCATTCTTGACCATTGCTCCGCAGAGTTCGACTCCTGCTCCAGTTTTTCTAACCGTGTCTAAATTAGGTTAGCATGTTTTTGTACTTTCTCGACCTGTACTAGACGTTATTCAAAGTCCTTAATTTTGTCATTAAAATCTTTTAGCGTCAAATTAGTACTATTTAGTGAAGATTTAAGATCAGCAAATTCTGATCTCATTGCAATTACTTCATATTTAAGGCATTCTAATGGCGCCAGATTATTGGAGAGAGCTATTATCTCTTTAAGTATTAGTGCATCGGATTCAATCCTTGGTGATAAAGGAGGCTGAATAGAGTGAGTTTGCTTACACTTGACACGTCACCAGAAGGACTTTCTGTCTCCCAGCTTGCGATAGCCAGCTTCGGTTATTCCAGCACAATGAAAATGTAGCTGTAGATTTCACACAGTGCAGTGAGGACCTTCTGATAACAACTCCCCACATACACCACAATTATGAGTGCGTGCGTGATTGCGACAGGTACTAACAACTTATAAGATTGGATATAGAAAAATTTGAGAAGCACTGGCTAAAATTGCATCGGTTGCACTAATCGGTGCAAATAGTAAGCGCGACCGTACGCTACGGAGCAAAAAACGAACTGACGATTTCACAACTACTCGTCTGAATGAAATGAAATCGCTTTATTGACACTTTCTTGCAGCTTGTTCACCTGTTCAATAGTCGCATAATTTTCTTAGATGAGTTTAATTTCATTTTGAATTACCACTAAATCTTTCAATAACTTAGGTGCATCCAAGAAAGTGAAAGTCACATGAGGTAGTTTACGTAGTTTCCGTGCTACGAATATTTGGGTTACATCAGGATCCGTTTTCTTAAATAGGCAATTAATATCATCAATATCACGCTGCAATTTATCCTGTCTTATTCGATTAATATTATTTTTTTTTTCGTTGGCACGGAGTTAAACAACAAATGTTTCGCCTCCACTATTTCCTCAGATGCAAACGCTGAGCAGCACATCCTTACTAATCCTTCATCATCCACGACATTTATTTTATTCTGAATAAATGCCAGCATTTCACTGATAACAATATTGCACATAGCACATTTAACGGTTTTTGTAGCCATCTTTAACAACTATGCCGTACGTACGCTCGCGATGAATCACAAGGGTGTACTCAATTTAAAATTTAGTTTAAGACATTAGTTATTATTTTTGAAATGTTTGCCTGTCTGTTTATTTGTCTGTCTGCCCAAGCTAATTTTCGGAATGACTAAACTAACTGTAATGAAACTTGACGTAAAAATAGAGTGCAATGCTATAAGTGAGCGAGGCTATATTTTTAAAAATCTTGAATTTAAAAAATATCATAATTCTATATAATGGTACATTAAATGATCCCACCCAGGCAAAGCTAGTTTGGGTCGCTAGTTATAGATTAATCAATATCCATAATATTATGTAAGATCGTGCTTCAGGGACTTAAACACTAATCGCGTCTTTCGCGAAGCACGAGTGCTTCAATTAAATTTCATAAGGATTATTGTAAGCGTAGGCTTGTAAACAGAAGCGAAAGCATGATGCGATCAAATTTACGATGTATTTTGTATAGAGCAAATTGTATAAAATATTAAAAATGAAAACACTGCTTACGCTTATTTATCTATATACATCGTCTAGATTCTTTCTGATTGACCTGAAGTTCTCCTCCTCATACAACTTCGTTATGTACCGTTTACCATAAGGCATTTTTCCGGTCATCATCATCATCATTACAGCCCTTCACAAGTCCACTGCTGAACATAGGCCTCCCCCAAGTAATGCCACAAAGCACGGTCCTGAGCCACCTGCATCCATCGATTTCCTGCATGTCTTACCAGGTCGTCACTCCATCTAGTGGGGGTCGCCCTACACTACGCCTACCGGTACGAGGCTGCCACTCGAGAACCTTTCTTCCCCATCGGTTATCGGTTCTTCGAGCTATATGGCCGGTCCATTGCCACTTCAGCTTACTAATCCGTTGGGCTGTGTCGGTCACTCTGGTTTCACTGCGGATATCCTCATTTCTGAGTCTATCACGCAGTGAAACTCCGAGCATAGCCCTCTCCATAGCTCGCTGAGCGACCTTGAGCGTCCTCATACGGCCAGCGGTGAAGGACCACGTCTCAGATCCGTAAGTCATCACTGGCACGCACACGCACTGGTTGTGCACTTTAGTTTTCATACTGAGTATACCTGATGAGAAAATGTGTCGTAATATCCCGAACGCTGACCAGCCGAGTTCAATCCGTCGGTTGACCTCTCGGTCGAAGTTGGACTTACCTAGTCGGACTATTTGTTCCAGGTAAACGTACTCGTCAACAACTTCGAGCATAGTGCTCCCAACAATTACCGGCATAGGTATGACATGGACATTAAACATGATCTTTGTTTTGTCCATGTTCATCTTAACACCTATCCGTTGGGAGACACCATTGAGGTCATTGAGCATAGTGCTAAGGTCCTCCAGCGATTTGCCATAAGGATTTTCTTGTCCGATACGACTAAATCCAGATTTCTATATTTTAACACGCTCCGTTTTTTGTAACGAGCCGTCTTTTAGTAAATAAGAAGTGCATGAATACCCCTTTTTTAAAACAATAGCACTGTTACTATTTATGAACTGTTTCATTTTTTTTTCGTTTGACCTCATCATAAGCAGCTAAATAAACATAAAGATTTCTTGTGTTTTATTGAATACTACTTTTTATAAAATTATTGTTACTGATTTTATCACGTTTAATTAACTTTTTAAACACGTTTCGGTCTCGAGGGGACTGAGATTTTTAAAGTCCCGATGTCAAAATTAACGGCAACATTCAGTTCTTTCGTATTATACTAATTTTGATCCTATCTACGCAGAGCGAACTATTACATTATATACAGTATCTTGAAGTCTTGCAAAGGTATATTTGGGCGAAGTTTAATTTTTGTTAAAAACAGAATACCAGCAGATGGCAGCACACCGTGATATGCTCTATTGTAATTAGGATATTTGTTTTAATTTCAATAGCCTCTCGTATCGTCCTTAATAGGTTTTTTTTGATAGAATATTAAAAAAAACCTATTATGAACGATAGAATATTATAACTATCGCCGCCCATGAACAACCGCAATACCAGGGGAATTGCAGATATCTTTGTTCTTCTATTCTGGTATGATATCGGGACGTCAAATACCTCAATCTCCCGTGACTAAATAACGTAGTAAAACGAATTTTTACGGTGAATGAAACGTTTCTTGAATATAAAAATCGGACTTTTATAAATCGCCAGCAACACCCTCGCGATTCTCTGTTGTTTCAAGTTTCAAGTGAGCCAAATTCTCGTTTTGGGGAAAAGGTGTCTTATATAAAACAAACACTTCTAATTTTTGAAAGGACCATGAAGCAATTAGTCCGCTACCAGTGCTACACACATGGGATTCAAATATCTATTAAAATATTAATTATTATTGAAAATACGATTTTAATATTAAAATTTTTAAATTATTTTAAATACACACAAGCTTCAAAACTAACTTTGTTTCTATTTACTTCTAACTTCCGATAATTTCATGTCAAACGGCAATATAAAAAAAGTTGGAAAATCCAAAAGAGCACGAATCATAGTGCTCATATGATCGTGAAAAAATGTAGAAAAAAATTTTGAATCAACAAAATAAAATATTTTAGATCGGTAATCAACTTTAATATTGTTTTAATTTTTAGGTATTTGTACTCAGGCATTATCAAAAAAAAAACTAGTCTTTTTTCCTAACTCGTCTATAATTTTTTTTCTAATCAACTTTATTTCATTTTCAAAAAGTTTTTCATCTAGTCATAACCAATACTTTAGTTTAGCGTTTACCAAAGCACACCTTCAGGTTATTCTATCAATTCCGCAAGTAAGATCTTATCGTAACTAACAAAACGAAGCAAAACTCGGCACAAGTAGTTCTACTCTTAGTGGAGTTCCAGTAGCAGATACCGAAGTACACCTTCTGATTACTCTATAAAGTCCAAGACATATTAGTATATTTATTACGTACGTACTTTTAGCTAAACTATATATTGGATTGAAAATCGGTGCCTATAAAAATAATAATAATATCTTAACTTGGTCAAGTATATATCAAATTTGGTTTTTGTAATATTTTGGTGGTTGTGGTTGATATTTTCCATCACGAGCTGCTGTAAACAAACGATACAATAACCTACTCACGACAGCGGCTGGACCTAAAATGTGTGAGAGGAAAGTATATCTCTATTTAGTAAAATGTGTAATTACAAGGCTACACAAGACATCTAAAATTTCGGAATTTGTCAGCAAAAAAAAGTTATAACTAAACAAAACAAAATTAAGCAGCCATTTACATTCCTTGGCTTCCTCCATGATATATTATGAAG
Source organism: Parnassius apollo (assembly GCA_907164705.1). Taxonomy (NCBI): domain Eukaryota; kingdom Metazoa; phylum Arthropoda; class Insecta; order Lepidoptera; family Papilionidae; genus Parnassius; species Parnassius apollo. The sequence goes on from CAJQZP010001094.1 coordinate 758,907, forward strand.
AGATTAAAAAATAGATTGAGTTGAACAATTCATATTTTCAAAAATTATCGTGTTTCACCCTCCATGCGGACTTGATAAATCTATACCATAAACCAATATAACTACATTTTTATGTAAAAATAGCAATTTATCGATAAAAAAACAATATTTACAAATATCATTTATTTTTCTGAAAATGTAATTTTATATTATTTATATGTTCAGTATGATTATTAGATACGATTTCATGCCACAAAACGTTGGATTCTTAATTTTTAGGCACTATTAGATAGGCGCTTTACGCTTAAGGTATGCAATATAATAACCAGACTTTTCAAGAAATTTGATGATATAGCCGATGTTGCTAAGGGGATAAGCTCTCGCCTTTTTTTTTTTTTGCGGATGGAAAATCATCTAATGACCCCTTTCGCTCTGGGTGGAGCGTAAGGGAGTGTCAGACTTTTACTGACTAAAAACCATCCGTGTTCCTTCAGTGCCCTTACGTTCCGGAGCCGCGGTATCTCTTTCGAACAGCCCGCAGCCCCGGCAGGCGTCGGCCCTTGCGGGCCCCTTCATGCTGCTGACAGCTCTTTGAGGCGCGCGTGGAACAAAACGCGCCGTCGACACGGCCTGTCGTCATTAGACGGACGGACGACGAGCTACCCATTGCTCGCCGTCCACAGGCCCGCGCCTACGGTGGCCGGGGGCCACGACGTAGCCCCCGACGCCCGGGGCGTCTCCCGCGGCGGCCGGGGAGGAAAGCTGCTGCTCTCTCCTTCTCCCGCTCCGCCACCTCCTTCGCTAGCATCACTGCTTCGCAGAAGGTGGTGACGGCATCCCATTCCGTCTCGCTCCGGACCATGGCTTCGACCAGGGCCGGACGCGAGAGGTCGCCGCCGCCTATCGCCGCTACGAGGACACGGCGGTGCTCCGCCCAAGCAGGGCACGCCTCCACGGTGTGTTCCACCGTGTCCTCTGGTCCATCCTCGCAGTGGGAGCACCCGGGCGTTTCCTCCCGCCCGATTCGGTGCAGGAACCTCCCGAACACACCGTGTCCGGTGAGGACCTGCGTCAGGCGGAAGGTGAGGATGCCGTGGCGTCTCTCAAGCCACTCCTCAAAGAGGGGTCTTACCGCCGCTATAGTGGCGTGCCCAAAGCTCTCGCCTAAATTCAATCCTTACCAGCAGCAATGAATTTTGTAATAGCATTTTGAATTTCTGATTTGTTATCAGCGGTGAAGGATGTTTATCAAAAAAATCTTATTGGTTTTCCAATGGCAGAATTATTTTCCGAATCAATGATTTATTTAAATCTACTTTCTCTTTTCCCTTCTCTTCAGCAGCCAGTGATAGTATTTATTTAAACATGATTCTTGGTTTAAATAAATAATATTATACTATACTAGTGGTGCTGGGATTAGTTGTGACGGGATTATTGCACGCAATTGAGGGAGGACGGGAGGTGCTCTTCAAACTAGGCAAGACACATCATTTTATTTTATTGAGCAGAAAGTTGCAAAGTAAATATTAATATTTTTATTCTTATATTATTGTGTAGTGTTGATGTAAGTATATATAAGCATGTGTAAGAAAAAGGAACCTCGTATAAAACCCATAATACATTTTTGCATATTCGAGGATTCATGGTAGCTAATTATTTATTTACAAGTAGCAGGAATAGCGTTCATTATTTATGTATAATCATTACAGAAATTAAGTTACAGTGACCTCAAAAACCACTGCTCTACGTTTATTTCCGGCGAAATTAAATTAAGCGTCTAAGGACTTAAGAATATCCATATATATTAAAGAGTATGTTGGATTTTCGTAAGATTACGCTGAGAAACGTAATACAGAATGTATTACCTAATGTCAGGCATTATATTATAAGCGTAATGTATCTCATGATTGTAAGAAGAACTTATTAAAAAATTTTGACCTAGGTCCCTTTTTTTGTAGAAGAGGGGGCAAACGAGCATGCGGCTCACCTGATGGTAAGTGACTACCGCCGCCCATGAATAACCGCAACACCATGAAAATTGCAGGTGCATTGCCGGCTTTCTGGAAAGAAATAAGCTCTTTTCTTGAAGGTTATTAAGTCGTATCGCTCCGAAAAATTCATCGGTGGTAAACAATTTCACAGAGACGTAGAGAGAGTGATAGATACGATAGAAAACGCAAACGTAAAAAACTTAAAATATCATATAGTCCTTCTCCTATGGTATCGTGTTAAGAACTGTGGCTTCGTTTCCAAGCTGAGTGGCTGTACTGATTATGTGAACATTTAAATATCGTGTCAGGGTGTGAAAAATGTTAACTACGACTATATTAGTATTCAAAAGTTAGTTTCTGTATAAAATTGAAGTATCCAACGAGCTTACAGTCAACATATCAATGATAAGTGGCTACTGTAGTTCATGGAAACTTGTAGATAAATTCAAACAAAGAAGGTAATTGTTACCTCTACTGACTGAGATGGAATGTCTTACATACTTTTATACTATGTAAGAGGGTTATACTTACTGTAATGTTTTCCCCCCATCTTATATGTATACACACACACACACACACTATATATATAAAATTATTTCCCCTTTTCTATGTTATTATATAATATATATATACATCTGACCAGGACGCAGCTCCAGGGAGTCGAGCCGATCAGAAAGAACTCGGTCGTCGACGATTCGAATCGCTCTGTGCTGAATACGATCAAGTGGAAAGAGCTGCCACTGGGGTGCACCGGCCCAGAAATGAGAACAGTGTTAATTTTAATGAAATGCAATAGTATACGAGGCATTCTATATTTGTTCTCAGGGCAGGGGCTACAACGTGTCTGCATTTTGATTCTTCATTATGGATAGATGAAGATATAGATCTATAGGTCACATCATCCACTTACCATCTTGTGGACTGTGTGCTCGTTTGTCACCCATATTTTATAAAATTACTATTTATAATTTATTTTCTTAAATCTTAGATGAAAATATTATTTTTCTTTACATGTTTTTATCATTTTATATTACAACCATTGTGTACAATTATCTTAAATATAAATACGTGCTTAAAAATATCTTAACATGTTTTATTAAAATTACTTAAACTGGTTACAATGTATAAAATTTAACATTAAGCTTTTAAAATACCATTACTTGCAATTTAAGCTTTCACCAGTTCTTAAATATTCAGTACATTTATTATTTACAAATCTGATGTTTTTATAATTTTATAATATTAAACGCATCTGTATTTTATTAACAAGAAATCTTTTTAATCACAACACTTACCGTTTTCCTTTTTAATCATATTTCGTTATAAACAGTTTGTATGTGCAGTTTTTTTCGTATCATTTTTCTCTTTTTCAAATGAGGCTACAATGATCAGAAAAGGAATCTCGAAAAAAACATGTTTGATTTTATTATGTGTAGATCTCGAACTTAACACAAGTTGTTTAAAATACTTCCGTTTTACCTCGTTATTACTAAGTCACTTTCTTCTTTGTCCGTCTGTATGTCGTCCCGGGTGGAATTTATAACTCAAATTTCGAGCACTTCCCGGTGAGCTGGTGACTGGAAATTTTGAATATAGCTCAGAATCATGTGACAATGTAGGAATCTGAATAAACGAGGTAAATTAATTTTTTCTGTACAAAATTTAAAAAAAAATAGATATTTGTATTTTAAAACATATTTATTATGGTTTATATGCAAACATATTGTGATCAATCACTATGGTTACAATTATTTTCATCTGCAATCATAACAATAAAAAATTAGAAAGTGATTTTATAAAAAAAAAATTTTTATTAGCGTTTAGGAATAGATAATTACATATCGTTTAAATTATAAACTTGTAATTTGAATAACATTTTATGTCGGTAAATAGTTTAACGTCCCCAAAAACCGTTATTGTAATTTCGTAGATAAATGAAAAGAGACTAAGAAAAAGGTAACCTCATTCCGATGCCGGGAGTGTTGATTAAAGACGACACTAGCTTCCTTTGGGTCTTCATTATTTTTCTCATTAGTACAGAGCTAGTAGATTAAAGATGATGGGGGTCTGTAATATCATGTTCACACTGATTATTTAAAGATTTATATTTTTATTAAAATATACGTGTGTGTGCGGGGGCGGGTATGTGTGGTTATGTGGATGTATGTGGGTGGTTTGGGTGTGGGTGATGATAATTCTATTTGTGACTTTCATTTTTTATTAGATCACTAGACATTCCATATAAGGTATTATACTACTTAACGTATATAAGAATATCTACTACCGTATCTACCCGTTGGTATCGTAAGAGAGGTGCAGCAGAGGCACCCAAACTAGGAGATTAGTAACAGCGTCTTTCTTGTAAAATTAGATATTAAAAACAGGTTACAAACCCACCTATAAGGAAATTTATAGGGGAGGCCTATGTATAGCAGTGACGTTTGATAAGCTGTAATGATGATGATAATGATTAGATATAATAAGTTGTAGTAAAAAATATATGGAAAATATTAAAATATTCTTTAGGATTTACTGTCCTTCGACCAGTTACAGTTTACTATTATTACATAGTATTTGTGTTACATTATATTTGACCTATAATAAATGTATTTTCTGTATTTCTTTCTAAATCAAATCAGGATAAATTTTACCAAATATATTTTGACAAATTAAGTTTTTTGTGTAGCTTATGTGTGGTATATATATTATACGTGGTAGAGCCATGCTGCAGTTATATTAGTAGTATAGTTGTAGCACGAATGGGTCGGCTCGACCGGGGAAGGACCACGCTCTCACAGAATACCAGCGTGAAATAGTAGCTTAATGCTGCTGTATTTCGTATGGTGAGTGTAGAGAACCGGAGACCCTCTTTACTGGAAACGAGGCATTCCATCTTAGTCCTCACGGGTGACAACGCATCTGCATTTTGATTCGTAATCGAGGATAGATGTAGATGTCTGTGGGCCACAGCAACCACTTACCATCAGGTGGACTGTGTGCTCGTTTGTCACCCTATCCTATAAAAAAAAAAAAAAAAAAAAATAATTTTTATGTGATAAGAGCCGTGGTAGCTCAGGGGCTAAGCGCTCACTGCAAGTTTTACAATACGCTAGCTACCCAGATAGGTTTCCGCTGGCACCAAATACATTTTAATTGAAATATAAGTGCTGATTACCACTTGATTGCCGGTGAAGGAAAACACCGTGAGAAAATATACATGCTAGAGAAATAATAAAAAGAATTTGTAAGACGTGTAAGGGCTGCTAACACGCATTGGATCTGCGCGGTTAATATTCCTTGCCCTAAAATCCTCTTAGAAATGAGAAGAGGCCTACCTAAACATGCTGTAACTTAAATTTTGATATCAATTTTTACCAAAAACAAAAACACCTTAAGTTCGTCGCTTCATTTTGATATATTTTATTACAAAAATATTTCAATGATAAAATGATTGTGATAAAATATACGTCAGAAATATATCTTTGTGTACATCGCTTTATCGTTGAAAGTCTACCTTATGTCGCTACTAGCTTAGAACAAGCACGTAGATTAAGCTCTTATACTTGTGCCATAATCTTCGGATCATGTTATTCATGAAAGGGGTACTAATTTACGACATATAAGTCTAAGAAGGTACATCTTTATTGAAGTTATATTTTAGCACCCTTTTATTAAAATATATTTTTAATAAAATTTAATAAAATTTATTGACTAAATATTATCTTAAATTTCACTATAAGGGATTCTTAATAAGCCCGTAAGATATCATTATAAAAAACGTAACTGGCGGATAGGCTATTATAGTACTAGATATCTTAAGAAACCAATAAATATTACTCCAGAATTTATTGCTAACGAGCAGCTAATTAGATGCCAAAACCTTAAACTAGCTCAAAACAGTCTATAATTGGTTCGACCTAGCAACCAATAGCTAACAACCAACGTCCACGACAACGTGGCTTGTGTTTTATAGAATATGGCAGACAAACGAGCACATCGTCCACCTGTTGGTAAATGGATGCTGTTGGCCATATACAGGTACCTTTATCAAAATGCAGATGCGTTGTCACCCGTGAGGGCAAAGAAAGATTACCTTGTTTCCAGGAATAATGGTCTCCGATTTTCTACACAAACCATACAAAACACAGCGTTGTTAAGATGCAAGCGTAATAGTAAGAGAGAGCGTGATGCAACTTCAGTCGAACCGACTCATTCGTGTTATATATAAGGTGTAGTCATAAAGTTTGATGCTCATATCCTTGCATCATATCCTTGAAAATTACATAAGTATTTATTACTGGCAAACGCGTGTAAAATAGCATTTATTTTTGCAAAATTTTACTTCAGTGATAGAATCAGGCTCTATTCAGCGGAAAGCCATTTGATTAAAATTAATTAGCTTAGATCCACGTCATTTTTTACTTTTTATAAGCCAGTGATTGACCACAATGCCACATGTTGATGAAGTCTTAGATAGTAAATCGCATTGTCTCAGCGTAACGAAAGCCTATTCGCTCTTGCCTTGAAGACGCCCAGATTGTTTTCGGACGGAAAGATAGACCCCGGAAAATTATTCCACTCCTTTGTTGAACGTATTAAAAAAGTCGAAGTAATTCGTTTGGTTCTAATGCATGATATATCAACAACAAAGATGTGAAGACCCGCCGACCACCTGGTCGTTCAATGGTGGCAAGGAGAGAGAGGAATTAAAGCGTGCAATTCTTGCGCACACTTTCCGAAATGTACCCTATAGAATACTAAGAGGCTGCTACTCTGTGCCTGTGCTCGAGGGTGACAAGGTTGGTTTGCAACCAAATCAAGGTCACAAGTGAGCCTCATAGCTCGTCTCTGCACTGAGTCCAGATGGTATTTCGCAGTACCAGCAATACTCCATACACGACTGGACTTGAGCTTTATATAAGGCTAGAAGCTGCCCCGGCGTTAAGTAACGCCGCATCCTTCCAAGAATTAAAAGTTTCCTTGCGGCTTCTTTAGCTCTGGACTCAATGCACTTCCAATAGTTAGGATTCGGAGAAAATTCAACCCCTAACAACTGAAGGCGTTCAGTGTACTCTAAAGATACGTTCCGGAAAGTAGAAACCAGGGTGAGCGGTCTCCTTTTAGCGGTGAAAAGACACGCTTGTATTTTGGAGGCGTTAAATTTCACGAGACTTGGTTCGCCCCCATTCGGAGACTGCCTGTAGTGTGAGGTTCACACGCTCAACCATAGTCACTACTTCATATCTCTTTACCCGGGGTACAAATACAAACATTATTTTGTGCCCCGGGCTGGAATTTGCGTGAACGTCAGAGAGGGCATCTGTTTTCGACACCTCGGCAGCCTTGAAGATACAGACCTGTCCATATTATAACTACGTGTAGACAGCGAAGACCATCCCCGCGTCTACGGGTGCCTATATAGGTCCCATAGCGGTAATGCGGCACAGACCGACTGACCGACCACTTCCAGATGGCTGCAGACTCCATGCTACAATAGGTTCCATCCGCAGAGATCGTGATACTTGGTGATTTTAACGCTCACCATGCTGAATGGTTTGGTTCTCGTTTAACCGATCATGTGGGTAAATCTGTTTATGACTTTGTTTTGGCATATGGTCTCACACAACTGGTTACCTAGCCTACGTGGATCCCAGATGTGGAAGATCATGTAGCTTCCCTGTTGGAACTTCTGCTGACCTCTCATCAGGACGAATATCAAGTCTCCATTAATGCCCCTCTTGGCTCCTCGGACCATTATGTTGTCGGGAGTTTGGTGCCATTAACGCTGAAATCACGGTTTCATACTGCAGGTTGCCGCCCTGTTTGGCATTATATGTCAGCTGATTGGGAGGGGATGCGATCCTTTTTTGCATCCTACCCTTTGAGGTGGGTTTGCTTCTCGCTGGATGATCCCAGCATTGTTGCTGATTCTATCACTGATGTGGTGCTACAGGTAATGGAATTATTTATTCCATCATCATTAAATGTGTGTGGTAAGCCTATCGGAGGCAGAACCCAGCCTTGGTTTGTTCGCTCCTGCAAAATTGCTTTACATCATAAGCAGGTGTGTTACCAGGCCTGGGCTCGCGCATTGACGTCTCGGGATGTAAATACCAGTGTTCTTAGAAAGAAGTACATTTTGCTTCCAGGTCCTTCAAAAGAATTATTGTCAAAGCAAAGTCAGAGCACATCGACAGAGTTGGCGAGAAACTCGTTATTCTTCATTCGGTAACACGTGTATTCGGGTCTCTCGCCAAGGCTGTCTAAGGTAACTTCCGCCAGTCATCTTTTCCATCTCTTCACAGGAAGGACGACTTACTGGCTCATGCCGCAAAGGACAAAGCCGATCTTCTGGGCTCTCGCTTTACGTCAAACTTGTAAAACGTAAAACGTCGTCGAGTAACGGGAAAAACTTGTATCTGAAGTCGATATTTTGTAGAACAATGTTTTGGAATGGGGGCGACTAAATCTAATCCAGTTTTATCCCCAGAAGATACAAGTTTGGGCGTTTACCGCTAAAAAGAACCCCTTCGTCATATATTCTCCGTTTCAAGGCACTCCCCTTGTTGCCTCAGCCAGTATCGGAATCCTCGGCGTCGACATATCGAGTGACGTGCAGTTTCGTGATCGCTTAAAAGAGGAGGCCAAATTGGCCCCTAAATCGCTTGGCGTGCTCAGCAGAACGGGACAGTATCTCATGCCGGCTCACCGCTTGCAACTTTATAAGGCTGGACCGGGGCTCGCCAGTGCCAGCTCCTTATATTTGGTCGCATCCTACGCAGAGCAGTTCGAGTCGTCGTTGACCGAGCTCTATCCGATCGGCTTGTTTCAACGATGACGTCAACTGATTTGCCAATCCAATTAAAACGCCTTCAATTTCCGGTAAAAACATTTTTTGCGTTAACTATTAACAAGTCCCAAGGACAAACCTTAGAATTAGTAGGGATCAACTTACGAAAAGAATGTTTTACTCATGACCAACTGTCAACCAATATGGTCTGCCGCGGGTCGGAGATCCAAAAAATCTATTAATTTTGCTGCCATAATATAAAACAACTGATAATTGATAGAATCAGGCGTTGCTTTGCAGAAATGCGGAATTATAATACATAAAACAACATCAAATGTCGTTTACAGGAAGCTCTGACCCAGTTAATTTAATGGTTTATGTTTATAGATATTATATTTTTACAAATAATAAAATGATTGTTTATTTGAATATGAATGTATTTTTACAAAAACAATACCAAAAACGAAAAAAATAAGTAAAAAATAATAACAAAAATAATCTTTATCTGTACTTAATATTATGAAGAGGAAGGACGTTTTTTTTGTTTGTACCGAATAGGCTCCGAAACTACTGGAACAATCTTAATATTTTTTCAACAATAGAAGGCTAAGTTATCAAAAAATAACATAGGATATAATTTATTTTCAAAAAGTCAGAGATCTTCAAGAAATATGGAACCCAAGTAGCAAAATTTTGCCTAGAAAATTTATTATTTGGCGTGCGCTGAGGAAACTTGATGATATATATCAATTACCTGCTACATGATTAAAGTACTAAAAATCTACTTCATTTGAATCAGTCAAAAAAACGTCAGTTACAGTCGTATCGTATTATTAATGCTTATTGTCGTCTGTAACTTTTGTCCTATAGGATGTATCTCTGATTTTTGTCATTTATTCTTAGTGAAATCGTCAAAAGGTTAAGACGTATTCGTTAAATAAATTTAAAAAAAATATTTTTAAAGAAAATATGCCCAGTTGTGCATTAAGGTATTGTAAGTCACAATATGGAGGAAAAAATGAATGTGATTTCGGTTTATTACCGTAAGAATAATGTATATTTACAAAATAATCTTTAAATATTATTATTATTTCTATTATCCAGTAACGTCAATATTTATTTATCAATATGCTAGTGATTGATGACGTGCCTAAAATGGATTTTAACTTATATTTAGTAGCGTCACCTAATGGGGAATAGCCAAAATGTTTTCCTTATAAATTTTTAGCGTAGTATTGTTGTTTCGCTAGAGGGCGTAATACACGCGCGAGCTCACAGTTTTTGTACGCAAATTTTTGTGACGTTCATCCAGGAGAGGGAGAGAGACTGGATCAAATTTAACTTTGCTGTATAACGTACATATTACGCCGATAGTTAAACGTACTACATTAATTTTTTCAGTTCTTTAGCTAAAATAATTGAACAAAATGAGGGAATTGTTATGTCATGTCGCACGGCATAGACCGTGGGGCACAGCTATATGAAATATTTATAAAACAAAAAACAATTTTTAAAATGTTTGTGTCTGTTTTTTGATTTGTTTCAGCTAGTCTCCGCAATGGCTGAACCAATTTTGTCAGGACTTTCACTGGCAGATAGATATTTGAGAAAAATAATTGGGGTCTTGCGCAAAAAATTCAAATCATTAAATTTAATAGTAAAATTATTTTCGCGGACGAAGGCGCGTAACAACTAGTTGTAATATAAATAATTAGAGTAGGATCCATAGCGAAAATATTTTAATAAATAAGAAGTTAAAGTAGCAAATCCTCAACTATATAGCTCGAAGAACTTTATATTTTTCTAATTTTTCTTTGTAAAGAATCTTAGGGTCGTAACCTTTAGTATGAAGGCAGTAATGTACACTGATTGCATAAGGGAAAACATCCAAACACAGAACGTTGCCTGAATATTAAACCGCTGTGTCACGGAGTCGTCAAAATATCAACGAGTGAAAAATTTTCTCAAATAGCAGACTCGTACAGATGCAATTATCTCCTTTCTGCTCCACTAGTTACCTGCATATCTAAAAGGTCAAGTTCCTCCAAGATGATTTCTTAAATTTACGCAAACACTACACATTGAATAAAGTCGGGAATTAAAAATAAGTAAAAGTAGTGAAATAAACGCGATAAAATCCGTAAATTTAGTTTTATTCAATTCCTCCAAGATGTGCCTCATCCTCCAAGAAGTTGATAACAGCAAGTGGTTTAAGAATAATCACATATGATATTTGCAAGACACTCGAAGGATGAATGCCCATGTTCATCAAAGGACTTTGTGATGGGCTGCAATAATGACGATGTTAATGAAAATAAATAAATATTTTAATGCATGTACGGGTACATATTGGATTAACCCGTCGAGGATGTGGAGTGGTCAATTTTACCCTTTCAATTTAAAATCGAGTTTAGTTTATGGTTTATTGCGGCCGATGGATTTTGAACGTCTTAGTAGCAGTTGCTACACACATGTATTGCCCAAATGTCACACACCGCTAAACAGTCAGCCGGCGCCTGCGACGGAAGTCACACGTGCGTGAAGTCTAAAAGGGTAAATATGACCCTGCCACAATCGCGATTGTAGCATTTTTGTACAATGTTTCGAAAGTATTTTGTTATTGAATATAATTATGTTTTCAGGTGTTTCTGGACGCAATGAGTAGACAATAGCATGATGATGAGCGCATAAGTCAGATTATGCGTGCGTGAAAAATGCGACATATGTGAAGACGACTTGTTGTCTGACGGTAGCGAAATTGAAGATCATTTGAGTGCACGCAGTCAAGATAGTGATACTGAGCAAAACGTAAGCAGCGAATATGACAGCAATGATGGGATGCGACTATTTGAATTGCAAGCTCGGAATCAATTTTTGCCACAAGAAGAGTCGTATAGCCAGGTAACGAATTCTTTTTATACTTGCAAAGATCAGACTACTAAATGGTCGAAAAATTCTCCTCCACAACAAGTTCGTACTCAGTCTGAGAATATCATCCAACAGACTCCCGGAGTGAGTCCAGTGGCAAGATCGGCACAGTCGGAGCTTGAATGCTGGAGTTTGCTTTTTCCCGAAAAAATGCTTTCTATTATCTTGACTCATACAAATTCACAAATTCGAAAAAGAAATGCTGGGTTTGAATCTTCCTCGCTTCATGAAAGAAATAGATATGACTGAATTCAAGGCTAAAAGCCTTGGTTTGATGTACATCGCTGGATTTTACAAAGAAAGAATACTATTAGACAACTTAGCGTATTTGAAATGTTTATTGGTAAATCTGTAAACAATCATATATCTTGGGTGAATACGTAACCATAGACAAAATGTTGGTCGCATTCAGAGGGAGATGCAAGTTTCGACAATGCATTACGTCAAAGCCTGCAAAATATGGCATAAAAATATTAGCCTTGGTTAACGCAAAAAGATTTACATTTTCAATCTAGTGATTTGCGCTGGAAAGCAGCTGATAGGACCATTTACACTAAGCAATAAACCTTTCGATGTGGTGAATCGTCAAGTACTGCCTATTTCGAGAACTGGCCGCAATTTTTTATTCGATAACTGGTTCACCAGTTTTGAACTTGTGTGTCATCTGCTCAATGAGCACAAGATGACTTCTGTGGGTACAGTAGTACATAGACAAATCCCAACGAAATTAACTAATACTCGCGGTGCAGACATCTATTCATCGAAATTTGGCTTTCAAAAGGACTTGACACTTGTATCTTATACCCAAAAAAAACCAAAGTTGCTATACTTATATCGAGTCTCCGCCACCAAATTGAATCGACTGAAGAGGAAAAAACCTGAAACAAACACGTTTTATTACTCCACTAAATGTGGAGTATATGTTGCAGATTAGTTGTCCGCGACTTACGATGTTAGCCGCAACTCAAGAAAATGGCCTCTGACTGTATTCTATGCAATGCTGAATACGGATGGAATTAATGCATGTGTCTAATACACAGGTAATCCAGAAACGTCGCAATTCCATCAAAACATCGGGCCTCACGCTTGTTACTGAGCACTTGATGGGCCGAAAATAAATACCTCGACCTTACCATATCTTACCCATACCTTATGCCCGACATCGGAACACAGGCAACGTTTGCGAAGAATGCCATAAATACATTTGCCATTTTTACTTATAATCGCTATTTATTGCTTATAAGAATTACGTGTTAATTATCTCTATACCTTTCTCTTTTATTGTCATTTAGTGAAGTGAGTAAGTGCAAATTTAAATACTTTATAGATTGGCGTAGATTTTAATAGGTAAAACGTGTCGGTTTTTAAAAGAATGACTTTAGTAACAGATGCTTTCAGAAAAAATGTAGCATTTTGTTTTGTTAATATGGCCAATCAAAGTCATTGCATCGGCTTTATTTCAATACTTATATATTTATAAAATAACTTTACTTATACAGCTATCGAGATATTATTTCCATTATATAAAAATAAATTCATACGTAAATACTTGTTAAGTATTAATACAAAATATCTTTTGCTAAACGATATTGTCCTGTTGAATTTTGTTGTTATATTAAAATATTTATTTAAATAGTTTATATTATGTACGTCTTTATGTATGTTCTACTTTATTCAAAATTAACTATGTTTTAAAAAATGCATATAATCATATATTTCATTATATATTAGGTATCAAATCAAGTACCAAGATATAACTATATTTTTGTAACATATTTATTTAATTACATCAGCCACGCAATCCAATCACAGCCAGGGTTGACTGATAGAGGAAGACAGGTATAAAGTGCGTTCCATATAGTCTTATCTATTTAAATCGTCCTTAGTAAATTTTAGTTTAATAAGATTGCATTCAAGAACAAACAGATTAAACGTAAACAGTAACACATAAATTTTTCCCTTTTTAATTTAAATATATATTTCATGAAACAATCTGCGGTAACATCTACGATGCGAAAGTATAAATTTGCGACCAAATCTCGATAGAAATAATGTACGTTCTCGAACCGGCTCACGCACACAGTTACAAAAGTTAAGACCTGAAGAATTGATGACATCACTGTAATAGTAAACCGACCTTGGTAACAAAGAGCAAATCCCTTTTACGAAATTTACAGACGCCGTTCCGCTAGCTGTTTCCTTATTTTATTTTCGTATTTTATTTAGTAGTGACGTCTGGTTTACTTCCGTATATTTATTTTTTGTTAAAAAAAGAGATTATTAGGAAGGCGCTCCTGCCCAATTCTTGCTTAGTTTCTCTCTGAAGCCTCCTACAACATCCACGGGCAGATAGGGGTTGTGCATGTCCATAAACCCCATATTACAGTGTAATACTTGTAAAAACATAAGAAAAATCCGTAAGAGGTAATCTACTGGGAGGCCTATGTTTCTTATTTTATAGGATAAGGGTGACAAACGAGCACACAGTCCACCTTGTGGTGAATGGATGCTTTGGCCCACAGTCATATAACTGGAAGTGAAGGGCATTATATAAACAAGATATTTAATAAGATAATTGCTACTTAACCTCTAATAAACAAGAAAAGACCTGTTCCCAGCAGTGAGGCACATTAAGACTACTTTACTTTTACTTTTTACATTTCTTTAGAGATAGTTTCGTTGCATCGAAAGATAACTAAATTATATTGAAGTAAAAATTTCTAAGAAAACTAGAAGTATTATTAAAAGCTATTGTTATTTTTATTACTAAGTTAATAATCGTTAACTAACAAAGTCTGACTATAATGGTGTTATTTGCTTCTTTGTGGTGGAATTATTTGGAACTGATGTTGAATTTGGTGACATCTTTATATGACTTGAGCTCGTTTCCGCAACTTCACGTTTTTTTATAAAAGAAAAGTAACAATCCTAGTGTAAATGGCTAATTCAGCTCATGCATATATGCAAACAATGTCAAACAAATTAGGCTAAGGATGCGTAGTTACCTCTAAGGACTGCCTCACTGCCGGACTGAAGGTGGAATACCACACTAACTGTTGTACTAGCTCTCTAGACTATTCGGAACTTCTGAACGGAATCTAGCAGTGCAAGCTCTCCTATTTAGTGTTTTGTTCATCATTATATTTCATTTTCCTTCCTCTACCTAGAGAAAGAAAAATGAAATATAATGTAAGGACTCACAGACATAGACGTAATGAATTTTTCGTGTTGATATTTTTATCAGATGAAAGTCAGAAATACAACCCTTATTAACATTTAATATATTTTTTAAAGTGGACACATAAACAAAGCAAGTATTTGCCTATATTATCCAATGAGTTAAAAGACTGAATATATTTTCAGAAAACATTCGATTACCAGTAAATACCAATATTAAGTAGAATATCGCCATGTAGTGGCGGGCGAAGAGAACCTACTACACCGTATCCGTAAGAATCGTAAGCGCCGAAAGATGGAAATGAAACAGAAGATGGGCAGAAGAATCTTCTTGATAACCACTCACGATAGTAAAAATAATACATGCATAGAACTTATTAGATATGGCAGACACTAGGGAAGACCTCTGTTGAACAATGAACTTCTTAACCAGAATCCACCTATGCTACAGATCCTGCCAGAAGTTCTGATAGATTGTACAGAATTGGTGGAATGGAAATAGAAAATACACATTTCTTCTTTATCAGATCTTTAAGGCCCACTCATGGACATGAGCCTCTACTGCTGTAGGAAATATTTGCCATAAATAACACGCTCGGCAGGTGTTTTGATGACGCCAACATTGACGCTGCTCCAATCAGCGATCTGGCAATTTACATCCGCCTTATTATCCGAGACGACACAATCCATGAGTTATTTTTGACATTTCTTATGTTTGCCTCTTAAGACAGCTACGGGACATAGAAACGTGAAACGGGTTCTATTACCCCACTACCACACAGCTGTATAATACATTGTTCGAAGCTTGCCAACAGCCATTTTCTTGAAAATGCCAACAGGAGCATTAGGTCTAGACATCTGTGTATATAAGAAACCTACTGATGTGATGTGATTTAAAACGCAGCATGGATACCTAAATTTAGTAAAGATTATAACCTCTCTTGATCTAGATGTTGGCAAAAGATAATTACGTAAAGCCATCTTTAATTTAATAAAATTAAAAAAGTCGTTATTATAATATAAAATGGGAGATATATAAAATCTCAAAGCCGTATTCTGTCTCATTAAGACTTTACTAAAATTTCTTGATTTGGGTAAAGGGACTAAAATCCGCAGCCAAAACACATTAAAGACAATTGTGGCGCGGTGTCCTTATCATTTCCTAAATGGATTTTTCAGAACAGTATGTAGCAGCCAGGCTAATCGGCAATAAATAATATATACCCTGCTGCCACCATAACACAGAAGGCGAAGAAAACATTTATTTCCTAACTATCCCCGGATACTGAGATACTGCGGGCTGCATAATGATGCGAGATAATTTGATGTATATATTTAACGTTCTAATAAAGAAACAAGAAACAGCCGCAAATATCATTCAGCGCCACATCGTCTTCACACGCCGCTATCGTTATGTATCCGTCAACCATTTTAAAGTCGTTTCTTCAACGCCGCAGCTCGCTTCTTCTTGCTGTTCCGGAGCTGTGTCCCATGCCGCCGCCACTCGCCGACTCTTTTTTTTTTTTCAAATATGGGCAACCCTCCGGAAAGCGGGGGAGGGAGGTTGAGAATGCTCATAGCATACCACGCAGCCGGCTGCGTGGTTATGTGGAGACTTTTACCCACTAAACTCAACCTTTTAGGAATTGGCTTAACAATCTGACTAGAGATCTCTAAGCCGCATACGAACGCGACCCTCCTTGGCAGAAAGGAGGGCGCAAGCGGCGAAAAGCCGCTTAGAAGAGTGCCTTACTAAGGCAGATTAAGGGATGTGTTATGTAGGCTCAGCCTGAGCCGCCAGGAGGCAGTTCAGGTCAGCCGAAAGCTTGTTGGGGGGGTCCGAGAGAGAGTTTCTCGGTCTGCGCACACTATAGCGAGTGTGGATAGGGGCTGCATAGGCAGCTGTCTCACAAATGAGATGATTTGGGTGGGACTCTGAGGCTTTGAAAAATCTCTCAGAGAGTGATTTAAGGAACTGCTGGATTGTTGGGAGCTCTAAGTCTCGATGTAGGTCGGCATTACGGACATAATAGGGCGAGTTAGTGGCCCTACGACAGAATAGATTTTGAACTATTTGAAGTTAATTTATAGCTTTGGGCTTAGCATGTGCGAAAATGGGGGCCGCGTAGGTCATGACAGGTCGTATGCAGACCTTATATAGGGTTCGCTTGTTGCGGAGGGACATTTTACTGTGTCTGCCCAACATGCTGTTGAGCCTATCCATGTAAAAACGTGCGGTGCGAGTAACCTTCTTGATATGGGGCTCGAAAGTGAGCCTTGCATCAAGGGTGACGCCTAGGTATTTGGCTTTAGTTTGCCATGGGACAGGGGTTCCTAACATCCTGATTGGCGGAGTAGTGGTGAGACGACGTCGTTTATATTCGAAGCAAACGGCGGAGCTTTTCTCCGGGTTTACGTCGATACGCCATTTTTGGGACCAAGCTCCTAAGTCGCTTACTGACTTTTGGATCTTGTTCCGAATCTGTGGTAGTGAGTTACCTTTGGAGTAAAGGGCTGTGTCATCTGCAAAGAGAGCTAGTTTGACACCATTCGACGGGATAGGGATGTCGTTGGTGAATAGTATGTATAGGAGGGGAGCAAGCACAGAGCCTTGAGGGACACCGGCTTTTATTTGACGGGTAGAGGATAGCGTGCCTTCGTGTCTAAAACGAAAGGTACGATCCTTCAGATAGGAGGCTACAAGGCGAACGAGATGGTCTGGGAGGCCTAAGTCGTACAGTTTGTAGATAAGGCCCTCGTGCCAGACTCTGTCGAATGCCTTAGCAATGTCAAAGAAGACCGCGATGGTTTTGTGACGGCGAGGGTAAAAACCGCTGAGGATGTATTCCACTATGCGGTGAACTTGTTGGGGGCACGAGTGTTTGGCTCGAAACCCGAATTGTTGTGGGATGACAAGAGGGTCGCCGTCTGTGGGAAACAAATGGCGCCTCAAGCGCACGAGAATGACTCGTTCGAAAAGTTTGCCCATGGCCTTGAGGAGGCTGATGGGACGGTGATTGGAGGTGAGGTGGAGAGGTTTGCCTGGCTTGGGAATGCCAATGACAGTTGCCTCTTTCCAAGAGGTGGGAAAGTAACTGAATTCGAAGCAGGCGTTAAAGATAATGGCCAGTAAGGCGATTACCTGCTCCGGGAAGTGTTTGAGGGCTTGGTTGGAGATACCATCCGCACCCGGTGCTTTTTTGGGCTTAACTCCTTTGAAGGTAGATGAAATCTCATCTTTGGACACAGTGATAGGGTCAGAGGCAGTAGGGGGCGAGTTCCTGCATCGGACCTCGTCCTCCACTAGTTGGATGTGTAAGGGGTCAGTGGGTTGTGAGCTAGGAGAGCATTGAGCGGCGACGCTGTCCGCGAAGCACTCAGCCTTTTCTTCGTCTTCGAAGGCAATGGAGCCATCGGGACGAGACAGAGGGGGTATGGAGTTATAGCGTCCATCCGGAGGGCTCTCGCCATCCGGTAGTACGCTGTGTGAGAGGGAGAGATTTTCTCCATGAGATTGCCCTTTTCGTGGTCTCTGTAGTCTTGGAGGCGGTAACGCATTTTGCGTTGAAGGCGGTGGGCCGCGAGTCTATATTCGGGAGTGGGATAGCGTGCAGCTCTACGGAGGGCAGCTTTTTTTGGCTTTTAACAGGTTGCTAATATCTAAGGGGAAGACTAGTTTTAGCAACCGGGACAACTTTTTCATTCTCTTTTAGAGAGGATGTTATAAGTGAGGTGAGATTTTCGACCGCGGTGTCTATTTTTCCCGCACTGTCGAGGGCGTCGGAAGAAAGGGTGATGGGAGGGTCCGGAGAGTCTATAGCCGAGGCTAGAGACTTCTTGAAGCCCTTCCAGTTGGTGTAGGTTTTGGAAGTGGGAGTTGGAGATGGCTGATGGCCAAGAAGGAGGGATACAGGACGGTGGTCAGATCCTAGATCGTCGAGAGGCTCGATTGCTCTAAGGTTAAGGGAAACTCCTTTAACTAGAGCAAAATCTAGCACATCAGGACCGTAGGTAACAATGTCGGGATAGTGGGTGGCAGTGAGGGGGCTGTAGACAGTCAGGTCGAGAGACTGAGTAATATTGAGCAGCACCCTGCCACTACTGGTAGTAGTGCGGCAGGTCCATTCAGTATGCTTGGAGTTAAAGTCTCCAAACATAATGACTGAGTCGTCTAATGCAAGGATGGCTTCGAAATCACTCTTGACGGGGAGGGTTCCGCTAGGGATATAGCAAGAGGCTATAATGATTGACTGGTGTCCAGTCATAGCTAGTCTAGTGATAGTGGCTTCCATACTGGTAAGCGACGGAGTAGATATGTGGGAGCAATGAAGGGACTTTTTGTGATAGATGGCAGTACCGCCGCCTTTGCGGTCGGGTCTATCGTTTCGTAGAAGTGAATAATTTTTAATAGTAAGGCCTTTAGAGACCTTGGGGCTGAGATGGGTCTCCTGTAGGAGGAAGAGATCGGCTTCGCGATCTCGTAAAAAAAGCCTAAGCTCTGGGAGGTTATTTCGCAGACCGCGGATATTGAATGAAACAAGCGACAAGCCCTTTGGTTTGATACGACCGTGAGATATTGCGGGAGCAGAGGGCTCCGGCATAGTTTAATTATAAAGACCTTAGAAGGTTGATGTGCTCAGTAAGGGCAAGGAGATGGTCCTGAGGGGACTGCGCTGTGCGCAGTTTACCCGCAAGGATAAGGATTTCATCTAAATTGATCCTATTGAGAGTGTTATACACTAGGTTTAGAGATTCTACTACAGAGTCTGTCTGTTTTTTTGGGTCGGCGGAGGGCCGCGGGATATTTGATTCCTTTTGGAACCAGGGGTTTATTGGAAGCGGCGCTGGCTGAGAGAGCGGAAGGCTCATAAGGGGCCGAGGAGGGCCCTGAGGTGGCCGATAGGGGCCCTATGGGGGGCCGGTAGATGCCCCGTGTGGGCTGGGATGAGCCCTGAGGGGGCTGAGGTAGGGGCTGGCCCTGGCTGGGCTTGCGGCTTACAAGAGCCGGGAAGGTTCGGTCATTGACCTGTGGTGGAGCTTTGCGGCTCGGAGGTGGGCGAGGGGCGCGAGGGCAACCTCTAAAATTGGCCGGATGGCCTGTTTGTCCGCAGAGGACACATGAGGGTGGGGATTCGGCGTTTTTGGGTCGTGGGCACTCTTTCGAGTGATGGGGTTCTAGGCACTTAATGCACCTGGGTGGAGCTGAGCAGTTGGCCGCCGCGTGTCCATAGAGTTGGCAGCGGTGGCACTGCGCTGGGTAACCGCGCCGGTGAGGGGCTTCGACCTTAACACGCGACAGGCCGCACACAGTGCGTACCTCGCGGAAAATGGCCTTCGCCTCCGGCACATTGGTGAGAACGAGGAGGGCGAGGTTAAACCTTTCGCCCCTGCTGCTGTGCATTTTATGCACACCTTCAATGGGAAAGCCTTGGGATTTAAGGTCTTCCAGAATTTCCTCGTTTGCGAGTTCATAGGGAACTCCGCAGAGGACTGCCTTGACTTTCCTTTCTTCGGCGAGGGCGTATGTGTGGTAGGACACACGCTCGGCCGTGAATAGGCGGGTTATGTTACGGAAGTCTTCTATAGACGCCGGCATAATTTTGATGGCCTCGCCGACATTAGTGTTGTCATACCCTACATTTTGGACAACTGAGTGAATTTCTTTCTCTGAGAAAGACAGGGGGCGGGACTTGGTTTTTAGCCAATTTGGGAGCGCAGCGGGTTGCTGGCTTGGCGGTATTGTCTTTCGACTGTGAGGCGGCAGCGTTTGGGGCTGCGGAAGTAGGGGCAACGATTTGAGCTGCGGAGGTAGAGGCAGCGGCGGAGGGTGTGCGGGCGGCGACGGCGGCGGCCGCTGAGGCGGAGGGAGTGCGAGAAGTGGCAGCGCGTTTCGAGCCGCGCTTTGATTTCACTAGTGTGAATCGGGCTGAGTCGGTTATGGTTCCTTCGGAGTCGGAAGAATCCGAGGAGCCGGTGGAGCTGAGGGCGGTCCTCTTCCGAGAGGATGAGGTAACGGACGTGGTGTCCGTGTGCTCCATATCGGAGTCGGGGGATGCGGGCAAGTCGGACTGCGGGGCAGCCGCTTGGGTCGCGAGGAAAGCCGCGAGTGCGGGCGGAGGTACACATGCCTTAGGGGCAGTGGGGGGGAAAATGGCTTTGGCGAGAAGGGTCTCGTCAATTTTGGCGGTTGTGGGTATTCCTGCGGCTTGGATCATTTGTACGATCGGGGCCGCAACTTGGCTCATGAGTGAACTTATGTCTATGGAAGACATGTTGATCTGGACAGGGGAGATGACGTTTTATTCTATGAAAACTAGAGGTCCCTGTTCTGAGAAGAACAGGGCCTTGGGGGCAGATGGGGAGGACTGACGATCTATTCCCAGAAGCTGGGGTCCCTATGTTCTGAAAAGAACAAGGGCTCGCTCTGAGAAGAGCAAGAGACGATCTTCTAAGAACAGTATATACAACAATACAACAAGTAACAGTATAACAAAAACAATAACAATAACAGAAAAAATTAAAAATAAAACAAAACAAGCGAAGCGCGCTCAAGCCTCCCCGCTGGGGCAAGGGGGGCAAGAACGATGCGAAAAAACAAAGTGACTCACCAACGGCGTCTGCTCGGCCGGTGTTAGCCGGGGAGAGCGGGGCGCGCGGGCAAGCGGTTGCGCTACCGAAGGGTCGGAGGCGCGATAGAACTGTATGCACGACCGCTCGGGGGCGGCGCGCAAACGGAACTGCGCGCGCGCCGGTCTGCACAACTTTTATAGCGCAGTCCAGCGACGTAGATACGAGAAGATAACACGAGTCTCACGCCGGCAAATGGAACGTACATAATAGTTGTATTTTCAATAATCTTTATTGGTCATAATGTATGTACTGTAATAGGCTAGGCAAATAAAAATTGTTACTATTGGTTAACTAACGACGTAGCCGGACATGTAAATATAGGCTGGGTCGACGTAAAATTTATTCCACATTCCATATTCCATATTCAATACTCGATACACCAGTCATTTGCACATAAATAGTAGTTTCATTTCTCCGCCACTAGACCACTCGGAGTCTGTTAATAGTGGACCGCTTATCCCTACTATTACAGTGGTGACCCCGACGTGATCTGAACACGCAACTAACTACCTTCGGAAACTTATAGCTTCATCATCTTCATTGAATACTTCATCATCGTTATTGAATACTTCATCAGCACCTTTTGATGAGCAGGGGGATGATGTGGCGGCGCTGTCCTCGCGCCACAAGCGAAACACACCGAAGCCTAAATCACGCTATCAACATTCCGAATCATAAACAGCATATATAGAACATCTCCGAACTATCACATGGAACGTTGGCTGCTCCCCGGGCAGAATACCTTGCTCGGCGGGAGGTCTCCCCTTTTCCTTCCACGGCCACAGTTAAGGTAATAAGTTAAGGCCACTAACGATGCAAGGTAATAAATTAGTATGCACGAATTTTTGTTTACGAGACATTCAAGTTTCCTCACGAGGATAAATCAGTACTTAAAATTGCTTAAAATTGGTATCGTAAGTTGTTGTTGGTGGTGTCTTACGTAAACAAATATACAAAGACATATGAAGTTTTCCAACACGTTGGGGTAGTGCGGTAGACAATTACTTGCCCTAAAACCAACTGAGAAATGAGAGGAAGCCATGGCGTGGAACGTGTGACGGTTGTTATGTAAGCAACTTTTAGAGCTTCTTTATCATGTTGTTACTTTGAAAGTTAATGTTTTTTTAATCGTGTAATGATGGTGTAAGAATATCCACTACCCCATATAATCCCGAGGGTATTGTAAGAGGCGACATAAGGTAACTCAAACAGGAGTTCTGTACCAATTTCCTTATAATACTATCCGCCTTTACTACCCGCGCGTTGTAGGATAACAGTGTCTATCAGCTGATCCGTGACATTTTAATCTAAATGTATAGTTAAACTTTACGTAATTTGACAATTTTGGTACATATATTTATTTATTTATTACACAATTATAACATCATTACAGTTATTAAACCAATACGTTTCTATAACTAACCTAAATATAAGAAAACTACTGACTAACAAATAATGGTATGTAGTATGAAATCTATCAAATTGATGGTAAATTAAAATACTAATTAAAAACATTACAATTTTCGACGCATTTGTATGCTGCAATTGTGAATTTCGTCTCACTACATGCAAATATGTCAATATCCTGTGAGATGATATTAACATAGTGTATAGCCCGTGACAATGGTGCATTCTGAAGCAACTTCGTCCTATCAGCGGGCACGAGGAGTAATGGGGGACGACGACGAGAACACACGTAATTATTAGGCACCCGCATCTTTAACGCAGCGAGCACAGCTGGATGATATATCCATCCACGTAATACCTTCCACACATATTTAATAAGCGTGATCTCTTCTCACACTTAATCAGCTGTAACCAACCATCCCCAGTACAAACAGACTCGGATACATCAGTGGAAAACAAGGATAGATTCCATACTGCTTGAAGTATAAAAATCGCGTGAATTTGTTTTGAATTTTTTCAACCATGACACTATACTTGCTTTCATGTGGATTCCAAATAATTGCGTTCGTTTCAAGTTGACTTCTCACGAGAGCATTATATAATATTTTAATAGTTAATAAATTATGAAAATCCCTGCATACCTTTATATATAGCCGAGACTCCTGAAAGCTTTTTTACAAATATTTAAAATGTGCTTACGAAAATTAAGTTCCGGGACCATCTCAACGCCTAAGTCTCTAAAATATGTAACGCGCAGGATTACGAGGCCGTCCTTTTCATAAGCATACTTCTGAGGGTCTTTTGCGCGACTATAACTCATGATACAACATTTATTAACATTGAAATTAAATTTGTTTTCCATTCACCACTGTGCCAATCTGTCAATGTCCCTTTGCAGACTTTGGCAGTCAGAAGCATTGTTTACTTTCAAAAAATTTTTTAGATCATCGGCAAATAGCAAACACTGCGCCTCTTTATCGACCGTAGGAAGATCATTATCCATTAACATAAATAATAAAGGGCCAAGATTCCTCCCTTGACTCACACCAGAATAAGTACAATACGGCTGCGATTCAAAACCTGCGAAAGCTACGTATTGTTGACGTCCGCTCAGATAATTCGCAAAGAAATCTAGTAAAATAGGTGTAAATCCAACTTAGAGATACAATGTGTTCCGGAACATAGGACCGAAAATATACCTAATATTATTACACAAATAGGGAAGATTACTGGCACCAAAATATCCGACGCTGATATCCATAAATGTACAAGAATCGCCAAGATTAATCCAGAAAATGCACGACCGCGGTATATATTATTGTGAAGTTTGCTTGTCCACGGGTTCGTGATACATTCTTAGCATGAGTAATAAATTTCAATAAAAGAAACACCAATGAAAAACTAAATACAAGCCACATCGGGATAGGTGGCGACAAAAACATATATTTGTAGTAGAACATTTGATCCCGGAGCTGAAGAAAATCCACGTTATTGCCAGAGCGACAGCAAAGAAAAAAATACAAATTTGTATGGATTAAAAATGGTCGTGTCTTTTTAAGAAATACCGATAATTCTGAGCATATTGTCGTGCGTAACATCGAGCAGGTCGAAGATTTACAATAGTAAAGTACTTATCTGTCTAGTCTCTTATCGAAATTCTGTTTAAATACGATACATTAAATATATATTACCAAAACGTAAGGGGGATTCGTAGTAAGGCGCGTGATGTAAAACTTAACATAATATGTAATGTTTCAATATCTTAATTTTTACAGAAACTTGGCTTAATGACGGTGTGTTCGATAGTGAGTTTATTGATAATCGCTCTACGGTATACAGGAGAGACAGGGAGCAATTAGACTAAAAAAAGAATCAAAAATGGGGGGGGGGGTTGTAATGATAGCCGTTAAAATACCTTAAAATCAAGCGCCTTTGCTTGAATTGGGAGAGTAACTGCGAAGATTTTTGGATTACGGTTGATGCAACTATAGATGGTAAACCAAGTCATGGTGCAATCTGCGTGGTATAATTGCCACCTCCGATGAATAGCAATGTGCTAAGTGAATTCTTAGAAAATGCGTCCAAAGCTATTAATACAAATAAATACGTCATGCTAACGGGGAATTTTAATATTAGTAGTATTTCATGGTCGAAAGTACCGGAATTAAATTGTCTACACCCCGTTAGTAGTACTAACTTAGCGTCTATTTTTGATTTTATCGAGGAACACAATTTAAAACAATTCAATTCAATATTTAACGCAAATGGTAGGTTGCTTGATTTGGTTCTTTCAAATCATACTCATGTGACAGTTAGTCAAAACTTCAATCCAATCAGCATAATCGATAATCATCATCCGTCACTTAACCTAAAGCTTGATTTCTTGAAGATTAATACGATCAATGCACAGCTTAATGAAAGGTATAACTTCTTAAGAGCAGATTATGAGGCCATTAATAAAGAGGATAAAGATGGTACAAATTGGTCAGAACTATTACTAAACTGCGATTCAGTTAACTCAATGCTTAATGAATTTTATCATAAATTAAAATCAATAATTGAAAAAAACGTGCCAAAGACTAAGCCTCAAAGTACAAAGTTTCCTTTATAGTATAATAATAAATTAATTTATATGTTAAAAATAAATATCGATTAAAAAGTAGAATTTACAATAACCCTCTAGACATACTCAAATTTAAATCACTAAGGTTTAGCTGTATTAAATTAATTAAAGCAAGTTAAAATAATTATATTGAATGCGTTGAAAGTAAGCTACAAAACAATCCTAAATATTTTTGGACACAATTAAAAAACGTAAAAAAAACCATCAAACACTTACCCAGCCAGAATGGTACTTAACAATAAAGTTGCTACCGACGGCCCAGAAGTGTGCAATCTCTTTGCTCAATCCTTTGCTTCCGTATACGAGAAGAGAGACCTACCCTGCAGAAACATTCCCCTACAAACAGTTACCGTAAACAATCTCTGCTTAATAAACATCAATGTTAAGGAAGTAATAAAAAAAATAAAAAGACTTGATGCAATGAAAGGTGCTGGACCCGACGATCTTCCTCCATCGTTTATTAAGAAGTGTGCTAAAGCGTTGTCTTTGCCTATCTGTATTATCTTTAATACATCCCTCAGTACCGGGGTCTTCCCAGATATGTGGAAACTTGCAAGAATAGTGCCTGTGTACAAAAAAGGGAATAGAGATAGTATTGCCAACAATAGACCCATATCAATATTATCAGTTGTCTCTAAGATCTTCGAGTCCTTAATCTCGCCTATATTGTCACGCCATGTCCGCCACGCTATCTCAGACATCCAACACGGATTTGTCTCGATCTACTGTCATAAACCTTTCATGTTTTTTGAATTTTATAACACCCTACGTCGACTCACGTTTTCAAGTAGATGCTATCTACACCGATTTCTCCAAAGCCTTCGACAGGGTGAATCACCAGTTGTTAATAGCGAAACTATCATCTTTCGGAATCGGAGGGACATTACTTTCGTGGTTCGATTCATATTTAAAAGACAGATTTTCATACGTAGTGATCAGAGGCTACTTTTCTCAGAAAGTGCACCTCGGGAGTGCCTCAGGGATCTATATTAGGACCCTTATTATTTAATATTTTCGTAAATGATGTAACTAATTGTGTACATAATTCAAAATATATCATTTTTGTGGACGATCTGAAACTCGAAAAAGCAATTCTAAACGATCATAATGCACAATCTCTACAAGAAGATGTTGATAGAATTGCTCGTTGGAGCAAGTCAAATGACATGGATTTCAACGCTTCTAAATGTTCATATATCAACTTTACGCGTAAGCATACTGCATCAGTAACCCAATACATGTTGAACAATAATCCACTTCAGAAGCTTGAATCCATCCGAGACTTAGGAATTACAATTGATGCTAAATTATGATTTAATATTCACATTGAAAATATTTGAAAATCGGCACGCAAAATGCTTGAGTTTTTATACAGGAATCCAAAATGTTTTAAAAAAATCAAAACAAAAAAACTTCTTTACACTTCTTAGTTAGAAGTAAATTGGAGTACGGCACCATCATATGGAGCCCTAATTATCAAATACACACAAAGATCGTATAGAAAGCATTCAAAGACGATTCACTTAATATTGTTCTAGTGGTAATCATATGAATCCTATTCCACTCGTCTCCTAAAACTAAAATTAAACTCACTATCAGACAGACGTAAACTAAATTATTTAGTGTTTTTGTACAAGCTTACAAATGGGACCATAGATTCTGCAGAATTACTATCACAAATATTGTTCAAAGTTCCCTGCCGTGTACCGCGTTTTTCGATTCTCTTACTCAAACACAAATTGTATAAAACTAATCTTGGTTATCACTCTCTTATACCGAGAATAAGCAGATTGTATAAAGAATGTGTCCTTAAAGATAAGACTATTGACTTATTTAGCGATAGTATAAAATCTTTTAGAGCCAAAATTGTCAATCTATTTAATAACTCATAGTAAAAATTGTACCACAACTTTATATAAACTCGATATAAATGTTGTTATTTTTATATATTTTATTTTTCATATATTTCGTATTGTCTAATTGTTTTTGTTTGTTTTATATTAGTATTTTACTCGTAATTGTAACAATTATTAAGTTATCGTACAGTTATCGTCTTTTTTAAACATGCTGTAACTACCTTTAAATGGAAACATGTAAATCTTAGTTCCTAAGCCTATTGTCACGTTTTTTCTCCAAACAACATGTTATTCCGTTGGTGGTACTATCAATAAAATAAAATAAAAAATAATAATAACTTACCAAATGTGACAAATATGACAAAAACTCCCTGAAACAATCTGTGGGGGAGGTTTTAATTCAGCAGTGGACTCTTATAAGCTGTAATGGATTAAATAGAACTTTTAAAATAAATGGTTAAGGTATATTGAAACCAAAAGTTTTACAAAGGCTATCAAATCACTAATCACGCTAATGATTTTTTTATTGGATATGGTGACAAACAAGCACACAGTCCACGTGATGGTAAGTGGTTGCTGCGGCCCATAGCCACCTACATGTATCCTCGATTACGAATCAAAATGCAGATGCGTTCTCACCCGTGAGGACTAACATGGATTGCCTCATTACCTGTAGAAAGGGTCTCCGGTTATCTACACTCACCATACGAAACACAGCAGTATTAAGCTGCTATTTTACGCTGATATCCTGTGAAAGCGTGGTCCTTCTTCGATCGAGCCGACCCATTCGTGCTACAACAGTACTACCAATATAACTACAGCATGGCTCTACCACCTATGGATTTTTTAATTAATGTCTATGTTCGTATTCAATTACATAGTTTTCTATTAATGGTTTGATAATTTATTTATTATCATGCTCTGTTCGATTAACAAATAAAAGTTGACAGTATAGTGTAATATATTGGAAAGTACTCGTCCCTATACTAAAATGGTATGTAAACAAAAATAATCAAAAATTTGATATTAAACATTTCAAAGTGGCCTATATACTTATAGTTGTTCAATGTTAATAAAATATCCCCCAAGCAGCATGCAAGCTGTATACGAGCTGTATTGAAGTTCCTTTTTATACTAGAGGCTGCATATACTGGCTCTACAAGGGCTGTATAAGCGCTTATACAGTTCTTATAAATAAAAAAATGGCACAAATCATACAAATTTATGCATTAGTAGCGCTATACAGTAGCTGTACAAGATTATAAGAGGCTATATAATAACTGTATTATAGCTGTTATTTGGTGTACAAGGAAACTATTACATTACAGATATTACCTTATAAGTATCTTTTAAAGATAAATGTTCTAAATTGGGGTTTGAATGGAATCACAAATGAATTTATGACAAAAAGAACTTAATAGATTTATTTATATACTTTATTTAATGATAGCGACATTTAGTAAGTGAAAGATTTTATTACATATTGACATTAAACGGATTAGAGTTGAATTTTGATGGTGATTACTGGTAAAGAAAGTGCAAAAATGAGATTTACGGTAAACTTGTGTACGATTTCTATCAAGAAATTGCCGCGCCACCATAATAAGGAAATAATGTAAGGACAAAATACGGTAAGTAAATATTTATTGTATAGGTTAGAATAAGAACATAATTAAATTAGTGAATATGAATGCACATTGGGGCACAGCGATAATTAGTTAAACTAAAAATAATGGTGTGGGCTAAAACTTATGTCTCTTATTCCTAAATTAAAATTTTGTTTTTATATATCCTAAAATGGTGAAAATTTGTAAATCAGCCTAAAGGATATTTCAAAAGTCTTACATTTCTTAGTGGCTGTACTATTTATGTTATGGATTCTATGATACAGCAATTAGTATTTAATCAGTTGTATAATACAATATTTTAATTACTTACGCTGTATAGTAGTTTCTAACACATCACAAATAATTGTCTTTAGAGATAAGTATAAAAGATGAAAAACTTTTGTTTGAGGTACAACACGTTTATTTCCTCCTCACTTTATCTTATTTAAACATATTTTAAGATGTAATCGCCTCCTTTGTAAAGACCGCGTTTTAATAATTTAATTTTTTTATTTTATGCACAAGGTTGTTATTGTCGTTTTCTAGTCTCTCGTCGTCATACTCTTACGTTACGAAGGTACGGCAAAACCAAATGAGTTAGCTATTTTTTGGTACCTAAGTTAACTTATTGTGAAGAATTGTTACTATGTTGTATATATTATACTTGTTTTATTTTACTTTTTAGGAAAAAACGTCACTTAAAATTGTGGAAACCATAGAGAAAAGGAAAAAATGCCTTTTCATTAAACCAAGTTTGTGGTTATAAAAACGCAATTAGATGTTAAAAAATTAGTGAATGATGTAAGCAGTATGACTTTATACGGTTGAATCACTTCACGGTGTCTTGTGAAAGGGCTAGCAAGATCATTTGTAGAAGCAGAAAGAAAACTAGATAGTAAACGACATCGACATTGAAGATGAGCGAAACAGACAAAACACTAGGATTTCGTAGTAAAAAAATTAAACAGTGTTTAATGTTTTTACTCCGGAACCCTATTTGTTAGACGTCGATGGGGTTGTCGTTCAACTGTAGGTATTCTGATTTTTTAAAGTATTTCTATATCATTATCTGGTATCATTGTTAATGTGTTGATTATTTGTAATATTTAAATATTCCTTATTAATCATTTGAATTAAAAAGCAAGTGACAGCATACAAAAACAGTTTCTATACAACTTAAGGATAAAATAAGATTAAAGTGTTAAAATACTTATTATTGTATAGTTGAGTTTTCGTATTCTGATTAAGAACCCTAAGTTTACTTAGATCACATAATTTTTTTAGATCACAACATTTATACAGCTTTAGCTGTATAATAACTTATAAACCACTCTTATAAGGATACAACCTGTTTTTCACACTGTTATACGCCTATAACAGAACTCTAAGTTCTATGTGGGCTGGTATATCGATGTTTATAACGCTTTTGTGCCGCTTGGGCATATATCGTGCTGATGTGTTTATTATTTTTATTTTTGGGGTATTTCTATAGTTTTCTCATCTGGTTGGGTTCTTTTATAAATATATAATTGTAAGTGAAAACGATAAATTATTGGAATAAATACACAAACAGACGGCCCCCAGTCCCCGGCGGCCCCGCTATTCCTGGCTACGGTGGCGACCATGGTAACGGCGGGGCAGGGGGTGCTAAGAATCTCCGGTGGAGGTTCGATTGCCACCTACGACGAACTCGACCTGGCAACATATAACGCACGCACCCTTAGGACTGACGAGAAGATACTGGAGCTGGAAGAAGAGGTAAACAAGTTGCGCTGGCATATTATTGGATTATCCGAGGTCCGAAGAGGGGGAGGACACGACAATCCTCGAGTCCGGCAACTTGTTCTATCACAGGGAGGGCGACCATCTGTCCCAAGGAGGTGTCGGATTTATCGTCCACAAATCTCTCGTCAACAACGTTGTAAAGATTGGGAGTGTGTCGACGAGGGTCGCGTACCTGATACTCAGAATCACCAAACGGTATTCGCTGAAGGTCATTCAGGTTTACGCACCAACCTCGGCACATCCCGATGAGGAGGTGGAGGAAATGTATGAGGATATTTCCAGAGCCATACATTCCTCCAAAACCTACTACACGGTGTTGATGGGAGACTTCAACGCAAAACTGGGCACAAGAGAAAGCGGTGAGCTGAAGGTAGGGAAATTTGGAGTAGGGCAACGGAACCGAAGGGGCCAGCAGCTGGCCGACTTTATGGAGAAAGAGGAACTCTTTATGATGAACTCTTTCTTCCAGAAGCGGCCCCACAGGAAGTGGACCTGGTCGAGCCCCGACGGTTCGACAAAAAATGAGATTGACTTCATTATGACGACCAGACGCCAACTGTTCAGTGATGTCTCAGTGATCGCAAGGGTGAAAACTGGCAGTGATCACCGAATGGTTAGAGGCACACTGAACCTAAACGTTAAGTTGGAGAGGTCTCGTCTAATGAAGTCAACGCTCCGTCCCCCTCGTGCTCTAATCCAGAATCCCGAAACCTTTCAGCTCGAGTTACGTATCCGCTTCCAGTGCCTAGAAGATTGCAATGCAGTGGACGATATGAACGACAAGCTCGTGGAAACTGTCTATGCGGTCGGAGCTAAGTTCTGCAAGACCCGCCGCAGAAGAACACAAAAACTCTCCGATCACACTCTTAATCTCATGGCTGTTAGACGGGAGATGAGGCTGCAATCGTCAACAGATTTGACAGCATACAGGCAACTGAACAGACAGATCTCCAAATGCATACGGCGAGACTTACGCAACTTTAATACTTCTCGTATTAAAGAAGCGATCGAGCGGAACCAGGGCTCCAAAGTCTTTGCCAGAGATCTGTCTGCCAGAAAGAGCCAACTGTCAAGGCTGAAGACTGAGTGTGGCAACATCGTTTCCAGGACACCTGAGATTTTGAGTGAGATTGAGAGGTTCTATGGGCAGCTGTACACATCATCGTTGGAGCCACACGCAAGTGTGAGTAACGATCCAAGAGCAAGTCTTATCCGACACTATTCCGATGATATCCCGGACGTCAGTCTAAGCGAGATTAGAAGGGCTCTCCAGCACCTTAGAAACGGCAGGGCCCCAGGCGAGGATGGAATTACAGCGGAGCTTCTGAAAGCGGGTGGAACACCGGTACTT
Source organism: Parnassius apollo (assembly GCA_907164705.1). Lineage (NCBI taxonomy): Eukaryota > Metazoa > Arthropoda > Insecta > Lepidoptera > Papilionidae > Parnassius > Parnassius apollo. The sequence goes on from CAJQZP010001094.1 coordinate 791,031, forward strand.
GAAGTCCTTCAGAAGCTCTTCAATTCCGTCCTCCATGGTGGCACTACTCCAGAGGCGTGGAGCAGAAGTGCGGTGGTCTTGTTCTTTAAGAAAGGCGACAACGCTCTCTTGAAGAACTACAGACCGATTTCCCTTCTGAGCCGCGTCTACGTGCTGTTTTCGAGAGTCATTACGAATCGTCTCGCACGCAGACTTGACGACTTCCAGCCTCCCGAACAAGCCGGTTTCCGAAAAGGCTTCAGTACCATAGACCACATACATACCCTGCGGCAGATTGTACAGAAAACTGAAGAGTACAATCTGCCACTTTGCCTGGCGTATGTGGACTATGAGAAAGCCTTTGATTCCGTCGAAATTTGGGCGGTGCTACAGTCCCTTCAGCGGTGCCAAGTTGACTGTCGGTATATCGAAGTGCTGAAGTGTTTGTACAGTAGGGCTACGATGGCTATCCGAGTACAGAACCAGAGCTCGAAACCTATACAACTGCAGAGAGGTGTAAGACAGGGTGACGTTATATCCCCGAAACTCTTCACCGCTGCATTGGAAGACGTTTTCAAGCTACTGGACTGGAAAGGATACGGTATTGACATCAATGGCGAGTACATCACTCACCTTCGATTTGCCGACGATATAATCCTTATGGCAGAATCGCTGGAGGACTTAAGCACTATGCTCAATGACCTCAATAGTGCCTCCCAACGGATAGGTCTTAAGATGAACATGGACAAAACAAAGATCATGTTCAATGTCCATGTCACACCTATGCCGGTAGTTGTTGGGGAGCACTATGCTCGAAGTTGTTGACGAATACGTTTACCTGGGACAAATAGTCCGACTAGGTAAGTCCAACTTCGACCGAGAGGTCAATCGACGGATTCAACTCGGCTGGGCAGCGTTCGGGAAATTACGGCATATCTTTTCGTCAGGTATACCTCAATCTCTAAAAACTAGATTGTACAACCAGTGCGTGTTGCCAGTGATGACTTACGGATCTGAGACGTGGTCCTTCACTGCTGGCCGTATGAGGACGCTTAAGGTCGCTCAGCGAGCTATGGAGAGGGCTATGCTCGGAGTTTCTCTGCGTGATAGACTCAGAAATGAGGATATCCGCAGTAAAACCAGAGTGACCGACATAGCCCAACGGATTACTAAGCTGAAGTGGCAATGGGCCGGCCATATAGCTCGAAGAACCGATAACCGATGGGGAAGAAAGGTTCTCGAGTGGCAGCCTCGTACCGGTAGGCGTAGTGTAGGGCGACCCCCCACTAGATGGAGTGACGACCTGGTAAGACATGCAGGAAGTCGATGGATGCAGGTGGCTCAGGACCGTGCTTTGTGGCATTACTTGGGGGAGGCCTATGTTCAGCAGTGGACTTGTGAAGGGCTGTAATGATGATGATGATGATGAAAACGATAAATTATTTATTGCTATTATTATTTGACCAGGACGCAGTATTGCGCGAATAAGTCGACGTCATGTATCCGGCTCTAGTGACATCTAGTGTCAGGGACAAGAGCGAAGGGAGTTTTCCAGAAAATGACATCACTAATCTTTCAACCAACAGCGCCATCTAGTCTCGGAACGAAGAACTAAGCTTCTAGAAGTCGACACTCGAACTCTCTAATTTGTATTTATAGGCGCTATAAGATGTGATCGGGGAAGTATTGAATTTGGCGAGACAAGCGAAGCTTCGGAGCGGATTAAAGTGAATCAGTGTGATTAATTATTAGTGTTTTAAGTTTAATTAGTTTATAGTGAATTAAAGAGTTAATTTTGGTAATTCTATCAGCAATTTTTATTGTCACGAACCCTCAAGCTTGAAACATATAGTTTGGACTGTCTCGTTGGTGTAGTGGTGGAAGGCTGATCGTAAGGTTCCGGGTTCGAAACTCGTGTGGGACCAAAATCGGTTATTGATTTTTTATTTAAAAAAAATCTTAGTAACAGCTATCCTGAGCAGAAGGTTATAAAAGAAATCTCATATAAAGTATATTACAAAGATTTATTACTATGTAACGGCCAGAAATTATCAGGAAATAAAAAATAGAGATAATGTAAGCAACCAGCGACGAGGTTCGCCACCCGTCACGGTGACGAGGTTCGCCACCCGTCACGTTCTGTCTCCCGGAGGGGCGAAAAGTTGATTGCGGAAACCCGTCTGGCTACGCTGAATGTATGTGGAGGAATGAATGATAATGGATGAAGTATGCGAAATGATGAATGACAGAGGAATAGATGTGTTATATGTAAATGAGACGAAATGAAAGGGAAGCGATGCCACTGCACATGGCACGTATACCGCGTATTGGTCTGGTGTAGACGAGACCTAACGGGCATGCCAGGGAGTCGGTTTCATCCTTTCAGAAAGAATCGGTCAATGTGTAAGATATTATGAAAGTTTAAGCCCGACGCTGCCATGGATACGAATGAAAGTGGGCTTAAATAAGCTGTTCCTGCTAGGGGTGTACGCCCCAGACACGTCTAAGCCCACTTACATCCGAGAGCAGTTTTGGGACATTCTAAGGATGGTGTTGACAAAATGTAAGGAAAATGAAAATATTATTATGTTAAGAGACTTTAATGGAAGGGTTGGGGTGAAGGGGTCTGGTTATGAAAGGATATTGGGAACGTTTGGCGATGAAAATATAAATGAGCATGGTGAAGGCCACCTCACCGTATGTGTGGAAAAGAATCTTTTTGTTACGAATACTTTTTTCGTCATAAGAAGATTCACATGTATACATGGGAAAGAGGTGATGATAGAAGCATGATAGATTTTGTAATTGTGGATGAAAGAATGAGGAGCGCAGTCGCAGATACAAGGGTTTACCGGGGGTCCAACGTAGGGACGGATCATTACTTGGTCTTATGTCGAATTAATGGTCTTTTCAAGCGTTGGCGGCATTGGACATCTGTGTCTACCACTGCGTTACAGCGTATAAGAATAGAGAAGTTACAAGATGAAGATGTGAAAGAGAAGTATAAATGTAGACTGAGAGAAAATATTAGAGGTTTGAATGAGTTGTGTATGCATGATTTAGACTTGAATACAGTGTGGGATAATATTAAGAAAGGTGTGGTGGATGCAGCCACCGAAGTATGTGATATAAGTAAGAGAACAAATGAAAGGAAAAGTAATAAATACGTTGTGGTGGAATGATGAGGTACGGGTGGAAGTTGAATCAAAGAAGAAAGCATGTTAAATTTACTAGCAACCAAAGCTGGTAATTCTGGTGGTATTAATGATGAAATTGAAAGAAAAAAGGCAGAATTTAGACGTCTAAATAAGAGAGTAAAAGAAGTAGTTGTAGGAAAAAGAAAGAAAGAACGGATAAGAATGATAGAAAGATATCTGATAATTTACAGGCTAATATAGATATGTTCTGGAAACTCGTAAGAACTGCCAGGGGATATACAAAACAGCCTATGATTAATGCTATAAGAGACGAGAATGAATGTATTCTGAATGATGAAATTTCAAATTTAAACAGATGGAAGGAATACTTTGAAAGCGTGTTTATGAGTGAAGAGTCGTCTGAATTAAATGAACTAGAAATTCCGAAAGAAGTCGAAAAGGGTATGGAGATAAGTGTAGATGAAATAGTGAAAGCAATGAAAAGCATGAAAGCAGGTAAGGCAGCTGGACATAATAGAGTATCACTTGAGATGCTAAGGGCTGGAGAGGGAGTGGTGGCAGGCCTGCTGTACACCTTGTTTAATTTATGTTGGTAACTAAAGCAGGTACCGGGAGTCTGGTGCAAAGCCGTGATAGTCCCAATATATAAGGGAAAAGGGTCACAGCAGGACTGTAAAAAATACCGTGGTATCAGCCTTCTTATCATTGTGGGAAAACTGTATGCTAAGGTACTAATTGAAAGAGTTATGAAAGAAACTGATGGAAAAATTTGGGATTTGCAAGCGGGTTTTAGAAAGGGAATGGGGTGTACAGATCAAGTCTTTTCCATGGGCATGATTGCGGAGAAGTTTTTGGCCAAAAAACAGAAAGTTTTTTGTGCGTTCATGGACTTGGAGGCTTATGACAGAGTGGACAGGAATATGTTATGGCAAACACTGAACTTATATGGGTTGAGCGCTGGTTTGATACAGGCATTAAGGTCTCTTTATAGGGACTCTAGTGCTTGTGTCAGGATCAATGGGGTCTACTCGGACTGGTTTGGCATCCAAAAAGTTGTCAGACAGGGCTGTGTAGCTTCCCCTTGGCTGTTCAACCTATTTATGGACAGGTGTTTGTGGGTTAAGAATGGGCGAGTTGACCGTCAAATGCCTTTTGTATGCCGATGATCAAGTCATATTTGCGTCATCGGCGGCTGAGTTGTAAATGATAGTTACCTTAATGAACTGGGCATTAAAAGAAAGGGGAATGAAAGTGAACGCAAGTAAGACAAAAGTGATGGTTTTTGAAAGAGAAGAAAGCAAAACGTTATGTGAAATAAGAATAGAAGGAGAGTTAATTGAGCAAGTGGATTAGTTTTTGTATTTGGGATGTGTATTTAGCAGGGATGGTAGATATGATAAGGATATATAACGACGAGTAAATGCAGGGAATAGAGTGAATGGGGCACTACACTCTATTATAAACAACCAGAGTGTGTCAAAAAAGGCACGTACGGTAATTCATAATTCTGTGTTAGTCCCTACTTTAATGTATGGTAGTGAAAGCTGGGTGTGGCAGAAGAAGCACGAAAGTAGAATAAATGCTGTAGAAATGCGGTTTTTAAGGAATATGCTAGGGTTGAATCTGAATGACAGGGTGAGAAATTGCGCGATAAGAGATTAATGTGGTATGCAAGATGATGTTGTGACCAGGATTAAGAAAGGAATTCTTCGGTGGTTTGGTCATGTAGAAAGAATGAATGAGGAAAGAGTGACAAAGCAAATTTATATGGCAGATATGAACGGCAGAGTCGGGAAGGGACGCCCTAGAAAAAAGTTTGTCGACCAAATCGGCGATATTTTGAAAATGGGCCACGTTAGAAGTACTCTTAACCGACGCGCATATATGCGTAGATATATGGATGTAAAGGAGGCGAAAGAGGTATGTCAGGATCATGCCAAATGGAAGTCCGTAGTCTCTGCCTACCCGTCTGGGTGACAGGCGTGAGTATTTATGTATGTTTTATGTAAGCAACCAAATGATTACCATCATCATCTTAGTCCATTTCACAAGTAATAATACGAAGTAGTCATTAGAGACCCATCATTTTTTGTAAAAAGAAAGTGACTAGCAAACTTAGTCCACCTAATAAAAAGTGACGTACACACCTGAAGCCTACCTCAAACAAAGAAAACCACAGATGCGTTGTCACCTCGAAAGACTAAGATAGACTGCCTCACAGTTTGTAATTATACTAGTCTGATTCCCAATAATATACCCTTTAGACCGTAACTCGGTAGTGCAACCACTGATATTTGGCAGTAAAAATAGGTAAGAGATAGCATTACCCAGACAGAATACGAGGCAGAAAAGAAATCGCACTACCAATATGTTATTTGCCATTGACAAACGTACATAAATAATTGTAGTTATTAAAAAAATATGTGTAGTGTTTTTAATTGTGTAACAAGTGTGATTGTAATACTGCTTTCGTTACACAGTTAAAAACTATTTTTTTACAAAAAAATACAGTTTTTTTTTCGAACCAGTGGTAAATTAAACAAAAAAGTGACTGTCAATATGTTTTGTTTACTAAGTAAAGTAGTAGTAAGTAAAGTTATTGTTTATAAATATTGAATAAAAAGCTTATGTTTTTATCCGCCCCCCAATTCACTACAAAAATACAGGAGATACGGTATGTAAATAAGATGTTATTTCACCCTTATTGTTTTATTCAAAACTTTATTTCAAACAACAATAAAATAATTTACCTTAGAAGTCGTTTTCTCTTTCCCTTTCATAATTTGATATCAGTCTTTATTTAACTCAATTTAATAATTATCATGAAAAGCTGTGTTGTTGCGGCGGGTGAAAGTTTTGACGAAGCCTCTCACCTACTCCATGAAATCTTTAATATATTTTATTGTTATTTTTTGGGCCACTCGTCTCCAAATAATAAACAATAAAGGGGTTGAACAATATCTTAATGCACTGTGGTTAAGATATTGTTTGAAAACGAGTGTTCTGCTCGTCATGAACGTACACGAATAAATAATTTGTTGTTAAGATTATATTGACTTCGGCATTTTGTAAACAAAGGTAGAATTATTTTTTTCTCACATAACATATACACTATTTGTTAGATATTTATACCGTTAACGTCACAGCCTATTAAATCTACCACACCACTGGTGAATATAAACCTTATTATATATATACTAGGATTTTTTATTATTTATTATGTGTGAGCAGCTATGCTGATCTAGGAAGAGGGAGACCAGTATTACTGCGAGCTAGCAGATCCAATGTTATCGCTGCTATGGCCAATACCCGAGGGAAAACGGCAGGAGATGGGTAGCAGTATCTTCCTGCTAGCATCAATTGTGAAACAAAAAAACTGCGGTTGCCATCCCACTCGCCAAGCGTGACAACTATGGCAAATGTTTCCTATGAGCAACGACACAAATAAACGGCCCCCAGTCATCGGCGGCCCCACAATTCCTGGCTACGGTAGCGCCGTGTTCACAGCAGGACAAGGAGTGCTAAGAATCTCTTGTGGAGGTACGATTGCCACCTAAGAAATTTCGACCTGGCAACATACAACGCACGCACTCTTAGGACTAATGTGAAGATCCTGGAGCTGTAAGAAGAGATAGACAAGTTGCGCTGGGATATTATAGGACGACTTTTTCTATCACGGGGAGGGCGAATCGGCGAGGGTATCTCTCAGGCAGACTCCACGACTTCCAGCCTCCCGAACAAGCCGTTTTCTTTTCTATCCGAGTACAGAACCAGAGTTCGAAACCTATCCAACTGCAGAGAGGTGTAAGACAAAATGACGTTATTTCCCCGAAACTCTTCACCGCTGCATTGGAAGACGTTTTTCAAGATACTGGACTGGAAAGGATAGGGTATTATCGTCAATGGCGAGTTCATCACTCACCTTCGATTTGCCGACGATATAGTCCTTATAGCAGAATCGCTGGAGGACCCAAGCACTATGCTCGATGACCTCAATGGTGTCTCCCAACGGATAGGTCTTAAGATGAACAAGGACAAAACAAAGATCATGTTTATTGTCCATGTAACACCTGTGCCAGTAGTTGTTGGGAGCACTATACTCAAAGTTGTTGACGAGTACGTTTACTTGGGACAAATAGTCCGACTAGGTAAGTCCAACTTCGACCGAGAGGTCAATCGACGGATTCATTTCGGCTGGGCAGCGTTCGCGAAACTACGACACATCTTCTCGTCAGGTATACCTCAAACTCTGAAAACTAGATTTCACAACCAGTGCGTGTTGCCAGTGATGACTTACGGAGCTGAGATGTGGTCTTTCACTGCTGGCCGTATGAGGACGCTTAAGGTTGCTCAGTGAGCTATGGAGAGAGCTACGTTCGGAGTTTCTCTGCGTGATAGACTCAGAAATGAGCATATCCGCAGTAAAACCAGAGTGACCGACATAGCTTAACTGATTAGTAAGCTGAAGTGGCAATGGGCCGGCCACATAGCTCTAAGAACCGATTACCGTTGGGGAAGAAAGGTTCTCGAGTGGCAGCCTCGTACCGGTAGGCGTAGTGGAGGGTGACCCCCAACTAGATGGAGTGATGACCTGGTAAGACATGCAGGGAGTCGGTGAATGCAGGTGGCTCAGGACCGTGCTTTGTGGATTACTTGGGGGGAGGCCTATGTTCAGCAGCGGACTTGTGAAGGGCTGTAATGATGAAATGATATATATATATATATATATATATATATATATATATATATATAAAAAAAAGTTGGTTGGACATAATATGTCACAAAATATAGGTATCGAAGAGGCGGATATGAAACAGTCAGTTTTCGATCAGTTTTATGCACGCTTAATCAAAGTGCTTAACAGCGTTTTATCGGGCGTGAGTAACACACTGGTATATAATGACTGGTATTAATTTTAATTTTGGGGGTATTCATTGGAGTTGCCTTTCTTACATTATTAGAACGTAAAGTTTTAGGTTATATTCAAATTCGAAAAGGTCCTAATAAAGTTGGATATATAGGAATTTTACAATCTTTTTCTGATGCTATTAAATTATTTACTAAAGAACAAGTTTTTCCAAGATATTCTAATTAAATTTCTTATTATTTTTCTCCTACTATTAATTTTATTTTATCTTTAATGGTGTGGATATTAATTCCTTATTATTTTAATATAATTAGATCTAATTTGTCACTCATTTGGATGACGTCATGTATACCTTTGGCATATTCAGTTGGACTCTAACTGAATTTAACACCCTGGATAAGGAAGGAGAAGGATTTCCACGGGAGCTTCAACAAGGCTCTACATGAGCTTTTTGTAGATACATTGTCTCCCTCCAATGGGTACGTTTTGGTGACCTCTTCGGGGAAACCGAGGAATTTGTCTAGGCAATACAGGTTCAGGTTATTAAGACCAACAATTATCGGAGATACATCTTAAAGAATGTTACCGTCGACATCTGTCGGTCCCAGTGAGTCACTTTGGCATATTATCACCGATTGTTCGGCGCTTTCTAACTCTGAGTACTTGCACAGACTTAACCTAGAAGACAGAATTCTGCACCAGAAACTCGCTCTAAATACGATCTCGTGGACCAAAAGTTGACTTATTACAAGTACTTGCCGGAAGCCGTGCTCGAAAATGAACGCGGCCGTGGCTCTATTGGGACCGGGCCATCATCATAAATGGGACTATTCTTGCGAATAAGCCTTATATTTTGCTGATGGACCGGGTACAATCAAGGATATTTTTGATCGAATTACATTCTTTTTACGAGAAACTCGTGAAATAAAAACAGACAAAATATCTGAACCTGGCTCTCGAGGTGACCGATATGTGGGGTGGTCTGCTAACCGAAATTATTTCCTGTGGTCGTTTATGCGAACGGGCTAATCCTAGTCAGCCTCTCAGGTCATCTGAGGCGACTGGGACTCCGTGACGGACCGCTCCGGGCTCAAATGCAGAAGGCGTTGCACCTCGATACTGCCCGCATCCGCCGCCGGTATCGTTACTTTTACACTTGACCCTTGGCCGTTTGGTCTCCCCTGCTTCCATCTTGTTGGATTTTATTTATATAAGTATTTTTATGTATTTATTTTATTTTATTGATATTTACCAGATAAGAAAACTTTATAAATACCCCATAACAATTATTATATTTTAATTCCAAAAACACTTGACATAAAAACAAAAATTTAAAAAATTATATTAACATGATTTAATTTAACTCGTTACTTTATTAGTGTATCTTGTAGTAATTAGTTTTCTATCATTAACGGTTTTTATTTCTTTATAAAATTTGAAACCATCTGCAAACAGAAATACATCATTGTTTAGAAAATAATTGACTACATCATTTAAAATATTAAATAGGGTTGGCCATAAATATGAGCCACGTGGCATACCTGAATGTGCTGTAAATGCCTCAGATTAAAAACCGTTTCATATAAATACCTACAGATTATTTTTGTGTGCTTAAAAAACACTCATTTTAAAAAAGAGCTGTGGGATGCTTAGTATTTAAGCTCTTTTATTTTATACTACGCCAAATGCTTTTGAGAATTCAAGAGTTTTTTTGGAAAATATTTCGGTCATGATTAAACTGGTAAAGATGATTTTCGGCCATTTAATCTATAAAATATGGTTCATCCTGCTACATTACTAACAGGCATAAAAAAAGCCACACCACCCCCAAAAAAAACAAAAAAAAAAAATAAAAAAAAAAAAAAAAAAATTTTTTTTTGTTTTGTTTAAAAGGGGGGGAACCGCAACTGTATATTGAAAAATACTTTGGATGGGCAGAGAGTAAGCTATCAACTCACTATTAAATTTGTAATGAAAAAAAAACAAAACAAATTATATCGACAAACAATTATATAAAAGAAGTAAACCAATTATATCGGATTAATTTTCAATATTGAAAGTTATATAATTTATCTTTTTTGGAACAAGTAACATGTCTTGCAATTTATGTAATATGACCTTACTTCAAAAAAATAAGATTAAATCCACAGCCTGTCGAGCCTTCCTTCACTATGAATGCGTTGGTTTTACCAGAACGACATTTAAGAAGAGGATCTAACATAAAACACTTTCTTTTAGTAAATTTAACTCTTATTTTAGGATAATTTTTATTAGGACGGAGCTAGGAGCGCGTGTGTTACGTACGATTATTTCAAACTGTTTCATAATATAAATTTTTACACGGAAAATTAATGGGCAGGTTTTAATTAAGTATCAAATTTCTTATTTTCGATAAGCCAAAATAAAAGAAAATATTAAACTCTGATATTAGAGAACGATATCAAATCGCTCATTATTTAGAATTTGTAAATGAGTAAAGAATAAGAGCAAAAATATACTCCAGGTGTTTCGCTTGAAGCTTTCCATTAATAATTTGAAAGGTTCAACGAGTGCTTTCATTTGGATGAAGTAGGGATTTTGAGTATACGGTGCTTTTCCGATATTATCTTTCCCGTCTGTTGTTTGTGCAAACCTTCGTAAAATAAAATGCGATACGCTTCCTAAGATTTTCAAAAAGAAAAATAGGCCTTAGATTTGTAGAATATTTGTAAAATTTAACTAAAAATAGTGTATTTAAACAACATATATATATATATATATATATATATATATATATATATATTATAAAAATATATATTATCTTTCCCGTCTGTGTGCACCTTCGTAAAATAAAATGCGATACGCCCTAAGATTTTCAAAAAGAAAAATAGGCCTTAGATTTGTAGAATATTTGAAAATAACAAAAATAGTGTATTAAACAACATATATATAATATATAATACGAAACAATCAAAATTATTTCAGCTATTATGTAATAACACGATGAGTACAGAATTGCGCTGTATCTATTCCACGGGAACCGTGAAATTCTCTCGAATCTATGCAAAATCTAAAACACAAAGTCATGTCTCTGTTGCTGCGTGAAAAACGGACAAATAAAAAACACTTTTACGTTTACAATATTTTATAGGGATATATAATATAACGTATATTATATTATCAGAGAAAAGTGTAATATAATACTATAAAAATAAATTAAAGAGAAAAATATTTTGTTTTGGTTCGTGGAAGAGACGAGAGGTCGGCGTAACAACGACTAACGTCTTTAATTAAATCCAATTTAGCGCTTCGGCACTTATGAAAGACGATGACTTTTAATTCCTTTGAAAAATAAATTCGTACAGAAAAATTAAACTTGCAATTAATACATTTTTTAATTTAGATTTTTTAAATAAAATGAAATAACCGTCACTAAACAGATTAACAGAAGGTTTCACATTGAAGGATGGAATGTGGAATGAAACTTAAAAACTAAGCGACATATTTTAATATTTTCCACTTACAACTTTAGATAATATTATAATGGTTTAGAAATTTCGGTGCCTGTGGATTCAGCGCAATAATTCAAAATTCTTCCTTCGTCGACGATCTTTACACAACTGATGGTGGCCCAAAGCATTACAGAGCTGCTACCATATGCGAGGTTCATCTGCCTTAAAAAGCACTCGTCTACTGCTATCCTCACCATACGAGTATTTCACTCTTACAAATATATTATATACTTCGGAATTAGGTTGGAAATTCGGTTTGGTGCAACATCCATATCACATCTTCACTTTTATCAACCCCTAAAAGTCTACAAACAGATATGGGCTTTTTCAAGCAGGAGGTTTGACAATCGCCCTACCTAAAATTCAAAAAAATTCCTTAGTCATCAACTTGATGACCAATTGAAGCATCTCTTAGGTGTATAATTTCACTTTACATACTACAAATTTATTCATAAAAACATTTCCTGAAAAATCGAACTATACTTATTTTTAACAACTAATAAATATTAATATTAAAAAATAATAATTCCGAAATTTTTTCTTTCAAAATAAAGGTAATTACAACTAGCCAACAAACGGAAAGATGATAGTCGAGCAAGAACCGTATAGCACCCACACCTAGTTCCTTAACTACTATATTGAATACAGGAATATAGCATCTTATCATACATTGGGACAATGTTATATTGGATACCGAAAGATGTAGAGTGGTAGACGATAACGACTACAAAGACAAAATTACCTACAAACTTACACTGATAACTACGAGGCACGAGTTTTTTGATTTTTGATTTTATGCCGTGTAGTGGCGGTTGAGAATATCCACTACCCCATATCTTCCCGTGGGTGTCGTAAAAGGCGACAGAGGGAGACAGGCAGGAGATGGGCAGCAGCATCTTCCTGATAACAACTGTGACGTAATAAAAAACTGCGGTTGCCAACCCGCTCGCCAAGCGTGGCAACTATGGCAAATACCCCCCAATGAAGAAATACACAAACAGACGGCCCCCAGTCCCCGGCGGCCCCGCTATTCCTGGCTACGGTGGCGACCATGGTAACGGCGGGGCAGGGGGTGCTAAGAATCTCCGGTGGAGGTTCGGTTGCCACCTACGATGACTCGACCTGGCAACATATAACGCACGCACCCTGAGGACTGACGAGAAGATACTAGAGCTGGAAGAAGAGGTAGACAAGTTGCGCTGGCATATTATTGGATTATCCGAGGTCCGAAGAGAGGGGGAGGACACGGCAATCCTCGAGTCCGGCAACTTGTTCTATCACCGGGAGGGCGACCATCTGTCCCAAGGAGGTGTCGGATTTATCGTCCACAAGTCTCTCGTCAACAACGTGGTAAAGATTGGGAGTGTGTCGACGAGGGTCGCGTACCTGATACTCAGAATCACCAAACGGTATTCGCTGAAGGTCATTCAGGTTTACGCACCAACCTCGGCACATCCCGATGAGGAGGTGGAGGAAATGTATGAGGATATTTCCAGAGCCATACATTCCTCCAAAACCCACTACACGGTGTTGATGGGAGACTTCAACGCAAAACTAGGCACAAGAGAAAGCGGTGAGCTGAAGGTAGGGAAATTTAGAGTAGGGCAACGGAACCGAAGGGGCCAACAGTTGGCCGACTTTATGGAGAAAGAGGGACTCTTTATGATGAACTCTTTCTTCCAGAAGCGGCCCCACAGGAAGTGGACCTGGTCGAGCCCCGACGGTTCGACAAAAAATGAGATTGACTTCATTATGACGACCAGACGCCAACTGTTCAGTGATGTCTCAGTGATCGCAAGGGTGAAAACTGGCAGTGATCACCGAATGGTTAGAGGCACACTGAACCTAAACGTTAAGTTGGAGAGGTCTCGTCTAATGAAGTCAACGCTCCGTCCCCCCTCGTGCTCTAATCCAGAATCCCGAAACCTTTCAGCTCAAGTTACGTAACCGCTTCCAGTGCCTAGAAGATTGCAATGCAGTGGACGATATAAACGACAAGCTCGTGGAAACTGTCCATGCGGTCGGAGCTAAGTTCTGCAAGACCCGCCGCAGAAGAACACAAAAACTCTCCGATCACACTCTTAATCTCATGGCTGTTAGACGGGAGATGAGGTTGCAATCGTCAACAGATTTGACAGCATACAGGCAACTGAACAGACAGATCTCCAAATGCATGCGGCGAGACTTACGCAACTTTAATACTTCTCGTATTAAAGAAGCGATCGAGCGAAACCAGGGCACCAAAGTCTTTGCCAGAGATCTGTCTGCCAGAAAGAGCCAACTGTCAAAGCTGAAGACTGAGTGTGGCAACATCGTTTCCGGGACACCTGAGATTTTGAGTGAGATTGAGAGGTTCTATGGGCAGCTGTACACATCATCGTTGGAGCCACACGTAAGTGTGAGTAACGATCCAAGAGCAAGTCTTATCCGACACTATTCCGATGATATCCCGGACGTCAGTCTGAGCGAGATTAGAATGGCTCTCCACCACCTTAAAAACGGCAAGGCCCCGGGCGAGGATGGAATTACAGCGGAGCTTCTGAAAGCGGGTGGAAAACCGGTACTTGAAGTCCTTCGGAAGCTCTTCAATTCCGTCCTCCATGGTGGCACTACTCCGGAGGCGTGGAGCAGAAGCGCGGTGGTTTTGTTCTTTAAGAAAGGCGACAACGCTCTCTTGAAGAACTACAGACCGATTTCCCTTCTGAGCCGCGTCTACATGCTATTTTCGAGAGTCATTACGAATCGTCTCGCACGCAGACTCGACGACTTCCAGCCTCCCGAACAAGCCAGTTTCCGAAAAGGCTTCAGTACCATAGACCACATACATACCCTGCGGCAGATTGTACAGAAGACCGAAGAGTACAATCTGCCACTTTGCCTGGCATATGTGGACTATGAGAAAGCCTTTGATTCCGTCGAAATTTGGGCGGTGCTACAGTCCCTTCAGCGGTGCCAAGTTGACTGTCGGTACATCGAAGTGCTGAAGTGTTTTTACAGTAGGGCTACGATGGCTATCCGAGTACAGAACCAGAGTTCGAAACCTATCCAACTGCAGAGAGGTGTAAGACAGGGTAATGTTATATCCCCGAAACTCTTCACCGCTGCGTTGGAAGACGTTTTCAAGCTACTGGACTGGAAAGGATACGGTATTAACATCAATGGCGAGTACATCACTCACCTTCGATTTGCCGACGATATAGTCATTATGGCGGAATCGCTGGAGGACTTAAGCATTATGCTCAATGACAATGATCAATAGTGCCTCCCAACGGATAGGTCTTAAGATGAACATGGACAAAACAAAGATCATGTTTAATGTCCATGTCACACCTATGCCGGTAGTTGTTGGGAGCACTATGCTCGAAGTTGTTGACGAGTACGTTTACCTGGGACAAATAGTCCGACTAGGTAAGTCCAACTTCGACCGAGAGGTCAATCGACGGATTCAACTCGGCTGGGCAGCGTTCGGGAAATTACGACATATCTTTTCGTCAGGTATACCTCAATCTCTAAAAACTAGATTGTACAACCAGTGCGTGTTGCCAGTGATGACTTACGGATCTGAGACGTGGTCCTTCACTGCTGGCCGTATGAGGACGCTTAAGGTCGCTCAGCGAGCTATGGAGAGGGCTATGCTTGGAGTTTCTCTGCGTGATAGAATCAGAAATGAGGATATCCGCAGTAAAACCAGAGTGATCGACATAGCCCAACGGATTAGTAAGCTGAAGTGGCAATGGGCCGGCCATATAGCTCGAAGAACCGATAACCGATGGGGAAGAAAGGTTCTCGAGTGGCAGCCTCGTACCGGTAGGCGTAGTGTAGGGCGACCCCCCACTAGATGGAGTAACAACCTGGTAAGACATGCAAGAAGTCGATGGATACAGGTGGCTCAGGACCGTGCTTTGCCGCATTCCTTGGAGGCTTATGTTCAGCATTAGACTTGTGAAGGGCTGTAATGATGATGATGACGAGTTTTTTATTGTTTGATATAACTTCACCCTATCTAACACTTCGCTACAGTCGGATAAGTTTCATAATCTTGTTCTTTACTCGGATATCCATCGTAGCACTATTATAAACAATTCAGCACTTAGATATATCGACTGCCAGCTTGATATACCGACAGTCAATTTGAGAGCCCTGACATCTAGTGATAAAGTACCCGGTTACGTTCCGAACAGAGATCTGGGGACCCTTTTATCCGTTGATCGTGACTCCCGTGATAGCCAGTAGAAGTCCGAAGTAACCTTTCCGTTGCCCCCGCAGCCTAAAATATTTTGATTCAAAGTTTTGAATATTTTACATCTGGGGTTTGTTGTGGTACACCGCCATCTTTGAAACAACACAAAATTTTTTTGGAAATTCTCATTGTCATCTCTAACAGTTATTGCATCCAATAAACGATGGCTTAAATGTCATTATGTGCATGACGAACATTCTTCCCTTGCTAACGCATTCTCATTCCTAGCGCTAAGTATATCATAAAAACTCACCCAGATACATTCTGCATGAACTGCTTTTGAAAGAGTAGCAAAGAAATGACCACTTTAACTCTTAAGTTAGCCGCCTACTTAAATTGATTTTTAATTTGGTACCAAATGATTGATTATGTCTACATAGAATCAATTAATTTTACTAGAAAACTACTCGCATAACCGTTAATGGTTGAAGGGAACATTGCAAATGTGATAATATTTAGTGCGTTGTTTCTAAAAATAATAACAAAATGTTACCAAAGGAATGCTTAACAAATTAACATTGTTTGTATTTTTCAAGGTCACAGAAATCTCAGTTAACTTCCAATTTCAGCACCATTAAGAATGTTCATTGTAATTGTTAACAATGATGTACGGTTATAATTGTGAACAAAAAAAAAACATTTTGAAGAAACTTTTTGAAATGTACGCCTGTACAGCCCGGCTACCTTCAGATTTTAAATATTAACTTTTAGTCCGATTTACACAAAACGAACTAACATTGTCTTGAAGTCTTGCAGTGGTATGCTTGGGCTTGGATTTTACTTTGGTAATTAAAGGATCTCAAGCAGATAGCAGCAATCGTCAATCTTCTCTATAGAAATCAGGATGTTTTGTAGCCTCGCGTATAATCCTTGGTAGGAATCGGTGTTCTTTTGCGAGGTTTTTTGGTCAATCAAATCCGAAATAATGGCGGAGACTACTATTGTTCACTGACTACACACTTCCTGGAGCGTCGGTGCTTCACGTCAGCTATTTGTTCTTTCACGCGGGTGTTTACAGATATTTTTGTTTGTCGTATGTAAGAAAGACAACATTCACAATCAAGCTTTCCTGCATTCCTGTATTCCTGCATCTTGAAGAAGGATAATTACACTTGTCTAATGGTAAAAATTGCTGAAACCTTTATTTGACACTCTTAAATCGAAAATAAGACCTAGGATGCCATTACTCGAGTAAGTTCTTGATTCGAAGAAGAACTCCGTATAAAATTAGAAAGATTCTTTGGGCCCTAATTCCAAACGTCTTCAAAAAATAAATCATACAGTTCAATTCATTTCAATTAATTTGTCATTCTTGTTGTATGAATTAAGCCTAAACTATAAAAAATAGTTGAAACAGGAACCCTGCAAATAATGAAAACAAATAATTTTATTATAAGCTTGTGTTAGCTGCTGATTTGTTCTGAATATGATTACATAGTTCATAACTATGAAATTTTTCGCATTTTTCATCATTTTAAGGGGCTAGAAAAGTTTGTTTTTGGTGAATCTTCCTTTAAACCTAAAATAAATTCCTAATATGACTGACATCAAAATAATTACAACAAAATAAGCCCACTAAGCAACATCCACGTGAATAAAAATATCTGGCCTGCAAAAATCAAAATTGGCGCAATACTAGCAAATTACATCGAATCTCCATAAAAGCCAAATGACAGTACAAAAAAGAGACATCTTTACTGAATAGCTCAAACGAACATGCAGTCCAGATGATGCTAAATGGCTACTGCAGCCCATGATGGTGGTGTCCATTGTCTAAGTACAGGGTCCATCAACATAAAACAAATAAGGATACACGTACCTTGTCACCTGTGTGTACTGAGATGGAATGCCTCGTAGCCTTTAATCTGCTGGCTGGAAAGAGCAATGCTAGATTCATTGCTCTTTCGCGGCAGAAATAGAATCCTTTCAATTAGACGTGTGTAATTGTGGTTTCAGTAATTGTGTTTTACGTTTCTATTAAAGTAAGTGCAAAAATGTAAGTGATTTTATTTTAAAATACTTTTTATCTGGTAGATTCCAATTTTAATGAAAGGAAAATAATGTGACTAGGCCTTGTTTTGTTAACAGAAGATGTTGATTAAAGCTGAAACTAACTCCATTCTATTGCTCATTAGTGCAAAGCCGGCTACAGCGGCTAAAGATTATGGAGGCTTACAACGTCTTGAGTCATCTTTCTTATTTTACAATCTTATCTAGGATTTATTTCGAAACTTAGATATTATATTTATTTATTATACATTTAAAGTTTCGATTAGAATAAAAGTGAATAAATAATTATATACTTTCATAAAAGTTAAACGCAAGTTCTCAAATATTAGTCGCAACATAAAAAAAACCTTTTTTAAATACACTGCTTGATATATATCGCTTCAAGAAAGGCCCAGCTGCCATGCATTATCTCACCCCGCAACGGATAGGTCGTTTGGTGAGCGTAGGGATGGTAGGTACACTTGTACTATAAAATATAGAAATATTTAGTTAAATTAATAGATTGCTGTAGCTAAGGATTGAGTTGCAGCATTGAGGGCCTTGAGTTTGAAACCCGTGCGCACATGTGTTTTATACATAATTGTTCAAGGTTTGGATGTTTTTCCTTGGATGAATATAAAAGGTTTCCACGACACAGAAGAAACTCCTAGTGTAGGGTTTTAATTATCATTTATAATTTAATTTACTGACGATTGTTACGGAAAACACTTCTGTTCTGGGATGAACCAGCAAGTTTTTTTTTTAAATTATGTTATACAATCAATTATACAAATCATATTAGAAATAGTTTAGTAGCGATTGCGTTAGGTACTCGCAGCTGTTTTTCCTCGTGCGTATTTTCTATAACTATTTTACACAATCTTTGATAAATATTAATTTGGCCAGGCAGTCACAATTAACCGTAGCAGATAAATCAAGCGCGAGCAGCCGAACTTCTGCTTGATAATGAAACGCATGCAACTAATTTAGTTTAAAATGTATAAGCAAAGTATAAATTTTAATTTAAAAAAGGTTCTTTAAGTATTTAAAGAAAAAAATTAGTTTTTGTCTTTTGTCAATTAAAGTTTTTTTTTAAATAATACAGAACAATTCTACAACGATAGCATTAAAACAGCCTATCAAATTTTATGCTTTTATTACAGTTTAAAACTCCCGACACTACGTGGAAGAGCGCTAAGATCTCCAAGAGTCAGTTTTAGGTGAATTTGGTAACAATACAGAGACAAATATTTAAAGTATCTCAATTCTGGTAAAAAAAATTATTCATGATTGACTAAAAAAAGGGTGAGCAATATTGGAACTCACATTCGTTTCCTCTATTTCATGAATAATTTTCGCCTGAATCTGAAAAAGGTATTACAAAAATCACCATTGTTTGAGTACTGAGAAGTCTTGACTATGGTCGGTTATTACTATCAACAGACCTTTATTTTACAAGCTTTTATTTAACTTGCAATTTAGGTATGTACTCGTATATTTGTTACAGTGAAATTTCGCAACTCAATTTTAAACAGATATCTCTAACCGATTGAGTTAAAATTTAGTATACACTTTTAGTTTAGATGATAATTCGTGGTTAGCTATGAGACTTCATTCCAAATCAAATTTAGCGGAACGCCCGAGATGGCAAACTATAGTTATGCTTAATGTACCCCTTCAATATGGGTACTAAATGAAAGGTTTTTCTGTGAGTAACTCGAAAACTAAAGTGACGTCACGCTAAATTTAACAAGGCACTCCTACATTATTATGTCATACATATATCCTACATATTACTTTCCTACAATATGGGCTGCGTATTTAGCAGGGATGGGAGATATGATAAGGATATAGAACGACGAGTGAATGCGGGAAATAGAGTAAATGGGGCCTTGCACTCTATTGTGAAGAGTCAAAATGTGTCGAAAAAGGCACGTATGGCAATTCACAATGCTGTGTTGGTTCCTACTTTAACGTATGGTAATGAAAGTTGGGTGTGGCAGAAGAAGCACGAGAGTAGAATAAACGCAGTAGAAATGCGGTCGTTAAGGAGTATATTAGGGCTGAATCTGAATGACAGGGTAAGAAATTGTGTAATAAGAGAAGAGTACGGTTTGCAAGATGATGTCGTGACCAGGATTAAGAAAGGAATGCTTCGGTGGTTTGGTCATGTGGAAAGAATGAATGAGGAAAGAGTGACAAAGAAATTTTATGTTGCAGAAGTGAATGGCAGAGTCGGAAAGGGACGTCCTAGGCGAAAATTTATCGACCAAATTGGCGATTTATTGGAAACGGGCCAAATTAGGAGTACCCTTAACCGACGAGCATGTATGCGTAGGTGTATGGATGTGAAAGAGGCAAGAGAGGTGTGTCAGGATCGTGCCAAATGGAAATCTGTAGTCTCTGCCTACCCCTCTGGGTGACAGGCGTGAGTGTTTATGAGGATGATTTATGACTTTCCTACAATATGGGTATTAAATGAAAGGGCTTGCTGAAAATAACGCATATATATATGTATATATATATATGTAGTATTAAAATAATAGCATTATTTCTGGCCTACTGGTGTGTTTACTAACTTAAATATTGCCTTGAATCATAAATATAGACTTAAGCATTGACAACATGTAAACATGCTGCCACTTCTCTCTCACCACCTACCTATCTATAATTCTCGGTAAAGATCTCTCAAAATCGTTGCATAAACAAAATGTTGCCAAAAAAGGTGCTTATAAACTCTACTGCTCCTATCAATCTATATTTGGTGTACTGGGGTTTTTGAAGTCCTCGATTGAGGCTTAGTCGTTTGAATCTGTATTATAGGTTGGTTCACTTTCACTTATTTAACTTGGCGAGATAGGTGTCAACAGCTTTTGTTTGTAACCTGTCTAGGAGAAGGATAACTCTAAAATAAATCCACCACATTTGGCGAGATAGGCGTCAACAGCATTGGTTTGCAACTTGTCTAGTAAAAGGATAACTCTGAAATCAAACCCGCAACTGTGTTTCGTTAGGCACAAGTAAGTTTCAAGCTGAAATATGTGGTGCATTCCTCTAAGCACCCAAAACAAGGTGATGCCGTACCGAGAACTGAGTGACATCGGGGTGTAACATGATGTAGGGAACGTATCGCCTCAGGACACCATGATGAACCTTGTTGTATATTAGCTCTTACCCTTCTAAACGAAGCTCTCGGGGGGGGGGGGGGGTCGACGAATATATATTTTGGTACCCGTGGGATCGATATAGGAAAACCAGAAACATATACACAAAGGAAGAGAAGGCTAGAGAAAAAAAAATTGAAACGGCAAGAAAAACTTTCTACCGAAAGCAATGACGCAAAGCGCCAACGACTCAGCAATAGTTGTGATTAGAACAATAGCGAAACACACACTCATCGACAGTTTAAACTTTATAAGACTAAGCAACGCATGCAATGGTTTCAAGCAGCGGAATCGTCAACGCAAATCGGAAATACGACAAACCGAATCAGTTGAATAGCGAGAGGTTCGTTTGAGCATTTTACGAACGCATAACTCTCAAGTAAGAGCAGACGAAACTCCTGAACAGCGAGAGATTCTTTTGAGCAATTTACGAATACACTACTGTCAAGTTAGAGCAGACAAAACTCCTGTACAGTGGGAGGTTCATTTAAGGAGGTTCGCTTTACGAGAGCACAACTCTCAAGTACGAATAGCAGAAAAGTCGCAAATAGAAACGTTTAACAAATTCATTAATATATTCTGAGACAAAGTGAGCGAGATTTGTACTAAAAGTGTTATCCAAATCAAGTCACAATCCCAATAATAATAGATAACGTTGCACAAATATTGCAAGAAAATCTCATTCGAGAAACCCAAGCTTTAAAAGTAAAAGCATTTCATTAGATATAGGAAAATATTATTATAGTTACACCAATCGTGATGATTATTAATGCCCTTCTAGAGATGTTGAGCACTTAAAGCCATTGATGCCGTTTTCGTAATTTTAAGAACGTCATCAAGTATATATATATATATATATATATATATATATTGCTATGGTTATTCACATGTTGTAATTGCATACTTGATGCTTTACAAACATACGTTATTACTCTGAAGCGTGCACAGCTTTTGAACGTATTTTGAAGGAGTATGGGAACGTGTTGCAACGTTCTAGATATAATAATGATTTAGAACTCTAGAGGAGATACTGTAAAATATTAAAGACTATTTTAAAAGGTCGTACGCTTTATATAGAGACTTCGGTCTGTGAGTTTCGAGACCTCTTCGTGTTTTACGACCTTCTACGTATAATCAGTCGTTGCATTTCGAATAATGTATTACGATATGCATTGACAAAGATTTAAAAGAATAACAGTCCTAAAATCGAGCCCTGTGATACTCCTGAAAATGTCACCCTTGAACCACCCTTGAAAAGCAATTCAAAAGTAATGATTTATATTATAACAGTAGACTATCTGTAATTCCAAATAAATGTAATTTATGAATCAGGATGCTGTGGTTCACTTTGTCGAAGGCTTTTGAAAAATCTGTAAGAACGGCATCAACTTGTAAGCCTTAGTCTACTTTTTATTTTAGTTCTGAAGTGTAGAGAATAATAACATTATTCTGTGGTGGTCGACCTTCTTGACATAAAAACATGCTGATTTTTGATTATGTATTTTTGAGTATACCGATAAATTATAGAGTGAACAATGATTCAAATACTTTCGATATTGCTGATAAAATAGATATTAGACGGTAATTGACTACAAAGTCTTTTATTCCATTCTTAAATACAGGGACTACTCTTGCAAGTTTTCACTGATTAGGGAATATGCCCATTTTGAGTAATCTATGGTTTAAAAAAGTTAGTAGAAAAGTCAACCTATCTGCAAGCTTAATAAAAGTAGTGAATATATATTATCTGTGCCAACTCCTCTTGTGAGCACATCCAGCTTTTTTAGTTTATTTTTAACATCGTCTTTAATTAGATTTTAGTTTTGTGTAAACATTGTTTGAATAGTTATCGTTAAGATCCCTTTTGTATATTGAAGAAATATGAGATGTAGACATGTACGCTATTAGCTTTGTATCTGATGACGTATCATGCTTAAAGGATTTCGGTGTGTGACTAAAATGGCTTGGGGTTGGTTTTAGAAACTGTTTCTTTTGGATTTATGTGTAATTATAGGACCCCTTTATTATCTTATTAAATTTTCTAAAAGCTTTTTTTTTTAAGACCCCCAGACCTCCCGGGACCCACCCCAGAAAAGAAAGGGCCCCGCCCGCTAGGGCGGCTCGCCACCCGTCACGTTCTGTCTCCCGGAGGGGCGAAAAGTGGATTGCGGAAACCCGTCTGGCTACGCTGAATGTATGTGGAGAAATGAGTGATAAGATGGATGAAGTATGCGAAATGATGAATGACAGAGGAATAGATATGTTATGTGTAAATGAGACGAAACGAAAGGGAAACGATTCCACTGCACATGGCACGTATACCGCGTATTGGTCTGGTGTAGACGAGACCGAACGGGCATGCCAGGGAGTCGGTTTCATCCTTTCAGAAAGAATGGGTCAATGTTTAAGAGAGTATGAATGTTTAAGCCCGACGCTGCCATGGATACGAATGAAAGTGGGCTTAAATAAGCTGTTCCTGCTAGGGGTGTACGCCCCAGACACGTCTAAGCCCACTTACATCCGAGAGCAGTTTTGGGACATTCTAAGGATGGTGTTGACAAAATGTAAGGAAAATGAAAATATTATTATGTTAGGGGACTTTAATGGAAGGGTTGGGGTGAAGGGGTCTGGTAATGAAAGGATATTGGGAACGTTTGGTGATGAAAGTATAAATGAGAATGGTGAAGACCTCCTCACCGTATGTGTGGAAAAGAATCTTTTTGTGACGAATACTTTTTTCGTCATAAGAAGATTCACATGTATACATGGGAAAGAGGTGATGATAGAAGCATGATAGATTTCGTAATAGTGGATGAAAGAATGAGGAGCGCAGTCGTAGATACAAGGGTTTACCGGGGGATCCAACGTAGGGACGGATCATTACTTGGTCTTATGTCGAATTAATGGTCTTTTCAAGCGTTGGCGGCATCGGACATCTGTGTCTACCACTGCGTTACAGCGTATAAGAATAGAGAAGTTACAAGATGAAGATGTGAAAGGGAAGTATAAATGTAGACTGAGAGAAAATATTATAGGTTTGAATGAGTTGTGTATGCATGATTTAGACTTGAATACAGTGTGGGATAATATTAAGAAAGGTGTGTTGGATGCAGCCACCGAAGTATGTGGTATAAGTAAGATAACAAATGAAAGGAAAAGTAATACGTTGTGGTGGGATGATGTGGTACGGGTGGAAGTTGAATCAAAGAAGAAAGCATGGTTAGATTTAATAGCAACCAAAGCTGGTAATTCTGGTGGTATGAAAGATGAGATTGAAAGAAAAAAGCAGAATTTAGACGTCTAAATAAGAGAGTAAAAGAAGTAGTTGTAGGAAAAAGAAAGAAAGAACGGATAAGAATGATAGAAGGGTATCTGATAATTTCCAGGCTAACATAAAAATGTTCTGGAAACTCGTAAGGACTGCCAGGGGAAATACAAAACAGCCTATAATTAATGCCATAAGAGACGAGAATGGATTTTTTTTATATATTATAAGGGGGCAAATGAGCAGTCGCAGCCATTTTCATGACTACCGATGCCCATAGACATCTGTCTGGATGTTATACAGATGCTTTGCCCTCCTTTCCCCTCCCCACCCCAAGGGCCACCGGATACTTACACACCGCACGAAACGTGACAGCTCAGCTGCCACTTTACGCCGGTATCGTGTAAGCGAGAGGTACTTCCCCGGTCGTGCCGGCCCAATTCGGCTACATGCATGCATGCAGCGTGGCACTACCTCTTTCAATCAGGATGTATTCTGAATGATGAAGTTTCGAATTTAAACAGATGGAAGCAATACTTTGAAACCGTGTTTATGAGTGAAGAGTCGTCTGAATTAAATGAACTAGAAATTCCGAAAGAAGTGGAAAGGGGTATGGAGATAAGTGTAGATGAAATAATGAAAGCAATGAAAAGCATGAAAGCAGGTAAGGCAGCTGGATATGATAGAGTATCACTCGAGATGCTAAGGGCTGGAGAGGGAGTGGTGGCAAGCCTGCTGTACACCTTGTTTAATTTATGTTGGGAATTAAAACAGGTACCGGATGACTGGTGTAAAGCAGTTATAGTAAGGAGAGGTTTTGTGTTCTTTTACAGCGTGTCTTACAAAACTTAATTTTTACCGCATGGACAGTTTCCACGACCTTATCATTCATATCATCCGCTGCATTGCATTATTCTAGGGACTGAAAACGTGTTTGTGATATGCCGAGGTGGGTGCGTAAAGCTGTATGATCTTCAACGAATACCATTTAGAGATTCTGAGTATAAGGTAAGCAACTTTTTTAAACGTTGTGAGGATTAAACTTTTTTAATCCTCACAACGTTTTTAACGAGACACAATTTGACGATAAATCCTACACCTTCTTCAGACAAATGGTTGCCCTCACGGTGATAAAAGAAGTTGTTGGATTCGGGTATATCCTTCCCTCTTTTCTGAACTCTCTCTTTTAGCGCCAGGATCGTCTCGTCAATCCTCAGTAAGCATGCTTTGTATGTTACCAGGTCGAGTCATCTTAGGTGGCAACCGAACCTACACCGGTGATTCTTAGCACACTCCGCCCCGTCGTTACCATGGTTGCCACCGTAGCTAGGCATCTTCACCTATCCTCGATTACGAATCGAATTGTAGATGGGTTGACACCCGTGAGGACTAAGATGGTGTGCCTCGTTTCCATTAAAAAGTCTTACTTTTGCCTCTCCGGGAGCCAGAAAGTGACGGGTGACGAACCTCGTCGCCGGTTTTCCTCCCGGAGATTCATTGCACCCCTGCCCCATTAAAGGCGCGCCTGGAACTCGGGGCCATTTCTTTTCTTCGATGCTTCATGGTGCGAAACTATGGGGTGGCATATTTAACGCCGCTACCACACGACGAGGAGCCGAGTCTGTACTTTCTGGTTGTCTCTCGTTTAGCACCACACGGGGGATACATCTAGGGTCAGCTTAAGATTAGGTGGTCGACGCCTACGAACGCGAGCGACTTTTCCAACTCAATTGAATATAATTTAAGTTTACTAATTAACTCTTACTTTTCCTTTTATACATTTATATAATATTTTGTATCAATTTTAGTTTTAGCTAAATGTGCTACACTTAGCTAAAACTAATATATTTTTTGATTTTTATAGAGATTTATTCCACTAACAGTAATACTTTCTGATGTTTTTGTTGTGGCAGAATCATCAGTCAAATCAATTGTTGTGGAGGGTAACATCGTTTTATAATATTTACATACTACGAGCTCAATGAAAATACTCTGAGTTTGATATGCTTGCAAGTTATCAATGTATTACTTAAATTGTGAAATCTGCTCATTATTTACGGTTAACTGTAATTGCTATGCAGCAATTAAGGGGCTTTCTCATATTTTTTATTGCATCGGTCAAACTCATCGACTGTCCCCTGGAGCTAGTCCCTTTCATTTATTACACTTGTGCACTCTCTGTGCAACTGCACCATATCACATTTTGATAGTTTATTTTTAGAAATTATACTTACGAGTATTATTTCCTATTCATTTTGAATGATGATCCTTTTGAGTGATGATTTCCAGGGGTTTTTTCAGTAGTATAATAACCCATTAATAATAAAACATTTTATGCTTAATAAAGAATCAAAATTATAATCACAGATAGTTCCTGCATATTTAATTACATAAATAAATAAGTAATATACTCATCAAATTTTATTCCTCGTTTGTATCTCGTTTTACTTTATATTTTTTATTGATTATTTATATAGGTATCGATTTTTTATCGACAAACGAGCACACTGTCCACCTGATGGTTAAAGGATGCTGTGGACCATAGACGTACGTAGAAAAACGTACGTAGAAGAGCCACATTTATCCTAAATTAAGAATCAAAATGCAGATTTGTTGTCAACCCTGAGCATTAAGATGAAATGCCTCAATTCCAGTAAAAATGGTCTTCGATTCTCTAAGCTCACCATACGAAACACAGCTGCATTACGTTGCTATTTTACGCTGGTATTATTTGAGAGCATGTTCCTGCCCCGGTTGAGCCGATCCATTCATGATACAATAATAATATAGCTGCAATGTGGCTCTACAACCTACAAAATATTAACATTTTATTAACTATGTTAACTAATGTTAATATTTTGTGGTGGAGCCATAATATAAACAGGTGTTTTACATACATAAGTTCCACATGAAAAAACATAGCCCAACCATTAGTGTAAAAACACTTGTTCCGAGAAGGATTTGTTCACGCGTTCCCGCAGTACCACCGCATAACATTTCACCACTACAATAGGTCTATATTGTTCCTATTTTTATTGATAACCGTTTACCCTCTATCAAAGTTCATTGCAGAACATAGGGGGGATATTTGCCATAGTTACTCCGCTAGGCAGCGGAATGTCAAAAAACAGTTTTTATTTTATTCTTGTTAGTTGGAAGACGATTCTGCCGATCTCCTGGTTTGTTTCCCTCTGTTACCTCTTATTACTTAATACACCTCTTATTATGGGGTATAAGGCATTTTTAAACCGCCACCACTTAGTCAATGTATTAACTATAAGATTTAAATATTGATACTGCACATCTCAAAACGAAAGCAGAGTGCTAGTGAAATTATGTGATAAAATATGCGATTAACTTGGCTTGAACCATCTTCACCACATTGATAAGTAACCATGTCACGTAACGGTAAGTGAATGTTAAGACTACATCTTAATAAACAAGACCGATATCCCCATCTTTTTCTTCATTACCTGATATATGTCAACTACTGAACATGAATCTCCCCAGTTGTACCAGACGTCTAGTAAATTTGACACTGCTCTCTGCTCCAGCTCTGAAAATTACGTCTGACGTAAGTAAATTGCCTAGGTTTTATGTTGGTTTAATGTAAGCAACAGTAGTAAGCAGTTGCTCATTTGAATATAACACAAAGAGGAGTGAACCCCTTTCATACTTGGTCTAGCGCTTTGTTGATTTCTAGATATAAACAACAGCGTCACATAATGGGTTAAATTTAAACCATTCAAACACACACAAAAAATTAATCAAAAACGGTCGATCCGTTTTTGAGTTTTAAGCGAGACTAAGAGACAACAATTGATTTATATTATATATATATATATATATATATATATATATATATATATATATATATATATATATACTTTAGGAGTGGTCTAATATAAATTAGAAGAAAAATTTCCATCACTAAGTACGAAAAGAGGAGATTAAATAACTGTGAAACACCGGACGGTATCGTAATATAGTCAGATTCACTCATTACAACAGCCTGCGATCGATAATTAAGTTAGAAACTAATCCATCTTAATAAGTCCCCACGAATTCCCAAGACATAAAGTTTGTTTAAAAGAATGACGTAGACTACACGATCGAAAGCTCTTTCGAAAACCGTGTAGATCACATACACCTAACCTCCACTCTCCGCATAATTATTTAAAAGACCTGAATGAATAAAGAATCTGACCATTACATCAGATTTGATAGACCACAAATCCTCGCGAAAGAACACCGATTCCTACCAAGGATGATACGTGAGGCTATTGAAATTAAAAAACATCCTAATTTCAATAGAGAAGGAGGCTGGGTACTACCACCTGCTTGGGATCCTATAATCAATAAAATTAAAACTAAAACCAAGCATACCACTGCAAGACCTCAGGACATAATCAGTTTATTTTTCATAGATCGGACCATAAACAATAATTAAAAAAGCTGAAGGTACTCCGGGTTTAACAATGACATCGGGACGTCAGTCATCTCAGCCCCCGTGACCATGGGTGCTGGAAAGCGCCCGAAACGTCGGGAATTAAAAATAAAAAGTAAAAATAAACGCGATAAAATCCGTAAAAGTAGTTTTAATCATAATAAAATACTCTCAGCATGCCTAGTAAATACTTTGAGACATTGTTTTCAGACGCGATGATATCCTATTAAATGTCTACAATTTTGCATCTGATGTTTCTCTTTAATAATGTTTATCAACGGTGAAAAGTACCAGATCCGATAGTGATGATTAGCATTTATGTAATTAGATATAGGAGCATGTTGCAAGAAACATCATATAATAAATTATGAACTATATAATAATATATGAGACATCATATATTATTATAAAAAAAACTCAACAGTTTTGTTTATAAAATATTCTTTTAAAACATCACACATTTTTTTAAATCGTTTATTTTATTATAATTACATTTGCGAAAATTTAAACGAGGCCGTCGATGCTCCACTGTAGGTTAAATAACTAATCTAACACATATATGCTGAAGGACTGACGATAAGCATCTTCCTTAATTATGGGAACACAAACACTATGAGCGTCCAATTGAAGACTACTAAAACAAAGATGCAACGTGTTTCCTTTTGAATTTGTTAAATAATTATATTGCTTAGGACCTATAAACACAAATAATCTTTATAGATTATTTGGGTTTATACTTTTATAAGTAGCCACGTAATCCTATGAATGAGTCACGGGGGAAACAAAATAATCACTGGGGTCCCACTTAATAGATGGTATGTTAAAATCAGCACACAGTAAGAAATATTCTTATGTTACATATTTTGTTTATTAATAATATCATTTTTGTAAAAATAAAACTTCATACAATCATGTTGTTTTCGTTTTGACTTACTACTTTTTAGGTCCATTTGTCGTAAATGTTACTTCTCACCGTGTAGGAAAATTCCATTGCATAATATGGCCCTTACTATTGATTTTAGATGCATTAGTTGTTTTTACAAAGACGTTGCCACCCATCTCTTGGGTTTTCTACATCTAACGCCTCTTACAACACCCACGGGACGATATAAAGTAGTTAATTATATCGCTACAATATCGTCAGGTCGGGTCCGGTATACGTATCAATAAAACGGGTTCTCCGACTTATACTTTTATCAGCCTGTGGTGGCACTCCGATAGATCCAAATAAGTTAAATACTCCACGGGGAAGGCTGTAACATCATCTGACAAATTCTAATTATACATATAACACAGACACACAGACAGATATTATGCTTAGTAAGTCCTACTTACTTAGCCTAATAAAATTATAAATGTAGTAGGATTTGAATCAGATTAAATTCTTATACAAATAATCAACAAAGCAGTTAACTTGTTTATTAAGCTTACTAAATCAGTATTTTGATAAATTGATATAATAAAAGCTAACCACAGCTACTGTGTTTCATTAATTTTAAACAACCCAATTGAGACAGGCTCATGCGTATTCATTCCTCATTCATTTTATATAAATATAACGAGAAAATACAATTTGTGATGAGTGAAAGGACTGTTTGTATTATTTTAGCACGAAATTCAGGTTCTATTTTACATAAAATAAACACTCACTCTTTTTACCCAGGGTGGTACGAGACTACGGACTTCCGTTTGGCAAGATACAAACACACCTATCTCTCTTCCTTCACGTCCATATACCCAATCACACAAAACGTGCTCGTTGATTAAGTTTACTCTTAATTTCGTCCACCTTCTATTAATATGCAAATTTTGCCGATAACCTTTCGTTTAGGGCGTCTTTTGCTGATTATACCACTAATTTCTGCAGCATAAATTTGTTTTTTTTTTTTCATTACTAAAGTAAACAATTAATTTTTGTATGTAAAATGGGCCATCCACAAATTTTAGCGATTCTTAATGAAATTACATATCGATTTATTCCTTATAATCTATAAATTATAATAGCATTATTAGTTACCATTAAAAAGTATATTTAGCGACTACTTTTCTATAAAGAAGTTTGACATTATGAAATCTATACATAATTCTCTATCCTGTAGTTTAAACAAAAGTGAGGTTTTACTCAATTTTTTTAAAGAATATTAACAATGCTATAAACATTACTAATATTCCCCTTGACCACTCGTAGTAAGCTTAAATTGCTTGTGTTAAGAGTGGTTCACGACAGTAGTCGAATGGTGGATTCGAACCCACGACCTTTTTGAGTTCGCGGTCCGCGCCCTGCCATTGGGCTACTGTCGCTTCGCTACAAAAAGATTTTATTGTATTTTGATAACATAAAAAAATATACCAAGCGGATGTCGGCAGCGTGAAAATCACAATTATTTCTATATATTAGTCGAAATTATTTACGTAAAAAGATAAATTATATTCACAGAAAAACTTTTGTAACAATTTTATAGTAAAATACTATTATAAAACACTAATAAAACACTAGAAAAGTCCAAAAATCAACACAACAAAATCCAAATGAAAATGGCGTACGTAATGAACGCAGAATATAAATTTTATATGATACAATGATTCGGTAATACAAAACTTCTTAATGGAAAAGTAGTCTCCAAATATAAGTTTTTTATGGATTAAAGTGTTGTGGGTGGGAGCGGTCATATTTGACCGCTTGAGTTTTGACGGAATATCGAAGCAGTCAAATTTGGCCGCTTGGTGTTTGAGAAGTTAAAATATGAATTTAAAAATAACCTAAAAACAATCTGAAAACGATTTTTTTGTAGTTTTCACTGGTTTCATAATTTAAAATTGTCCACTGTTAAATAATTATAGTACATGTAAAACAAAGGTGTAGGTATATTTTTTATCAAAATTTAAAGTTTTTTTTTTAAGATTAATGGAAAATCTTTTCACTAGTTCTGGCAAAATATTGTACCTGTTAGTGCACATGGATTCTATTTTTGATATGTTGTATTGATTGATTGTGAGTTTACATTCCAAATATCATTGAAGTTATATGTTTAAAGCCAATATGGCTAAGAGATTATTTGTACATTTATGTTTGCAATACTACCAACACACGGTAAGACAGATGTTTTAAACCAGTTGTGTTACGAAAAACAAAATATAATGTAGGTAACTGTAAATATTAACCCTTCAAGCGCCAAAAAACCCATGCATTCGCATGCGCCCGGCAAATTCCAAGCGGTCGCATGCGACCGTACCCACCCACAGCACTTAAAACCATTAAAACTTATATTTAGAGACTTCTTTTTCACGAAGAAATTTAGCATAAAAAAATCTTTACAAAATTCTCTATCCTGTAGTGTAAACAAAAGTCAGGTTTTACTTCATTATAATTCATTATAAAATTTTTATTGTCTTTAAAAAAAAACATACCAAGCAAACGTGAAAATCACAATTATTTCAAAAATATAAAAAAATATAAAAAAAAAAAATATATATATATATATCGAAATCACTTACGTAAATGTTCATAGGATAATATTTTTTTTTGTTGGACTATAGGATAGAGTATTTTATATTGATTGTATAATGCCAAACTTCTTCACAGAAAAGTAGTCTCTATATATAAATTTTTATGGGTTAATACTTTTATATTCAATATAGATTATGAATTATAGTTATTGAAAGTATTTTTTTTCTAATTAACCACTGGTTCGGAAAAAACCTCTGTCCTGGAAGGAATCAGCAAGATACCCAGCGAGATTTTTTTTTAAATAACAACTTCCAGTCTTGTATGTTACAATTAACAATACAGAACAAATTGGAAATAGCTTGGTAGCGATCACCTTTACCAGGGTTTATTATCATCCATAAATTTCTTAATATTGTTATAACCCTTTTTATACAAATTTTGTTTAGGTAATAATGTTTTTGAACTTTGATGATTGAGATAGACAGACAGGCGCGGTGTCAAGACTTTGTTTTAATAAATATCGGTTAAATAGTAAGTTACATCGAATTAAATTTACTGGGTAATAAAATATCAGAATGACTAGGTAATATCAAAATTAAAATAGGTAATATCAAATTCAAACTTGCATCTGGCATGTTGTAAACAAAGGTGAACTTAGTTTGATTTATAATATCGTAGTTGTACTATCATCGCTGATTATTTTATGTTACTTCGTATAAATAGTGCATAACATAAAAGGTGATTGACATATACTTGTTTGTTTAAATTATGAAAGATGACAATGAAAGAACAAAACTAAAATTCGTCAGTGTTTTTTTATTTTGAAAAAATAATATCGTAAAGAAAGTGGTTTTTAAGATATTTAAAAAGCAGATTATACATTTTGATATACTAGAGACATGAAAAAGAATATGGTATTACTGCAAATAAATAAATATTTAATATTTTTATTTTATTTCATATTGCCACATATTACTTATTTAATAAAGGAACATGTTTCAAAATGCTTTAACTAAAGTAATCGCCACTCTCAACACGAGTGATAAATGTTTACGCGATGCTGGGACTGTAAAGAGTTGATTTTCTTGAAAACTCGTGGACAACTAGAATGACATACGTACATAAATTAACCCGAGTGGCTCAAGCTACAAAATTCTTCTCGAGTCGTATCTATATCTTTATACCAATGCAGTGTCTGTCTACAATCTAGTGATGAACTCGACTTACTAATTCTTATTTTAACTTTATGTAATATAAATAAATTGATTAAGTATATTTTTGTGATAGTTAAATTATTAACAACATAAAAACTTCCATGATAAAGTTAGAGTGATATTATTGTATGAAGATTGTCGATACTCAAACCAAAAATATATAACTACATATTAAGTTTGATAATAATAATCGTGTTGGATGGTAGAAAAAATATAAAAATATTTTGGGATAAATTGACAAAGCTTCATTCAGCCAATTTGAGTTGCGTAACTCTAGTTAAATTCGACTTAACTAAATTTCTACTTGAATTAACTTAAGAAGATTTTTTTCGGGGTTGGCACGTCACTAATACATTTTTTTAAATATTAAATTACGAGAACCAATGACCTGAACACGAATATCAAAACAACTCTTTTTTTCCACATTTCTTGATTCCGTTTAGATTATCCAAAAATCTTTAGGCAATTTAAAATAATAAATTGTTATCTTTTTTGTGTAATATCATTGAGGGTCATTAAAATATCTAGTGGGCCCGGAAATGATTGTGAAATGGAACTAGCAAACTGTAAAGTTAGTTATTCCGTAAATTCCTATGGGGTCTGAACAAAAGTTCTACAAGTAAAATATATTAAATTTATTATTTAAATGTACGCCAAAATAATAATACAGATATAAAAATAGCAACACAGTTATTCATTGGCGTAGCAGAAAGGATCCAGTACTTCATTAATTGCTACAACGCAATTGAGACAGGCTCATGCATGTACAATATTCACGCATCACATAATTAAAATACGACTGGACGTTACTATTTGTAACAAACTGATGAACAATTTTACTGTATAGTTTTGCTTCAAAAGCATTATGTATAAAATGTTAGTGTTTTTAAGTTTCCAAACAAATGTTCGACTGATTTTTTAACGTTTATGATATAGAGTCGACCCGGCGTAGCTCGGCGTTAAAATATTTATTCTCAAGGCAGGATGACACCTTTATGTATAAAGTATAGAAATTAAAGCATTATCCAGAAACAAAATTTCATTATAACTGCTGGAGCCATATACAGAAACCAATGACATTATACAAGATTTAAAGATATCGCCTGTATTCAAAATTCTGCAAATTGTCTAAAATCAATGCGTATTTGTTTGCATTATATTTTTGTATTATTTTAATGTGTAGGAAAAGTAAAGGGAGCTTATTCTCTTCAGCCATAACCGTGAACAAAATGCTTGCATTTTAATAGTTACTTACTAAATCAATTTGTTTTACCAGCCTTAACGGCAACATACACTCATGATTCTTTTATGTCCATCAATGGCATAGTTGCTTCCGAATGATATTTCATTTCATTTTATTGTGACCACTAAAAAAAACTATTTTGATTTTAACCAAATTCACATTAAAACCTGTTTTATAAACTTTTAAAATAACTACTTTTATTAAAACATCTTTTTACTCTACCTAATTTTTTTGCTATTGTATGATTTTAATTGGACTGAAAATTATTATTCGACGGCGGCATTACAGAAACAGTGCATACATAGTACGTCTAGGCCCCTTCTATATCTTGGAGAATTGGGTGTTATCTCCACGCTAAGCTTAAATTAACGATTACGCAAATAACTGCGATTCTTTTTAACTATCATTTCACCCTACACATTCTCCTTCAACACGCAAGTGTTTATTTAAAACTATGATATCGAGGCAATTCAAACACTTCCTCCGTGCGATATCTCAGATACTGCACTATCAAAATATCAATACAGTCCATCTAAAAGGTGACAACGCATTTGATTCTTAATCGACGATAAATTTAGATGTCTATAGGCTACAACATCCACTTACCACTAAGTGGACTATGTGCTCGTTTTTCACCCCCATTCTATTATAAAAATATACGGTTATGATTGATATTTGAAAAACCTTTAATAAAATAAATATATTTATTATTCAACTATTTTCTTTTTACTACTCTTTTTGTTTGTACAGTTCAATGATTTTCTTTTTTTAGCGAAAATTTAAATAAAATAAATTTTTCCTAAACGTTTTGTGAACCATTTAGAAGTTAGAAGAAGCAGCTGTAATACGGTAATATCACAAATGGGGTCAGCTCAACTGCAGAAGGACCATACTCTCTCAGAATACCAGCGTAAAATAGCAACTTTATGCTGCTGTGTTTTGTAAGTTGAGTGTAGAGAACCGGAGATCTTTTTCACGAATAACAACGAGTCATTTGATATTAGTCCTGAGGACGAAGGTTACAACGCATCTAATCAACGCTCGTCTTTAACTCATATTCTGTAAAGTAAAAAACGTAATTAAAATAATTAAACAAACACAACTACGCAGTAACATAGAAGTACAGAAGAGAGAGAGAGAGAGAGAGAGAGAGAGCGAGAGAGAAAGAAAGAGAAAATAAGAGTCAAGTTGTGCAAAAAGAATCCATCACCTCATTTTGTCACATGTAAACAAGTGCGAAACAGTACCTTCTAAATCAAGGCTATGTCATTTACGTATGCGCTAAAGTACAAAATATGCGCTTTCATTAATACGAATATGCTTGGTTGATGTTAATATACACCAACCAAGCATTGACCATCATCTGACGAAACAATGCTTCTAGTGAAGACCCACAATTCCCAAGCAATATACTATGTTTGACAATTGACGTATGCACTATTCACAACACGACTTATTATGGCTTACTCAGGGCGTGGGCAATATTTTAAATTATATGCAAGTTTAGTGCAAGATAACTTGGTAGTATCGTAGTAGAGTTTATTGGGCAAGGTGTAGAAACTTGCTCAATGAACGCGTCGTTTTAGAGTAGAAGCAATTCAATCAAAGCTTTATTATGTGTGCGGGTTTGGTATAAAATGACTAAATATAAAACATAATTTCGTGGTATAATCCACGAATCTGGTTCTCAGTTAGCCCTCTATTACGAATATGCAAAAAATATAACTAGTACTACACTACAACCGTATCACCTACCACATATAAACATATTGTGAGTAAAAATGAACAAAAGAGATTTAGATATTTCTGGCTTTCCCACATACATTTTAAGTGTCTTGTGATTTTTTAAGAAAAGATAAAAGTGTTTCTTTTGATGTTAATAACACATCATTATATTCAAACGGAGCCGTGGAGGCTCATTGACTAAGCACTTGCTGCAAATCTCACTGTACTCTAGAAACCTGGTTCTAATCCCCGTCTGCGCCATTAAATTGTTCAATTTTAAAAGCTATTTTACTACGTTCTCTGCAGTGAAGGAAAATATCGAAATTAAAAAAATCAAGACATTTGAAGTCTACCAACACGGTAATTTTCTAGCCCCAAAACCCTCTTAGAAATGAGAGATTTCCTATGCGTCCTATACGTCCATATGTAGGGTATAATTTTACTTTATATCATGTAATAAAAAACCTTTGATTTGTCTGCAACTTTGTCATAAATAAAGTATTATTCTAGTTATTACAACCCTCTGAACAAACGAAAATACTATTTATATTTTATAACATCTTGTTTGTCATTTCCGATATTCAAATAACTAAAACAAATATTTAGTCTCTATTAGTTTCGTTTATACTTTTTACTAGATAGTAGAACTCCTATTCTGCCCACTCCTCATTGACCCGGTCATTGGAAAAGTGGTAAAACGCAACCGTCGGAACTTCTCCACCGCCTGGATAGACTGCAGACAGGCATTTGACTCGGTGCCCCATACATGGCTAAAGAGGGTCCTCGAGCTGTACAAGATTGATTGTACAGTTTAAGACTTCCTCGAGCAATGTATGGGGCAGTTGAGAACGATCCTCTGACATCTAGGCGAGCGGATGGCGACTGCGGAAAGCCGCATAAGGATAAGAAGGGCTATATTCCAGGGTGACTGTCTGAGTCCAATCTCTCAGTACATTACTGGAAGGCTCCGGGAGGGGTTTTCAGCTTCGGAAAGGAGGTACAAAAGTGACCCACCTGTTCTATATGGATGACCTCAAATTATTCGCCTCCAGTGGCTCCCATCTTATGGAATTGCTAAACATCACTTGTGAATTTAGCAATTTCATTGGAATGGAGCTGGGGACGGATAAGTGTGCGATCCTCCGTGCTGAAAGGGGAAGGGTTGCCAACTCTGAGGGCAAAGACTTATCTACGCCCGTCAAGTGAAGGACCCTTTCCGAGGCTGAAACATACCGATACCTGGGTATGTCACAGAACATCGGTATCGATGAGCCTGCTATGAAACAGTCAGTTTGCGACGTATTTTATACACGCTTGACCTAAGTGCTTAACAGCCTTTTGTCCGGTGTGAATAAGACACACACATAAAACGGCTAAGTCATGCCTGTTCTCATGTATACCTTTGGCATACTTGGTGGACTCTGACTGAACTTAACGCCCTGGATAGAAAAGTCCGCATTACCATGACGTCCCATAGGATGCATAATCCGAGATCGTCGGTAATGAGGCTGTACTTGCCGCGAAAGCACGGTGGGCGTGGCTTTCTGACCGCGCTCACCATGCATAATCGCGAAGTGTGCAGCCTCCGCAATTACTTCCTGGCGAGATCGGATGATCCATTCTATAATGACGTCATTTCTGGTGATAAACGGCTTACCCCTCTATGCTTAGTCAACGAGCAATTGCAGGACCGGGCAGTCAAAGCATTTCCGACCGGGAGACCGTATGGAAGGAGAAGGAGCTCCACGGGAGGTACTACAGGGCTCTACATGAGCCCTTCGTAGATACAGTCGCCTCCCTCAACTGGCTACGTTTCGGTGACCTCTTCGGAGAAACCGAAGGTTTTGTCCGTGCAATACAGGATCAGGTTATTAAGACCAACAACTATCGGAGATACATCCTAAAGGATGGCACTGTCGACGACTGTCGAGCTTGTCGCCATCCCAGGGAGTCACTTAGGCATGTCATTTCAACTCTGAGTACTTGCACAGGCACTACATAGTAGCCAGAATTCTACACTAGGAGCTGGCTCTGAAATAAGGTCTCGTGGACAGGAAATTGCCGTATTAAAAGTACTTGCCGGAAGCCTTGCTCGAAAATGACCGCGCCAGGTTCTACTGGGACCGGGCCACTATCACAGGCAAGACTATTCTTGCGAATAAGCCTGATATTGTGCTGATGGACCGGGCACAATCAAGTACATTTTTGGTCGAGATTACCATTCAGTATGACGAGAAACTCGTGAAATCCGAAACAGATAAACGAACAAAATATCTGGACCTGGCTCACGAGGTGACCGACATGTGGGGTAGTCTGCCGGCCGATATTATTCCTATAGTCGTCTCTGCGAA
Source organism: Parnassius apollo (assembly GCA_907164705.1). Lineage (NCBI taxonomy): Eukaryota > Metazoa > Arthropoda > Insecta > Lepidoptera > Papilionidae > Parnassius > Parnassius apollo. The sequence goes on from CAJQZP010001094.1 coordinate 829,612, forward strand.
TGGGTTAGTCCCAGTCAGTCTCTCGGGTCATCTGAGGTGACTGGGACTCCGTAACGGACCGCTCCGGGATCAAATGCAGAAGGCGGTGCTCCTCGATACCGCCCGCATCGTCCGCCGGTTTCTTTCCCTTTTCTACGAACCCTCGGCCGTTTGGTCTCCCCTGCCGGGGGCTTCCATCTGGTTGGATCTTATTTATTTATGTATTTTTGTATTTATTTTATTTATTGATATTTATGTATATTTATCTTTTCATTTTAATTTAAAATTATATATTTATAGAACCCAACCAGATGAGAAAATTATATAGATACCCCAAATAATAATAAATTTTATATCTATATTTATAACATAAAACCCAATCATATCCATTTAAAGTAATTGGATACATTTTTATGTGCCTGTTTTGTTTTCACAGTTTGCTAAGAATTTATTAAAAAAGAAAGAAAGAAAAATATATTTATTACAACAAACAACACCAATACACATATTACAAAAGATATTATAGGCTAAACAACATATAAATACAGACCTATAAAAATCCTAGATAAAATGGAAACAATTCAATCAAAGCTTTATTATGTGTGCAGGTTTGGTGTAAAATGACTAAATATAAAACATAATTTCGTGGTATAATTCACGAAGCTGGTTCTAAGTGCGCCGTCTATTGAATAAGGTATGGGCGAATATGCAACAACTACAACTAGTACCACACTACAACTGTATCACCTACCACATTTAAACATATTGTGAGTAAAACAGAACAAAAGAGATGTAGATATTACTACAATATTACTGTCTTTATAATAATTACATCTATTACGCATATATTTTTATTTCTATTTCTATATAATGAATTACCACTTCGATATTTCTGTTATATTACATATGACAACTTCTAATAATATAATTGCGTTTAGTTTATGATTATATTACGTTTATTTATTAAAATATTTTTACTGATATTGATAATTAATCCCAAGTTCTAAAAATATAAAACTACATCAAAATTAATGGCTTAGTTGCCTCAATATCTGGTATTAATTCTATACCAAAACAACGAAAAAAGTATGCGGTACTAAATCTGCCGTATCCCTTTATAATGTTTTGTTATATGTCATTTAATTTTGATTTAATAATTATTATAATAATATATCTCTCTAGTGAGAGAGCTTTGATAGTTTGTTCAATATTATAAAGTAATTTTAAAGACTTATTTGGAATAACTTTTGAGTATAAAAGAAGAATCTGCGAAATAAATAATATTTTGCAAAATAACAAAATGTCAAGTAAGAGCTCAAAGCTTACTTTTTAACAGAAAATAAAATAAATGTAGTGCAGTAAAAAGCAGATTCTGTAGTTAAAGCCAATTTAATGAGGCCTAACACTTTACGCGGTGCAAAAAATTTAAGAGTTTTTTTTCATCTATTTTATAATCTTCATTTAAGGCGCTAACAGTTTTGGTATTTTTTCATTGATTTTAATTATTTTATGTACTTACACAAAGTTTAGTCACAAAGTCAAAAATTTTGGGATTTATCTGATGTCAATTTCCAATAGCCTTTTTCAATTTTCTAAATAATATTGTTTAAATATTAAGCCACATAATATAAACTTTTTATTAATAGAAAACACGGAGATCAAAATGTAAAAATATAAATAAAATAATTTCTAGTTACCAATAAGTCAGTCTAAGACAGTGTATATAGGCCTTAATAACTTTAATTATTTTATATACAGTCAGTATATAAAATAATTAAAGTTATTAAGGCCTTGATTTCAGAAGCTTTTATGTAGAATATTTAAGTGTTTTCAGTTTTCACCTATCCTCTAATTTTTCAATTTTTTAACGTCCCTTATGTAAACCTATTTAATAAAATATATTTAAATTGGTTCTCCTATTACCGAGAATTTTTTCATGGCATTTTTAGGAGAGGCCTCTGTGCAGCAACTGACTTGTGAATAGCGGTAATTATTATTGTTACTGCGAAATTGAAAAACATATACCAAAACGAACGCGTTGAATATAGAGCCTCCAAATTTTTTTAAACCGAATAAAAACGTCTTTCGTATTCAAATTGATACGGTGATGTTCTCTCACTCGTTAATGCAAACACTTGGAAACGAATTTAATTGAACAAGTACCTACTACCCGTGCACGGTAGCTCATTTCGTATTAATGAATTTCATTTCAATTCATCGCATTGTTACTGATGCCGATGTAGAGTCAAACGAAAATCTATTGACTTTCATCGGTCATACATCGTAGTTCAATGATTTATATGTTCATATTTGAAATTAGTCGAATGGTTGGTTCATCGATCAATAAAACATTGTACTATATTTTTTTCAAGTTATAATTGAAAATGAAGATATATTACAATATTATATTACATTTGTAATTATTAATAATATAATACAATATAAGCTGTTCCTCGCAACTTGACCCGCGCGTAATTTATTACGATTGGATTGCATGGGTTTTAATTTTTTTTTGCGCGGGACTTTATGTTTTTTTTTTAACAAAGGTAGCCTGAGTTACTCTTTATAACATCAACCTGCCTGTTCTGTCATAATCGATCTATTCGTTTCACAAATTAGCAGGAACAAATAGACAGACAGACCGACAGAAATTTTAAAAATTGTTTTTTTATTGTTGTGAGTACCGTATATACTTTCATATGCATTAGGTAAAAAGCTGTTTTAATTTTGACGTCACAAACAGACACTTTAATTTTATTATTTGTATAGATAATAGTATAATATAGCCATTCAGCGAGGAAACGCAGCCAGAGTTCGTGGCACGATACCAAGATGATTAGAACTGTACCATAATATTTAAATTTATTTTTTGGTTTTTTTTTTAATCAAATGTTCAAGTATTGTGTTAATCTATAATTAATTATAAAATATATTATAATAAAATTTTATCTATAATTAATATGACCAGCGTGTTCTGTTCCATTCATGCTTCATTTAATTTCTTGCATTTTATTACAAATGTGTATTTTCTGTCAGAAAACTTCGCACGCTCTTAAAACATCTGACCAAAAATCTATCATAATTGGATTAATACTTTAGGAACACAAGGAAGACGAACAAACAAACAAATTAATTTTATACATTGTAACCTACAGTCAATATTGTGCGGCCTCTCACTACGCCCGCCATGTCGTGTGTGTAAGAAAATCCACTGACCATTAATGTGATCCCGTGGGTGTCGTAAGAGGTGACAGAGGAAAACTAATGCAGGGGTTAGCCAAGAGAATCTTCCCGATACCGACTCAAAGTAATAAAAAACCTGCAGTTGCCATTGATATGAGAAAGTCTATGAAGGCGGCCTATGATCAGCAGTGGACTTTGTTAGCAGGTATTGAAGATAACATTCGCTGTCTCTTATACTACTTTACTAATTGGAATAATCTAATTTTTTATATGAATTTAATTAAATTATTTTTGCATTCCTGTTTTGTTAACAAGGAAGTATAATACTGAATATTGATGAGCTCAGACTTTGACAATGACGATGACTATGACTATGAAGATGACATAGACGATGACAATGACGATGACGATGACGATGGCAAAGACAATGACGATGACGATGATGATGATGACGATGACTATAATGACGATAATGACGATGACGATGAGGATGACAATGGCGCTGACGGTGACGATGAAGATGACTATGACGATGACGAGGATGATGACGATGATGATGACAATGGCAATGATGATGACGATTACGATGACGAATACGAGGACGAAGACGATGACGATGACGATGACGATGACGATGACGATGACGATGACGATGACGATGAAGATGACTACGACAATGACGATGAAGATGACTACGACAATGACGATGACGATGACGATGTAAATGACGATGACCTTGAAAAGACGGTGACGATGATGATGACTATGACGATGACAATCACGATGACGATAATGATGAAGATGATGACGACGATGACGATGGGAAAGTCAATGACAATGACTATGACTATGACTTTGATGATGACTGATGGCGATTACGATGGTGATGACCTTAGCGACTACGATGACTATTACGATGACAATGACGATGACGATGACAAAGACGATGACGATGACTATGACTATGACGTTGATGATTATTGATGGCGATTACGATGGTGATGACCTTAGCGACTACGATGACTATGATGATGACAATGACAATGACGACGACAAGGACGATGACGACCACGACGACGATGTCGTCAACGATTGTGATAACTTTAACAACGACGATGACTATGACTGTGACGATGACATAGACAATGACGACGACGATGACGATGACGTCAACGATTATGATTACTTTGACAATGACGATGACTATGACTATGACGATGACATAGACAATGACGATGACGATGACTATGACGATGACGATGACGATGACGAGACGATATGACGACGACGATGACTATAGCGACGACCTTAGCGACTACGTTAACTACGACAATGACGAGGATGATGACGATGTAAATGATGATGACCTTGAAAAAACGGTGACGATGATGATGACTATGACGATGACGATCGCGATGACGATGATGATGAAGATGATGACGATGATGACGATGAGAAAGACAATGACAATGACTATGACTATGACTGATGATGACTGATGGCGATTACGATGGTGATGACCTTAGCGACTACGATGACTATTACGATGACAATGACGATGACGATGACAAAGACGATGACGATGACGATGACTATAGCGATGAAGATGACGACGACGATGACCTTAACGATGACGATAACTTTGACAATGACGATGACATAGACAATGACGATGACGATGACAAAGACAAAGACGATGACAAAGACAATGACAATGACTATGACAGTGACGTTGACGATGACTGATGGCGATTACGATTGCGATGACCTTAGCGACTACGTTAACTATGACGATGACAATGACGGTGACGATGACAAAGACGATGACGATGATTATGACTATGACGTTGATGATGACTGATGACGATTACGATGGTGATGACCTTAGCGACTACAATGACTTTGATGATGACAACGACGATGACAAAACGATGACGATGACGATGACGATGACGTCAAAGATGATGATGACTTTGACAATGACGATCACTATGACTATGAAGATGACATAGACGATGACGATGACGATGACTATGACGATGACGATGACTATGACGATGACGATGTCTATGACTATGATGTTGACATAGACAATGACGATGAAGATGACTATGACGATGACGATGACGATGACGACGACGATGACAAAGACAATGACGATGACGATGACGATGACAAAGGCAATGGCAATAACTATGAAAATGAAGATGTCGATCACGATGACCATGACGATGACCATGACGATGACAATGACGATGACGGTGAAGATGACTATGACGATGACGATGACGATGACGATGACGATGAAGATGACTATGACGATGACGATGACGATGACAAAGACAATGACGATGACGATGACGATGACAAATGTAATGACATTAACTATGACTATGACTATGACGATGACGATGACCATAACGATGACGATGACGATGACGATGATGAAGATGAATATGACGATGACGATGACGATGACGATGTAAATGACGATGACGTTGAAAAAGACGATGACGATGATGATGACGATGACAATGACGATGACGATGACACTGATTATGACTATGAAGATGACTATAGTGATGAAGATGACGATGACGTGGAAGTTGACGACGATGTTGTTGATGACGATAACGATGATAATGACGATGACTATGACTACGACGATGATGATGACGACGACGACGATGACTAGGACGATGAAGATAACGATAACGATGACGATGACGATGACGATGACAAGGACAATGACGATGACGATGACAATGACGATTGCGATGACGATGACGATGACAAAGACAATGACGATGACGATGACAATGAAGATGACTATGACGAAGACCAAGACAATGAGGATGATGACTACGATGACGATGACGATGACAAAGACAATGATGATGACGATGATGATGACAATGGCGATGACGATGACGACGACGATGACGATGACGATGACAAAGACAATGGCGATTGTGATGACGATGACGATGACAAAGACAATGACGTTGACGATGTCGATGACGCTGACGATTACGATGACGATTACGATGTAGATGACTATGACGATGACGATGACGATGACGATGAAGACAACGATGCGATGACGATGACGAAGACCAAGACAATGAGTACGATGACTACGATGACGATGACGATGTCGATGACAAAAACAATGACGATGACGATGACGATGATGATGACAATGGTGATGACGATGACGACGACGATGACCTTAGTGACTACGATGAGTATGACGATGACGATGAATGACGACGACGATGACGATGACGATGACAAAGACAATGGCGATTGCGATGACGATGACGATGACAAAGACAATGACGTTGACGATGTCGATGACGCTGACAATGACGATGACGATGACGATGAAGATGACTATGACGATGACGATGACGATGACGAAGACCAAGACAATGAGGATGATGACTACGATGACGATGACGATGACAAAAACGATGACGATGTCGATGACAAAAACAATGACGATGACGATGACGATGATGATGACAATGGTGATGACGATGACGACGACGATGATTATGACAATGGCGATGACGATGACGGTGACGATGACGATGATGATGAAGATGACTATGACGATGACGATGACGATGACGATGACGATGACAAAGACAATGACGATGACGATGACGATGACGATGACAAATGCAATGACATTAACTATGACAATGAAGATGTAGATCACGATGACCATGACGATGACGATGACGATGACAATGACGATGACGGTGAAGATGACAATGTCGATGACGATGACGATGACGATAAAGATGACTATGTCGATGACGATGACGATGACGATGATGATGACAATGGCGATGACGATGACGGTGACGATGACGATGACGAATGACTATGACGATGACGATGACAAAGACAATGACGATGACGATGACGATGACGATGACAAAGACAATGACGATGACGATGACGATGACGATGACAAAGACAATGGCGTTGACGATGTCGATGACGCTGACGATGACGATGACGATTACGATGAAGACGACGATGCGATGACGATGACGAAGACCAAGACAATGAGGATGTACTCGATGACGATGACGATGACGATAAAGATGATGATGACGATGACGATGACGATGACGATGATGATGACCGATGACGATGACGTGACGATGACGATGACGAAATGACGATGACGATTACGATGACAAAGACAATGACGATGACGATGACGATGACGAAGACACAATGACAAGATGACGATAGATGACGATGACGATGACGATGACGATGCCGATGACGATGACAAAGACGATGACGATGACGATGACGATAAAGATGACTATAATAATATATATATATATATATATATATATATATATATATATATATAATAATAATAGTGTCTTAAATTATTTTGTAATGAACAAGGAATGTTTTCTTTCTTTTTTTGTTGCTAATGCATCTTGGTTGGCCAAGGATTATGTGCATTGAATTTCCTAGAGGTATTAAGCTCAGGATTTCTTTTAAGGAATCTTAACCCTAGAGTGGGCGCGCTATGAGCATTTTGCTAAAAAAAACGGTTATAATTTTTAAAACAACTGCCCGTTAGGTTTGCGCTTTTTTAGTAGCTGCCCCCATTCTCGCTAGCAACGCGTGCCGAAAGGCTGGACGCCGTCAGTTCGCGGGGGACCGCTTGAGGAGCAAGTTATTACAATCAGGTGTCACCGGACGGCGAATCGCTCACCGCGCGCCCACTCACGTAAGTAATATTGTGTAATGTATTTTTTGCAAACTTGAAGGGTAGACTATATTTTATGGTGCATTTATAATTAAAACTGAAAAAATATTTTTGTTTTAGGACTTAAAAGTATCTATTAACACTCCATTAGTCGCGCGTTCTACTATTGTAGAACAGGCATGCATTTCGTGGGATTTTAACATTAATTGTGGGTGTCTAACGCACACACTCATAGTATTCCTCTATTACTAACTGGTGATCACAATTAGTACCCTTGCGGCAAACTGCGCGATCGCACTTCTTAGAAATTTCGCACAAAAACTAAAGTTCTACAATAGTAGAGCGCGCGAGCACTTGCGTGTCATTTTTGTCGGAAGTTTACCTATCGTTTTTATTTTATGTAAGTGTTTATATTATGTATAAATAGTGTTATTATGAATTTTTTATTCGATAATATTATTTTTAACCGAAGTAACTATATTTCGCACAATGATGGCACATATTTTGAGATGGTTGGAAGAAGTCAGTTATAAGCAACCAGCAAAGTATGGGATTCACATATTTTTACTAATGGATACAAAGGTACCTTATGCCTACCATATGGAAATATATGCAGGTGCTCAGCCAGATGGTCCTTATGCACAATCAAATAAAGTTGTGGACATTGTGCAACGAATGCTTACCCCATTGGATGGTTTAGGTTATAACGTCACAATGCACAATTGGTTCACGAATATACCTCAATGCTTAGAACTCTTAGGTAGCAAAATTACTGTCGTAGGCACTGTGAAGAAAAATAAGCCACAAATTCCCAAAGAACTCAAAATCACAAGAAACAGAAGCGAAACGAGTTCAATTTTTGGCATTCAAAAACAAGGTACTTTAATATCTTACATGCCAAAATCAAAGAAAGTGGTGCTTATTTACTCAACTATGCACTATAATGATCATATCGATTTACAAACAGCAGAGAAACGTAAGCCGGAAATAATAACTTTTTACAACAATACCAAATATGGCGTGGACATTATTTGTAGTATTTAAGACGTCTCCAAAAATTCTAGGCGATGGCCACTTACCATTTTTTTCAATTTAATGAATATAAGTGCTATAAACGGTTATATTGTACATACAAAAAACAAGGACTACAGAAATAAGGTCAGGAGGGATTTTTTATATGAACTTGGTTTTCACCTAGTCGCGCCATGCATACAACACAGAATAAATATTGAAAGTATTCCAAAATCATTGAAAATGAAAGGGAAAATGCTTTTGGGCATGAAAGAGCCATCGAAATTACAACCATGCCCAGCACAACTCCCCAATACTGGTCGAGTCGGGAAATGTTCGTTTATGTGACACCTGTAAAAAGTGGATTCGTCCTCAACATCAAGTTCTTCAACGCCTTGACTGTTGTAAAAATGATAAAGACTGTGTGAAAGATACGAGCGAGTAAAAAAGGAGACTGAGAAGTTTTGATGCCAAAAAATCATTGATTTTTCTCAAAATTCACTAAAAGTCTGATATTAAGTGCCTAATAAATGGTAACAGTTATGGTTGCGCGAAAAACCATTCGTATTTATTTTATTTGACGGTAGGCTGCCAAATCGGTTACCCCTTTCCAAAACGATATCATTCATACCCTCCTATCGACACATCGGGGTTGTGGGGTGGGAGGGAAAAGAAGATGATTCTAGAACATCACGTAATCATCGGAACCGAGGATATATAAGGGCACGCGCGACCGACGCGCGCCGTCTTCCCGCCGCGCTCGTCGTTGAAACCACACCGCCTAGGATAATAGTGTCCTAAAGAGCTCTTCCCGCCGCGCTCGCCGTTGAAACCACACCGATTCTCTCCCGACGTATCTCTGGGGCCCCAGAGTGTCTGTCCAGAGGAGGTTCCAGAAATCGCAGTTATAGTGCTCGACCGCATAGAAGAAACATCCCGGTGAGTCAATATCCAATATTATAACCTGCTTGATATAATTGTTTTAACCCGCTCCAATTTTGTGTTTTCCTAATCAAGCAGGATTCCTTTCATCGATTTGGCAAATAATAGTTCATTTTAGGGAAGAGCGAGTGCATTGTACCGCATATATAAGTGTAGAATCATTTTGTAGATACAGTCCACTTAGATTAATATCTCGCGTAATAGGTTTAAGGTTCGACCGGGGAACTAGACTTCGGCAGCTTTAAACACGTGGCTCCACCATTTTATGGTCACTTCGGCAGGATTTGCACTGGTGTTTAGAGGTCATCCAACCATTTTCTGGTCGAATTATTAGATTAATTATTTAGATAATGCACTCTAGTTTATGGAATAATCTTAAATAGTGTTCGTTTGAATTTAAAATTTGGTTAGGTACTCGCAAACAGAATTATTCATTTAAATAGTGTTTGTAATTGGTTTAAATTTAAAGCTTATTAGTCGCTTAAAATTGAAACAGTGTGATAGCAACCGTTTGGTACGCTTACCCGACAATCTTGATAAAAACATTGAGTTAGCAAGCAACGCGTCGCCTCGACTGTAGCAGGTGTTCGATTTAATTACGTAATACGGCATACCGAGTGTCCGTCGTCCATCGTTGTGCGTTGTGAGATTAATTGTGATTAATAACTTTGTTATAATAATTTAAAATGGCAGTTAGTGGAAATTAATTTAAAATTAAAACGCTTTATGCCAAAAGGGACCTACTTTTTTCACGTATACAAAGCATTAGCGATCACGTCAAGACCATTAATGTAGAAGCGGTGCGGGAAACTTTTCTGAATGAAATTGAAACGGTGGATTCTTTGCGGATGGATTACGAAAGAATATTAGACCAAATTAATCATTTGGAATTACAAATCGACCCGAAATACATAGTGAACTACCAACCGCTGCTGGCATTCGAAGATATGTTGTGTCGCGTGAAAAGAACGGCAAAACTCCTACAATCTCAAAGCGAAGCAAAGCCGGAATTGCAGGTACGTCCTCGTGACTCAATTAGGTTGCCGCCAATAGATATTCCGGTATTCAATGAAGATATGAAGACGTGGCCCTTCTTCTTCAGTAGTTTTCAAAACAATATACACAATAATCCATCGTTATCGGACGCTGAAAAATTATATTACTTAATTAGTAAACTTAGTGGCAGGGCACAGTCGATCTGCTCTGGTTTTACACCTACAGCAAACAATTACTTATTATTATTCGAAACGCTTAAAACTAAATCTAAAGATAGGAGAATGTTAGCTTCCGAATATTTGAACCAGATATTCGATCTTAAATCTATATCATCCGCTAACATCAACGGCTTAGAGCAGTTTCTAGATAAATTTGTGGCATCGGTGGCTGCACTTAAGAATTTAAAATTTAATGACCTTATGGACGTGGTGATTCTCCATATTGCACTAAAGAAATTAGACCCCGACACCGTGCGCGCGTTTGAAATGGAGCACCGTAGCTCGGAGATGCCTTCCTTTCATTCATTAGCATCGTTCGTGCGAGATCAAATAAAGGTGATGCAGCGCTCTCCGAACGTTAAACAGGAGATTAAAAGGTGCGTCGACCGTAGACAGACTCAACCATCTAAAATAGCAGGGTCGTTAACGTACGTAACCGCTACGTCAACATCACTTCAGCATACTTGTATCTTATGTAAAGATAAACACGGTAATTTATATAATTGTGCGACTTTTCGTAAATATTCACCAAGCGAACGTTATAAATTAGTAAAGACAAACAATCTATGTTTGAACTGCTTAAGCGATAAGCATTTAGTTGCAAAATGCAATTCGAGTTCGGTATGTAGCAAGTGCGCCAGGAAACATCACACGCTATTACATTTTGAAAATAGCAACATAGCAGCGTCAAGTAAAGCGGATAAGGAATTCACCCCTACTAAAGTCAACGATTCTAGCGGTCGACCTGGTGATGTCGCTCTGTGCTCATTGGCAAATATGGGAGCACAACCTCCTTCAACCGTGTTACTGGGTACGGCGCGTATTTTGGTTAGGGATTCGCGTGGAAAAGAACAAAGCGTCCGTGCACTGCTGGACAACGGAGCCCAAAATAGCTTTATAAGACGACAATGTTGTCAGCGCTTAGGCTTAGTAATAAATAGGTCACTTTCATGTCATGTAGTCAAAGGCATCGGAGGTACTAATAAAGCTACCCAGGGATATATTAATTTAAAATTTTATTCTCGGATAAATCGTAATGTTAACTTTGATATAAATGCACTAGTAGTAGATAGTGTCACTGAACGGTTGCCAACCTTTTCGATTGACACATCGGCAATGATTTAATTTAATAATTTGATTCTAGCGGACGACACTTACGCCGTTCCTGGAAACATAGACATGCTCATTGGAGCATCGCTTTTTCCTCATCTTTTGTTAAACAATAAGGTCAGGGGCAACTCCTCGCATACCGCGCCTTACGCACTAGAAACCGTATTGGGCTATGTTATCATTGGCTCCGCCCCCATCATAGATAGTATTTCGGCAACCTCTTATTGTGGTATGGCTGTCGAACCGCTCGAGTCGTTAGTCCGCAAATTTTGGGAGATGGAGGAGGTGAACGTCCCACCCATATCTAGCTCAGATGACATGTTATGCGAGGAAATTTACGACCGCACGACCGTTCGTGATCGCGACGGTAGATATAGTGTAGCGCTGCCCTTTAAGGGAGATGTTTTATCTCTCGGCGATTCGCGTCAAATGGCGGAAAAACGTTTCTACAGCTTGGAGCGTAGGATGCTCGCTTCACCCCAGTTAAAGGAAGCTTACGACGGCGTCATTAACGAATATATAAGAGAAGGTTACATATCACTTGTGGCTTCGAAATTAGATAACTACGAAGACACACCGTCGTATTTCATACCACACCACGGGGTCATTAGGGAGGACAAACTTACATCTAAGTTACGTGTAGTGCTCGACGCTAGTGCTAAAACTAGCACTCACCTGTCGCTTAACGATATCCTCTATAGTGGGCAAAATTTACAGGGCAGTTTATTTAATATAATAGCCAATTTTCGTTTGTTTAGTATAGCACTATCCGCCGATATTCGCCAAATGTTTCTTTGCATAGGGGTCCGTGAATGCGACCGTAGGTTCCAACGCATTTTATATCGTTTCAACCCAAAGGAACCTCTAATGGTGTTTGAATTTAACCGCGTTTGTTTTGGTTTAAAGTCGAGCCCATTTCATGCGTTACGCACGGTGAAACAGCTCGCCCACGATGAAGGTCCCTCTTACCCTAAAGCTAAGAGGGCAATTGAGAGCGGTTTATATATGGATGATTTTGTATACTCGGTCGATAGCGTGGAGGAGGCCACCCTAACAACCGCCGAGGTTATAAGGCTCATGAAATCGGGTCAATTCGATCTTGTGAAGTGGACTAGTAATTCGCGTCCGGTTTTAGATACAATCCCACTATCACACCGTCTTTCGGCGATAAAGGAATTCAACGATTCCGATACACACAAGGTGCTCGGACTGTGTTGGTCACCAGAGTCCGACGTGTTTAGCCTTAAGGTAAATCCGCCCGTAGAAAAATGCACAAAGCGCACAATACTGTCATGCGTTGCTAGATTATGGGACGTCATGGGTTTCGTAGCTCCGGTGGTATTATACATTAAGCTTTTGATTAAACAACTTTGGTTATTTGAATGCGATTGGGATGACTCGCCGCCTGACAGCATTGTTCGATTGCGGCAGCATTTTAGAGAGGAACTTCCTTTTCTAAGAGAAATTAAAATACCGCGTCATATAAACGTCGATAGAAAAAGCGTCATAACGGTCGTTGGGTTTGCAGATGCCAGCGAGAAGGCTTACGGGGGGCGTTGTATATTTCCACGTTCAGAATAATGGTACAAATTCGATTAGCCTCATTAGTTCTAAGTCGAGAGTCTCCACCCGTAAGGTTGTCTCTCTGGCGCGCTTAGAGCTTTGCGCAATATTAGTACTCACCAAGCTTATTACCGCAGTTATCAGCGCATGTAGGGATAGAGTTCACATAGAAAGGATATTTGCCTTTTCCGACTCCACCGTCGCCTTATGCTGGGTTCATTCTTCACCCCACCGTTGGGATACATTTGTCGCGAACCGTGTGGCCAAGATCCAAGACGAGTTAGAAACGCGGAACTTTTATCACGTGTCCGGTACGGAAAACCCTGCCGATTGTCTATCCCGGGGACTCACCCCGATGCAAATAATGGACCACCCGCTTTGGTTCCATGGACCTTCTTGGGTTCACTTGGATCCCTCACAATGGCCGATAACCGATTTCGAAACTTCGTCAGTGTCACAACCGCCGGAAGAGAAGAGACACGCTCTAGTGGCGAACGTTTCGAGCGAGGTTTCTCCAAACATTGCTTTGGCGAACCTCTTGTCCTCTTGGTCGAAATTATTGCGTAGCGTAATTTACGTTTGTCGATTCGCGAAGCTTTTACCGCGACGTTCGTATTTCTTGGCGTCCGATTACAACTATGCCGAGTTGCTAGTATTACGTGAACTTCAACGTGCGCACTTCTCTGAAGAAATTACAAGATTACAATCGAATAGAGCTTGTAGTCGCGCCTTTCAATGCCTTAAGCCATTTTTACAGGATGGGATCGTAAGGGTAGGTGGACGGTTGTCCAACTCGCAGTTGAGTTTCGACCAACGGCACCCTATAGTTTTACCGCGTAAAGACCATATCATGAATTTATTAGTCGATTACCATCATAAATTGAATTCGCACGCTGGCCCTGACTTGTTGATGTCGATTTTGCGTCAGAATTATTGGATTCCTTCTGCACGTAGTTTAATACGCAATGCTTTCGGGCACGCCCCAAGCCGTCATTTCTGGAAATAGTGGAACTTAGATCTTGTAGAGTAATACAATCAGTAAAGCCCTTTACGCACACCGGGTCTGATTTCGCTGGTCCGTTTAAGGTCACGCTCACTCGCGGGCGTGGTATAAGATCCACAAAGGCTTACGTCTGCATTTTCGTATGTCTAACTACTCGAGCGGTGCATATAGAACTCGTTGGTGATCTAAGCACAGCAGGCTTTATGGGTGCATTTAAAAGATTTATATCCCGTAGAGGCCCTGTAAGTAAATTATATTCGGATAACGGTACGAACTACGTCGGTGCAAAACGTATTCTATCGGAACCACATGAGCTCTTAGCTAGCAAGTATTATAATTCGGAGTTCGCTCACATTCGAGCCGAGAACCGCATTGAGTGGTCTCTGAACGTCCCAGCCGCGAGTCATTTTGGAGGCAATTGGGAGACTAATATTAAGAGTCTAAAGAGTCACTTATACCGAGTAATAGGAGATCAAATTTTGTCCTTCGAAGAGCTAAGTACGGTGCTCGCTCAAATCGAATGCGTAATGAATAGCCGCCCACTTTGTCGGACGTTGTCTAGTGACCCCTCGGAACCGCTGGCTCTAACTCCAGCACATTTTTTGAATTTAACGCCTTTAAAGTATTTGCCCGCCGCAGATATGGATGAGAACAGACTTAGCATTTCCGCACGCTACAAATTATTAGACCGGTTAGTGCAATCGTTTTGGAAACGATGGAGGATGGAATACTTGCATACTTTGCAGTCTCGGCAAAAATGGAACACAGCAACCGAGCCTTTAGCTGTAGGAACTGTAGTCGTGCTCACTAAGGAGAATACGCCACCTCTCCACTGGCCGTTAGGAATTGTCGAAGAGGTCTTTCCCGGTTCCAATGGAGTAATTAGGATAGCTCGCGTTAAGACCACGGTTGGGTCTTACCTACGTCCTGTTGTCCGTTTGTGCCCCTTGCCTCTTCCATAATTTGAATTAGCTTTCTAGATTAAAATTGTAGTAGAATTTAGGGAATCTTAGCGTTAGTTAGTTATTTGTTAGTTGATCTTAGCTCTAGTTGTTTTAGTTATTTTTTGAAGGAGATCCTTAAAGGGCGGGGGAGGTTGCACGAAAAACCATTCGTATTTATTTAATTTGACGGTAGGCTGCCAAATCGGTTACCCCTTTCCAAAACGATATCATTCATACCCTCCTATCGACACATCGGGGTTGTGGGGTGGGAGGGAAAAGAAGATGATTCTAGAACATCACGTAATCATCGGAACCGAGGATATATAAGGGCACGCGCGACCGACGCGCGCCCTCTTCCCGCCGCGCTCGTCGTTGAAACCACACCGCCTAGGATAATAGTGTCCTAAAGAGCTCTTCCCGCCGCGCTCGCCGTTGAAACCACACCGATTCTCTCCCGACGTATCTCTGGGGCCCCAGAGTGTCTGTCCAGAGGAGGTTCCAGAAGTCGCAGTTATAGTGCTCGACCGCATAGAAGAAACATCCCGGTGAGTCAATATCCAATATTATAACCTGCTTGATATAATTGTTTTAACCCGCTCCAATTTTGTGTTTTCCTAATCAAGCAGGATTCCTTTCATCGATTTGGCAAATAATAGTTCATTTTAGGGAAGAGCGAGTGCATTGTACCGCATATATAAGTGTAGAATCATTTTGTAGATACAGTCCACTTAGATTAATATCTCGCGTAATAGGTTTAAGGTTCGAACGGGGAACTAGACTTCGGCAGCCTTAAACACGTGGCTCCACCATTTTATGTTTCGTCTATTTTAGTTTATTATTAAAGTTCATATGATATTGAAGTATTTTTATATTTGCTTATTGTTCCTGTAAAATCTTTACACAAAACAGTTCTACATATGTAGAGCGTGCGAGCACTCGCTTCCCAAACAGGGGCGCGCGTAATAGAGTGTTAATAATAATAAATATGAATAACAAAATGGACTCTCAAATTGTGTCTTGGCTAGAGGAAATATCTGATTTTGAAGATGCTAGTACACAGATGTTGATGAATATGTGTCAGATAGTGATTGATCTAGTCATCATAGTGAGCACAACACGGAAACAGAACAGTCAGCAGAAAGCGACGCTTCTAACAAGAAAATATCTTCTCCAATTGTTGTGCCTTCCGAAATACCACCTATTCGAAGCCAAAGGACATCCATTTCAGATATAAGTATGAAGGAAGAATATTCTGTTGGGAGAATGACTTGCAGATGGCCAATGAGGTTGTTTTTTTCGATGATCAATATTGCTGGTATAAACAGTCAAATTATATATAACGCCAATACTGAACAATTGATGCTACTCCGAGAGTATTTGAAAGAAATTGCCATGGTACTTGTCAAGCAATATATGATCACAAGGTCTTCTATAGACACTTTAAATATTCTTCTGAGGAACCAAATTTTTTTGCTTTGTACCAGCAGAACAAGCATCTTCTTCAAATAAGGAGGGCACTCCCTCAAATAAAAAACAAGCGCACGAAAAAAGGGTGTTTCAGGTGCCCAAAGTTACTGTGCAACGAATATTGCACATACCTTTGTGAAGACTATTTTGATAAATCATATCCTGTTGATTTAGAAAATATATAATTTTGTTTTTTTCTTCTTTTTTTAAGTATTAAAGAGCATTAAGTAGGATAAGAGAAAAAAGTCCATTTAAATATTAACTTTCCTAAAGTCTTTTGTAAACCAAAGTTTTTAAAACAGAGTTTAATAAATATGTTGATTTATCATTACTTATTATTGTATTATTTAAATCCTCAGAAAATAAATTAATTAAATTGCTGTATTTCTAGTTAAAATTGTCAAAGTAAATGGACGGCAAAATGCTTCTCACGCGCCCACTGACGTTTCGCAAAAAGACGCGCCCGCTCTAGGGTTAAGATCCTTAAGATTTTCTTGAAAAATAAAATTGCTTTTCACTTCAATAATGTTTCGTTGATTTAATACATGTATAAATTGTGTAAGAGTGGTTATAACTTTTCAGATAGACTATTAGATGATCTCATTGATGTTAGTGAAAAAAGTACAAAATACTGCTAAATGATGTCAGTAAATTAGCAGAATAACTACTACGCAGTCTATAATAAATCCACACATCATTTTATAATTAACAGGATAAGAATTATAACGTATATTTCGTCATTTTCTTTATTACCGTACCTGAACTTAACACTTAAACCCATTTTTTATCACTGATATAATTTGAAAGTGACAAAAATTGAAAAGAAAAGAAATATTATAATATGTAGTAGTGTTGACTGTGTTGTCCGGGGTTTAATTCTATAAGCGAATTCCTCTTTTTAGATGAAAGCAGCTTTTTAATTTAGTAGATGATCTATTATGAAATTATAGAATACCAATTATCAAATCATCACGAAAGAATTCACTACTTTGGTGACCGGTTTACACATCTACATGCACAAACAAATCTAAGTGCATTAGGAGAGTGCATTTGTAGCAAATACAAGTTTTTGACACAAAAATAAAAAATGATTCTATTTATTTTAGTAGAATGAAAAAAATCGTATTTAGCGAGTAGTATTTATCACTAGAAGATAACTATTTAATATACGTTTTGTTTTATATATGTTTTGTTGTAGCATGAAAAAAATTGTTTATATTAAAACAAACCTACCGTTTACAAGTTTCTACTAGTGTACTCTACTAAGTCACTCTTCTTAAAGCAAAGATAATCTAAGCCAGCCATAAAAAGAAAAATGTAATCAAGTACTTAGCGAATATACGCTTGCTTTGTTCAGCTTTAAAACAGATAAATTTTCACCCACTTGCCACGATGATAATAGTACTTTTTGCTCATTCAAGCTATCGAATTAACAAAGTCACTTCTCTGTTGTACAAAGCACAGATAATCGTCTGAGAACGCCGTGCTCTGTCTTACTTTCGAGCATCTTACAAAAAATAAAATTGCTCCATCTCATCGAGATTAAATAAGGAAGCCGTTATAACATTTTCTCACATAAAACAAACATCATTTAGGAATAATTTAAGAAATAAAGATGTGTTACCCAATTACTAATATTTAGTAAGTAAAGTAAAGTTACAGCCTATATACGTCCGACTACTGGGCACAGCCCCCCCCCCCTCATTTCTGAGAGGATTTTAGGGCAAGGAAGTTTCCGCCACGCTGCCTCAATGCGTATTGGCGAACTTCACATGTCATGTTCATGTGATTTTTAGTTTATTGTAATTAAGCGGATACAGCGAGCGTGACACAATATGCTTCCGCGTGCGGGCGTGGTCTTACTTATACTACCCTTCTACTCTATTGCCGGTTGCAAAAGGGAATGAGATGGAATGAATGAATGAAAGATATTATAGAGGAAATTTGATTCGTCAATAAGATTGACCAAAAATGAGGAATATTTCAATTTAAGAAGTGGCGGTAACATTTCCCCGCCCTTACAGGGTCGCCTTTAAATGGTTAAATTGTAATAATGTGATGCGAAAAATACAAGTAATACTAACTAAAGCCAAGCGAATATAAATATATATTATTATACATAGATATGATACATGGAATATGTAAGCGATGTAGCGTAGATTATTGCGTAGGCAACGGACACAAACGCACCACTCGTCGAACTATACCGTCCTTAGACTAGTGAACCTTTACGATCACTCCCAAAGGCCAGGATAGGGTAGACGGGTGATCATTTATAATTATGACTACTGTTCCAACCTCTGCGGTGACCGAGAATTGAGTCCATTTCTGCCGCATCTGCAGTTGATGCAAAAATTCAGTTCTCAAGCTGACTGAGCGCGTATCGTTGAAGCAAATTGATTGGCGAAGATTCTACATCAGGTGCAGGTAGAGAGCGTAATGGTATCATATTCAAAAAATGTGCGGGTGTTAAAGCCATCGGTTCAGCTTGATTGGAGCTAAGCACAGTGAGATGACGAGAGTTTAGTAAACATTCTATTTGAGCGAGGACTGACGGACATACGCAAGGATCTGCTGTCCAATAACCTTAAAAAGATGGTTCTTTACGTATTTCACCATACTCTCCCAACAACCACCAAAATATGGGATGGAAGGCGCTATAAACTTCAATTCAATGCGACTTTCAGCCAATTCTTCTGCTAAACGCGGGCGATACTCCCTTGTGATAAAATTATATATGTCCCGTAAATAAGATCAAATTTTGAAGACATGCTTGTTCAATTTGACGCATTCTCAAAAATATAGGTAGTTATTTTCGAAGTATCTACAAATAAATAATAACGGTCAACAAAAAGAAAAGATTTTAAAACGAACTAAAAACTATTTTGTTTAGGAATTTTTCCCAAGTAATCAAATCGTAGTGCTCTATGTTACGAACAAAGTAATCTAATAAATGAATTAAGATTCCTAAATAAAACGAATGTAGTCATTCCATTGTTCTCACAGTTTAATTTCACGAAAAGTCTGTCAATTTAATTCATTCAAATGACAATTGGCCATATTTTGAAGACATGCTTGTCCAATTTGATGCATTCTCAGAAAATGGAGGTAGTTATTTTCGAAGTTTATAAAAATAAATCAACATGAAGAAAAGATTTTAAAATGAACTCAAAACGATTTCCTTTAGAAATTTTCCCAATAATCAAATCTAAGAAATATGCCCTCGAACAAAATTATAAAAGTACCCGATTCTTTTTTCCGCGTAACCATTCTAGATATGGTGAAATTTGAGAATTGCGTTCATTCTCAAATTTTTTCAAATTCTTTCTACTACTTTAGATAGTGCAGGATAATCCATCGTTCATTTTTTGTGATGAGAGTGACGATGGCACATTTTCAAGATTTTGAAATACTTCTCCAACATATATTTATTAACTATTGCCACTATCGTTGATGAAAATTTGGAAGCGTGAGTTTTAACATCAACATGGAGGTTTCATTTACGGGTACGAATCAAAATTCCATTTCGGAGTGTTTGAGTGATCCAATTTCTTGAATAACACCTTTGTCAATAGTTGCTCATGATTTGCTGTTTATAAAGTGATTATTAAGTCAATCAGAATCAGGAAGATGGTCCAGTATAGAGCAGTTTTTAAAAGCAGGTAAAATTATACGTTTTATGTGACGCCACATCTGGAAAGGATTTACTCTAATTATTATTATTGTTGACGCCTAGTAAATTATACCTACTTACCTGTAACTGCTTGAATATAAAATTTGCGCAGATCGTGGTAAAATTGCATACTAGTTTTTGATTTTACAGTTTTGGCCCCGTGTCAAACCTTGTCACGAGTTGACTTAATTTCCTTATGAGAATAAGTCCCCTATGGGGCTGGTGGTAATTAAAAAGTGAGTTTCTGAACAGGGGCGAATGTATCCATTAACATAATGACGAGAATTTTAAAGGTGAGTTTAGTGAGTTTATTTTTTACTTTTTACTTTTACTATTTATATAAGCAGATCGGTATTTACCATATCACCAATATTTCCTTGTTCTCGTACCGGCTCCCAGGGCATCTTTATGGCAATTGTTTTCTTAGATACAAGTTTGTATGAAATTACAAGACAATTAGATTTTAAAATCGTGAGCTGAAATTTTGTTAAAAACAGTCCATTATTGCTAAGATCATCATTATGTGTCACCTCCACAGAAATGGGTTTAAGATATGTCCTTGTAAAGATAACCAATCAGGGTAGTTTTAGTAGAAGTGATCCGTAGTTGCTTCACGATTTGATCGAAATCAACCCTTAATGGACCACCCTGAGTCCGCGGGACTCACCACCACTTTTAAACAACAAAAAATAGTTTATTTTTTAGAGTTTAGACTTGCGCTTTCTAGTACCTTCCTGCGGTGAGGCGCGGGACGCAGAGGTAAGCGGTCGCGTGCGCACGTCGTTCGGAAAGGTAAATATGATCGAGTGTGAGTCCCAGAGACTCATGGTGCAGTGTTGTGTAACGGAAATGGATTTACTGACTTTTTTGTTTATCTATATTAATTTTGTTTTAGGTTTTTACTATGGCATCTAAACGTAGAAGAATTGAATCGGTAAACATTGCAGATGATTTAGCCTCAGATATCATAAATTAATGGCTTAAAGCATAGAAAAGGGGCAAACAACCACACGGTTCACCTGATATTAAGTGACTACCGCCGCCGATGAACATCCGCAACACCAGAGGAATTGCAGGTGCGTTGTCGGCCCTTTAAAAAAGGAGGAAGCTCTTTTCTTTTCTTGAATGAGGCTGCAAGAAGATGATTTACTGGGCGAAGATTAGGAGATTGGCGATGGCAGCGGCTATGCAGCTGAATATATTCGTGAGCCACATTCTGATTACGAGGACGCCGATTATATTGTGAGTGATCACGACACCAATTCCGAATGCTCCGAGACAGAAGAACTCCTGTTTTTCTGTTCTTTTGAACGTCTGTACTATCCTTAGTAACTTTTACAACATACCATGACTTAGACATTCCTGATCAACCAAGTACAACGAAAACTGATGATATTATACCGAGAGATCGGCTCAAATATTGCTATACTTGCAATCATAAGAAACGAACAAAAACCGCTTATCTTTGCACTGTCTGTAAGAAGCCTTACTTGTTCCAAAAAAATGGTGACACATTAGTATGTTAACTTATTGCACGTTTTTGTATACTGACATTATTAATTATTATTATTTATAATTACCTCATAATGTCTTCTATAAGAAAGAATATTTTATTTTATCCAAAAGCTACAACATTTATTTTTTCTTCTGTAAGTCGTAACAGACGATTTTTGATGACTGTTAATTTTAAAGTACTTGTTAACTGCATTTTGATTTGAGTTTATCACAAAATCTTACCGAATATGTACGAATTATTGTGTTTGCTAGAAGTCTAATAAATAACAACAAAAATAACATCTTTGGTTTAGTTTTATTTAAGAAATTAAAACATGAGTCTCGGGGACTCATGGTGGTGATAAATGATATTTTAATTAGGGTGGTAAATCAAGGGTTAAATGTACCAACAAGGGTCTTGAGATAATTAGGCAGAAGGCGAAAGGCCGTAGATTTTTATACAATCAAAGTTCAGGTCGCCAAATAGAAATAATTGATCATATTGTGCTGTAAAGAAGGAAAGACACTCGTATAGACAGTATATAGCTAAAACAACACTCACTAATTCAAGACGATACGCCTAACCACTATATATAATCACTATATCTTAATTATTTGTTTTAATATACATTCCGCCACAATTCATTATATCATTGACAAATCAAAGGCGATCGATGTACTATGGCGATCGATATACTATACCCGCCATTGATTTTGGTACCAGATCTTTTTAGTCTAGTAAGTTGAAAACGACTTTTAAGCGGATTTGACATATTAATATCCTGAAAATATTATATTTCGTAAACTTGCAGGATTCCTAAATACGTTTTTTTTTTTCGGTGAACCAAGCGAGTAAAGCAGCACTTAACCTCTCAAACCAAATTTGACTGCTTAGATATTCCGTCAAAATACAAAAGGTCAAATTTGACCGCACCCACCCACAGCAATTTAACCCATTAATACTTAAGTTTAGAGACTACTTTTCTATGAAGAAGTTTGGCATCAAAGAATCAATATGAAATTTTCTATTCTTTTGTGGAATAAAACGTAAGGTAGTCTATGGATATTTATTTATAGTCTACATTCATTTTGTACGCCCATATTGTGTGAATGTTATTGTGTTGATTTTTGGATTTTTTAGTATTTTAGTATAGTGTTTTATTATGAAATTGTAATGAAAGCTTTTGTGCGAATATAATTTATCTTTTTACGTAAATAATTTTGAGTTTTCGCCTCTACACGAGGCATCCTCAGGTGATGTAGACTCTACGGCGGCTGACCGCTAAGTTAGCGGTCACACGTGCCGTATTATCGTCGATGGTGTGTCTTTCCTGGAATAGTGGTGTTGGGAGTATTGGTACCGGGAGTAGTGGTGTTGGGAGTAGTGGTGCAGGGATTAGTAGTGACGGGATTAGTTCACGCAATTGAGGGAAGGCGAGAGGTGCTCTTCAATCCAGGTCAGACACATCATTGTATTTAGTTAAGCAGACAGTTGCGAATTAAATATTAATATTTTTACGTAAAATCGAGAAAACCTTTCAACATATTTTTAATTTTTTTCTTTTTATAAAATTAATAATAATTTATAATAAAATAAATATTGTTTTATAATAAAATAAATAATGTTTTCCCGAACCAGCGGTAAACTGGTAAATAACCTTTTATTAATTGGTGTTTGTAGTATCTAAATCATGTAATAAATAAAAGTGGTTTTACTTTATTCTATTTTTTATTTATTTCAAAAGGCTTTTAATTACTTGTATGTATGTAACGTCATTTAAATGTATGTCCCGGAATTTTGCAATTAATATTTCACCAATATTTACTAAATCAATTTGGCACACACGTAGACATTTCATGAATATTTAAATGCCACTATCTTAAATTCAATACGGTGGACATTACAAAGTAGCAATTTATTATTTCTAAAGCAACTCCTGTGATATTGATATCAAATAGGAGGACATGATAAACGAAGCACAATAAGTAAAGCGACGTTGTTTTAAATTTCTCGAATCTGAGTTGTTGATCAATAACTTCTTTGCTCCAATATGCCGATAATTTTGTTATCAATGGTTTTTGGATACCCAAATTATGATTTTTGGATCGAAGCGTTCAGGTCAAATTATGCAGCTGAAATTTTAAAGCACACGTAGCTAAGTGTCTATATTCTAATCCAATATAGCGGACCAATATGGCGGACTGGTTATTTTTATACTATCGTAATATGGGTATTATGTGAAAAGGTTTTCTAAAAAGTATACGAAAAATAAAATGACGTCAGTTTAAATCCAATATGGTGGACTCCCAAAGATGGCAGAATATGTTTTTATTCACCCTTATGATATGGATATATCTCATATCATGAGGGTGAATAAAAATAATCAAGTGAAGTTATGTATTCAAATAATGATAACAGGATGACCCCTTTGTTTGCTGAAGAGAATAAGAATAAAATGACGTCTACTATCAGTTCTTCTTGAAGACGATATACAACCGCCATGCTAAACGGTAAGTTGAAGCGGGTACGTATCTTAACTAATATCCTACCTTGACCTAGACCCTGGGCTTTTATGTAATATAAATGGTACATACGTGCTTATATTATACATAATATTACTGGTTGCGCGGAAAACCATTCGTATTTATTTAATTTGACGGTAGGATGCCAAATCGGTTATCCCTTTCCAAAACGATATCATTCATACCCTCCTATCGACACATCGGGGTGTTGGGGTGGGAGCGGAAAGAAGATGATTCTAGAATATCACGTAATCATCGCAACCGAAGATATAAAAGGCACGCGCGACCGACGCGCGCGCTCTTCCCGCCGCGCTCGTCGTTGAAACCACACCGCTTCTCTCCCGACGTACCTCTGGGGCTCCAGAGCGTCTGTCCAGAAGAAGTTCCAGAGGTCGCAGCTATAGTGCCCAACAGCATAGAAGACTGAAACCCGGTGAGTCAATATTCCTAATAATATAGCCTGCTTGATATAACTGTGTTTAACCCGCTCCAATTTTGTTTTCTCCTAATCAAGCAGGATTCCTTTCATCGATTTGGCAAATAATATTTCGTTGTTTTGGGAAGAGCGAGTGCACTGTACCGCATGCTATAGTCGCCGTTTATATAAGCGTAGAAGCATTTTGTAGATACAGTCCACTTAGATTAATAGCTCGCGTAATAGGTTTTAAGGTTCCACCGGGGGAATTAGACTTCGGCAACCTTAGGCTCGACGCTCCACCATTTTATGGTCACTTCGGCAGGATTTGGACTGGTGTTTAGTAGTCGTTCAACCATTTTCTGGTTGAATTATTAGATTAATTATTTAGATAATGCACTCTAATTTATGGAGTAGACTTAAATAATATTCGTTTAAAAATAGAATTATTCATTAAAATAGTGTTTGTATTTGGTTTAAATTTAAAGCTTATTAGTCGCCTAAATAATTGAAACAGTGTAATAGCAACAATAAATAAACATAAACATAAACAGTGTAATAAAACAGAGTTTAGCGAGCGACACGCGTCATCTCGACTCGCTGTAACAGGTGTTCGATTTAATTACGTAATACGGCATACGAGTGTCCATTCTCCATAATTTGTGAGTTGTGAGATTAATTGTGATTAATATAACTTTATTATAATAATTTAAAATGGCGGTTAGTGGAAATGAAATTAAAATTAAAACGCTTTATGCCAAGAGGGACATACTTTTTTCACGTATACAAAGTATTAGTGATCACATAAAGAACATCAATGTAGAAGCAGTGCGGGAAACTTTTTTGAATGAAATTGAAACGGTAGATACTTTGCGGACGGATAACGAAAGAATATTAGACCAAATTAATCATTTGGAATTACAAATCGACCCGAAATACATACAAGTGAACTACCAAACGCTTCTAGCATTTGAAGATATGTTGTGTCGCGTGAAAAGAACGGAGAAACTCTTATAATCTCAAAACGAAGCAAAGCCGGAAATACAGGTACGTCCACGTGACTCAATTAGGTTGCCGCCAATAGATATTCCGGTATTCAATGGTGATATTAAGACATGACCCTTCTTCTTCAGTAGTTTTCAAAACAATATACACAACAACATCAACACATCGTTATCGGACGCTGAAAAATTATATTATTTAATTAGTAAACTTAGTGGCAGAGCACAGTCAATTTGCTCGGGTTTTACACCTACAGCAAAGAATTACTTGTTAATATTCAAAACGCTTAAAACTAAAAATGAAGATAGGAGAATGTTAGCTTCCGAATATTTGAACCAGATATTCGATCTTAAACCTATATCATCCGCGAACATCAACGGCTTAGAGCAGTTTTTAGATAAATTTGTGGCATCGGTGGCTGCACTTAAGAATTTGAAATTTAATGACCTTATGGACGTGGTGTTTCTCCATATTGCACTAAAGAAATTAGACCCCGACACCGTGCGTGCGTTTGAAATGGAGCATCGTAGCTCGGAGATGCCTTCCTTTCATTCATTAGCATCGTTCGTGCGAGATCAAAAAAAGGTGATGCAGCGCTCTCCGAACGTTAAACAGGAGATTAAAAGGTGCGTCGACCGTAGACAGACTCAACCATCTAAAATAGCAGGGTCGTTAACTTACGTAACCGCTACGTCAGCATCACATCAGCATGCTTGTGTCGTATGTAAAGATAAACACGGTAATTTATACAATTGTGCGACTTTTCGTAAATATTCACCAAGCGAACGTTGTAAATTAGTAAAGACAAACAACCTATGTCTGAACTGCTGTGTGATAAGCATTTAGTTGCAAAATGCAATTCGAGTTCGGTATGTAGCAAGTGCGCCAGGAAACATCACACGCTATTACATTTTGAAAATAGCAACATAGCAGCGTCAAGTAAAGCGGATAAGGAATTCACCCCTACTAAAGTCAACGATTCTAGCGGTCGACCTGGTGATGTCGCTCTGTGCTCATTGGCGAATATGGGAACACAACCTCCTTCAACCGTGTTACTGGGTACGGCGCGTATTTTGGTTAGGAATTCGCGTGGAAAAGAACAAAGCGTCCGCGCACTGCTGGACAGCGGAGCCCAAAATAGCTTTATACTGCGACAATGTTGTCAGCGCTTAGGCTTAGTAATAAATAGGTCACTATCGTGTCCTGTAGTCAAAGGCATCGGAGGTACTAGTAAAGCTACCCAGGGATATATAAATTTAAATTTTTATTCTCGGATAGATCGTAATCTTAACTTTGATATAAATGCACTAGTAGTGGATAGGGTCACTGAACGGCTGCCAACCGTTTCGGTTGACACCTCGGCAATGATGGAATTTAAAAATTTGACTCTAGCAGACGACACTTACGCCGTTCCTGGAAACATAGACATGCTCATTGGAGCATCGCTTTTCCCTCATCATGTTAAACAATAAGGTCAGGGGCAACTCCTCGCATACGGCGCCTTACGCACTGGAAACCATATTGGGCTGGCATATATTTCCACGTTCAGAATAATGGTAGAAATTCGATTAGCCTTATTAGTTCTAAGTCGAGAGTCTCACCACGTAAGGTTGTCTCTCTGGCGCGCTTAGAGCTTTGCGCAATATTAGTACTCACTAAGCTTATTATCGCAGTTATCAGCGCATGTAGGGATAGATTTCACATAGAAAGGATATTTGCCTTTTCCGACTCCACCGTCGCCTTATGCTGGGTTCATTCTTCACCCCACCGTTGGGATACGTTTGTCGCGAACAGAGTGGCCAAGATCCAAGACGAGTTAGAAACGCGGAACTTTTATCACGTGTCCGGTACGGAAAACCCTGCCGATTGTCTATCCCGTGGACTCACCCCGATGCAAATAATTGACCACCCGCTTTGATTCCACGGACCTTCTTGGGTTCACTTGGATCCCTCGCAATGGCCAATAACCGATTTCGAACCTTCGTCAGTGTCACAACCGCCAGAAGAGAAGAGACACGCTCTAGTGGCGAACGTTTCGAGCGAGGTTTTTCCAATCATTTCTTTGGCGAACCGCTTGTCCTCTTGGTCGAAATTATTGCGTAGCGTAATTTACGTTTGTCGATTCGCGAAGCTTGTACCGCGACGTTCGTATGTCTTAGCGTCCGATTACATCTATGCCGAGTCGCTAGTATTACGTGAACTTCAACGTGCACACTTCACTGAAGAAATTACAAGATTAAAATCGAATAGAGCTTGTAGTCGCGCCTTTCAACGCCTTAAGCCATTTTTACAGGATGGGATTGTAAGGGTAGGTGGACGCTTGTCCAACTCGCAGTTGAGTTTCGACCAACGGCACCCGATAGTTTTACCGCGCAAAGACCATATCATGAATTTATTAGTGGATTACCATCATAAATTGAATTCGCACGCTAGCCCCGACTTGCTAATATCGATCTTGCGTCAGAATTATTGGATTATTTCTGCACGTAGTTTAATACGCAATCGGGTGCACAGATGTATAGCTTGCTTTCGGGCACGCCCCAAGCCGTCATTTCCGGAAATGGCGGAACTTAGATCTTGTAGAGTAATACAATCAGTAAAGCCCTTTACGCACACCGGGTCTGATTTCGCTGGTCCGTTTAAAGTCACGCTCACTCGTGGGCGTGGTATAAGATCCACAAAGGCTTACTTCTGCATTTTCGTATGTCTAACTACTCGAGCGGTGCATATAGAACTCGTTGGTGATCTAAGCACAGCAGGCTTTATGGGCGCATTTAAAAGATTTCTATCCCGCAGAGGCCCTGTAAGTAAATTATATTCGGATAACGGTACGAACTACGTCGGTGCAAAACGTATTATATCGGAACCACATGAGCTCTTAGCTAGCAAGTACTATAATTCGGAGTTCGCTCACATTCTAGCCGAGAACCGCATTGAGTGGTCTCTGAACGTCCCAGCCGCGAGTCATTTTGGATGCAATAGGGAGAATAATATTAAGAGTCTAAAGAGTCACTTATACCGAGTAATAGGAGATCAAATTTGTCCTTCGAAGAGCTAAGTACGGTGCTCGCTCAAATCGAATGCGTAATGAATAGCCGCCCACTTTGCCGTACGTTGTCTAGTGACCCCTCGGAACCGCTGGCTCTAACTCCAGCACATTTTTTGAATTTAACGCCTTTAAAGTATTTGCCCGCCGTAGATATGGATGAGAACAGACTTAGCATTTCCGCACGTCACAAATTATTAGACCGGTTAGTGCAATCGTTTTGGAAACGATGGAGGATGGAATACTTGCATACTTTGCAGTCTCGGCAAAAATGGAACACAGCAACTGAGCCTTTAGCTGTAGGAACTGTAGTTGTGCTCACCAAAGAGAATACGCCGCCTCTCCACTGGCCGTTAGGAATTGTCGAAGAGGTCTTTCCCGGTTCCGACGGAGTAGTTAGGGTAGCTCGCGTTAAGACCACGGTTGGGTCTTACCTGCGTCCTGTTGTCCGTTTGTGCGCCCCTGCCTCTTCCATAATTTAAATTAGCTTTCTAGATTAGAAATTGTAGTTGAATTTAGGTAATCTTAGCGTTAGTTAGTTATTTTGTTAGTTTGATCTTAGCTCTAGTTGTTTTAGTTATTTTTTGAAGGAAATCCTTCAAGGGCGGGGGAGATGGTTGCACGAAAAACCATTCGTATTTATTTAATTTGACGGTAGGCTGCCAAATCGGTTATCCCTTTCCAAAACGATATCATTCATACCCTCCTATCGACACATCGGGGTGGTGGGGTGGTAGGGGAAAGAAGATGATTCTAGAATATCACGTAATCATCGCAACCGAAGATATAAAAGGCACGCGCGACCGACTAATTTATGTACTCCTAATTTGGCCCGTTTTCAATAAATCGCCAATTTGGTCGATAAATTTTCACCTAGGACGTCCCTTTCCGACTCTGCCATTCACTTCTGCACCATAAATTTTCTTTGTCACTCTTTCCTCATTCATTCTTTCCACATGACCAAACCACCGAAGCATTCCTTTCTTAATCCTGGTCACAACATCATCTTGCAAACCACACTCTTCTCTTGTTACACAATTTCCCAGATTTATGAATCAATAAAATCTGGTCATGTGGCGGAAGATTACTATGTCGCTGAAGTAAAAGCACTAAGGTATAATCGATGTGATATAATATAAATTTTACTTTGCTAATATCTTTGCATATTGTGTATTATGATTGATATTTCATTTTATGAATCAAGACAATCAATATCTCATGACACGATCATTTACAAGTGATTTGTAGTTTCGTATCAAAAGATTATCATAGCTTTTATGATAATTTACATTAAAAGTAATCTACGTGTTTTAACAAAAAAATATACTGTGATTATAATAAGAAAAAGCTACAAAAAAGTGAGAGCTACTAAGGCTACTGATTTGTCTTCGTTGTTTATTTGTTATTTTGCTATAATTGACTTATTATTAATACTATATTAATTTAAGTATTATTATAGTTGAATAACTTTTTAAGCGCTCAATCTCCCAGCAGTCTCATGAGACCGCGGCCATATTCCGTCAAATCCCTAGCGACTCATGAGACCACACCCATCCACTATAACCCATAAATACTTATATTTAAAGACTAATTTTCTATAAAGAAAATTTTATCATTATAAAATCAATGCTAAATTCAAACTGCGTCATTGTTTGTTGTTGTACATTGTTGCGTTGATTTTTTTTTCTAAGTTAAGAACAGTTTTTTATATTATAAAATTGTTGTGAAACTTATGGTGTGAATATAATTTATCATTTTACATAAATAATTTCAGTAATATATATTATAATAATTGTGTTTTTTGTTTTTCATCATCATTACACCCCTTCACAAGTCCACTGCTGAACATAGGCCTACCCCAAGGTACGCCACAAAGCACGGTCCTGAGCCACCTGCATACATCGACTTCCTGCATGTCTTACCAGATCGTCACTCCATCTAGTGGGGGGTCGCCCTGCACTTCGCCTACCGGTACGAGGCTGCCACTCGAGAAACTTTTTTCTCCAACGGTTGTTGGTTCTTCGAGCTATATGGCCGGCCTATTGCCACTTCAGCTTAATAACCCGTTGGGCTATGTCAGTCACTCTGGTTCTACTGCGCATATACTCATTTATAAGTTTATCACGCAGAGAAACCCCGAATATAGCCCTCTCCATAGCTCGCTGAGCGACTTTGAGCGTCCTCATACGGCCAGCAGTGAAGGACCACCACGTCTCGGTTCCGTAGGTCACTGGCAACACGCACTGGTTGTACGTTTTTTTTTTTTTTTTAAAATACAATAAAATTTTTTTGTAATGAAAGTAAAACCTGACTTTTGTTTAGACCACAGGATAGAAAATTATAATGCTAAACTTCTTCTTAGAAAAGTAGTTTCTAAATATAAGTTTTAATGGTTGTAAGTGCTGTAGGTGGGTGCAGTCGCATGCGACCGCTCGGAATTTGCCGGGCGCATGTGACTGCATGGGAATTTTATGGGGTTTGAAGGGTTAAACCATTAAAACTTATATTTATAGACTACTTTTCTTTAAAGAATTAAATCTATACGAAATTCTCTATTCTATAGTCCATACAAAAGTCACTTACTCCAAAACCGTAAAATTGCGCCATTTTCGTATGGTCGACAAATGTAGTTAATTGACAGGAGAATAAAAATAAAATACATAGAGTAACTGACTTTTGTTTAGACCATAGGATGGAGAATTTTGTTCGTTAATAAGATTCTATAATGTCAAATTTCTTTATTGAAAAGTAGTCTATAAATGTAAGTTTTAATGGTTGTAAGTACTGTGGGTAGATGTGGTTGTATGTGACCGCTCGGGATTTGACGGACGCATGCGACTGCATGGGAATTTTTAGAGGATTGAGGGGTTAAAGTCATGTCATAGGTCGTTCTAATGTTCCAAGTAGTTATCCAACGTGACAAAGTCACGATGATTTTTCACTGTTACTTTTGTGTAACAGGAACGATTGTCACGGTTATTTAAAAAAAAACACTTTCCACCGAGTATATTCGCCTCTTACGACATCCGCGAAATGTTATGAATATTCATATACCGCCACAAAACTGTAATGGATAATTTCTCAAAACATTTTATTTGTCAACAACGCCATTAGAATGAATCTACGCCCTGCCGTTTTGATTTTTGCCCTCTATTCACCTAATAAAGGACAGTTGAGGAACCAACCGGATGTAAATCTTGTCAAATATATGTAATACGGAAGTACATAAATAAAACAAATAATTAAAAGAGTTTTATAAAAATACAAATGAACATCACGTTTCATTTATCATAAAAAACCTTCACAAGTCCATTGCTGGACATATGCATATCAAGGAATTCCACAAAGCACGGTCCTCAACCACCTGCATCCATCGACTTCTTGCATGTCTTACCAGTTCGTTACTGTATCTAAAGGGAAAGTCATCCTATACATAGCCTACCGATATAAAGCGGCCACTCTGGAACTTTTCTTCCTCAACGGATGACTGTTCTTTTAGTTATATGCCTAGCCCATCGCCACTTCAGCTTACTAATTCGTAAGCTGAAGTGGCGATGAGCTAGGCATCCTTGAGCTTCCTCATACGGCCATCAGTGAAGGACAATGTCACAGATCCTTAATTCATTACTGGCATCACATATTGGTTGTAAAACCTTGTTTTTAAGATTTGAGATATCTGACGACAAGATGTGTCGTGATTTGCCAAGCAATGCCCAGCCAAGTTGAATCCGTCGATTTATTTCTCAGTCGAAGTTGGACATAGGTGTAACATGAACGGTAGATATGATCTTTGTTTTAACTATATTCGTTCTATATTCATTGAGTGTAGTGCTTAGGTCCTCCAGCAATTCTGCCTTATGGAATATATCGGCTGCAAATCGAAGGTAAGTGATGTACTCGCCATTGACGTTAGTTTCGTATCCTTTCCAGTCCAGTAGCTTAAAACCGTTTTTCAATGCAGCGGTGAAGAGTTTCCGGGTGATAACGTCACCCTATCTTACACTTTTCTGCAATTGGATAGGACTCTGGTCTTATACTCAGATAGCCATCGTAGCTTTACTGTACAGATATCGACAGT
The DNA here is from genome assembly GCA_907164705.1 of Parnassius apollo. Classification (NCBI taxonomy): domain Eukaryota; kingdom Metazoa; phylum Arthropoda; class Insecta; order Lepidoptera; family Papilionidae; genus Parnassius; species Parnassius apollo. The sequence continues at coordinate 863,009 of CAJQZP010001094.1, forward strand.
CAACTTAGCACCCCTTACTACAACATCTTCAATTCAATTCTTAAATCAATTTCAACAGAATTAAAGGTTTTTTCACAGTCCAAAGACGCAAGACAAAGTTTCAGATTGTACTCTTCGGTACTCTGCACAATTTGTCGAAAGGTATGTGTGTGGTCTATGGTATTTAAACCTTTTCGGAAACCGGCTTGTTCGGCAGGCTAAAATTCGCCGAGTCTGCGTGGGATAAGATTTGTAAAGACCTTAGAAAATAGCACGTAGACGCGGCTTAGAATGGAAATTAGTATAAAGTTCCTCATGAGTGTGTTGTTGCCTTTTGTGAGAAATCAGACCATCGCACGTTTGCTCCACGACTCTGGAGTATTGCTGCCATGGAGGACGAAATTAAAGAGCTTCTGAGGGACTTCAAGTACCGGTTATCTAACCACTTTCAGAAGCTTTGTTGTAATTCTATCATCACCTAGAAAACTGAACCGGTAGATGGCACGGTAAACATCGAGCTCGTGCATAAAAATAGTAAAAAAATAGTTTTAAAGTGATAATAGCCTTATTTGTGTAATAGTAGTGAATAATTGGTGGTAATATAAACACTATACTGTTATCTGTGGAAAAAAAACCTATATTTAACAAAAATAAAAACGATTAAAAGTGAAGTGTGAAACCTAGTGCAAAACAATTAAAAAAAACACAATTATACATTCATTGGAGGGTGTTGTAAGTTAAGTCTTATTCTAGTAACAATTGAACATTAAAATTTATAAATTTATGAACTTAACAAATCATATTTAAACAAAATTTCTTTGTGTATAATATAATTACCATTTAACAACGTAATTACGCAGCATGACATCTAAAATCAACACGAAAACTACCAACAGCGACCACAAGATGCCGGCAGTAGTAACATGCTACAAATGCAAATACATAGTTGACATAAAAAAGACTGCGTTATGTTCAATATGCAGAAACAGGTACGAATTAGAATGTGATGGCTACCCGGAAAAAACATATCGCCTATTGGATCAGACATCAAAAAAGAATTGGCGATGTAAAATGTGCATTAAAAACAAAAAAGATATCAATTGCAATATGCATAACATTACAACGAGAAAGAAACCTAATCTCACAGTACGTACTTCGCCCTCAACAGATAAATTGTGTATTGCAAATAAATTTCAATGTTTTGAATCTTCACAGTTATCGGACCAGAACACTTCTTACGTGCTGGATTCTCACATACTTACCGATTACAATATATCGGATGAGTCATTCACCACGCCTAGCAAACTGTCTAAGAGTGTAGACGGGACCGTAACAGACATAACATCAATCTCTGAAATGAAAGTAACGATATCTCAGTTAACCTGTACACTTGAAAGTACTCAAAACGAATTAGAAAATTTGATATTAGAAAATAATGATTTACACAGACAAATACATAAGTTGACTTCGGAAAATAAAATTTTAAAATCACTCTGCCATTCTCCTACAAAAATAGGAGGTAGCCTTGGAGTTTGTAATAAAAATAAAATACACTCCTTATTAATTAATAACGCATCTTCTGTACCATCTTCGCAGATAGTCAAGTCACACCTTAATCCCAACACTAACACCGTCATCATATGCCTGCAACAAAAAATCAGCGACTTGCAAAAAAAACTTCAGGATGCAGAGAAAGAGATCACAGGTCTTACGGAAAAAATAACAAAACTGGAACAAAAAAAAATACTTTAAAACCTCGATAGAAAAACCGAACAAGATCTCATATCCCATCACAGTACAACATAAACCCGACCCTAAAAAAAAATTCACATCATCGGTTCTCAACAATGCGTCGGCCTGGCTGCAGCTATATTACATTCGAGACATATGACTCAATACGAAAAATATGAAGTTACTGGTCAGACGAAACCATATGCACCAAGCTATGAAATAATAAAAAACTGTCAAAACATGACGCTAAAGTCAGACGATAAACTTATAATTTGTGTAGGGGAAAATGATTACAATATACAGCTAGTTTTATCACAGCTACAATGTATACTAGACACCTTTAGTAATAATACGATAATAGTGCTAAATGTTATTGAAAATATAAATATAAATGTTAATAAATTAAATTATTTTATTAGAAATATATGAAAAAAAAAAAAAAAAAAAAATATATATATATATATATATATATATATATAGAAATATAAAAATTGTCATTTTTTGAATTGTAAACACTCTAATCGTTCGGAAATTTGTAAATTAATTAATTATGTTATTGACTGTAATGATTATGCAAACAAATATTTAAACCCTAGGGAAATCAGTAAACGTATAGCAAGCAATAAGTCAAGTCTTAAAATGTGTAAAATCTTAAATGAACCCAAAAAAGGAACAATCCCTTTTTATTTTAAGAAACAAACTGACATCTCCGCAAAACCAGTTGAACGTTTTAATAGAGGAACGATACCTTATTATTTTCCCATAATAAAAAAGAATAATACATTTTTTCGACCGTAAAAAACAAATTCCTGCCGCATATAATTTTATAATTTTACATCAAAATATCGCGAGTGCTTTGTTAAAACAAGATATAATAGAAATAACTATACAGGAGTTACAGGTGACCCGGATGTTATTTGTCTTTCGGAAACTTTTATAAAAAAAGGTTGTGAGAAGTTTTTAAGATTAACCGGTTACATCATGGCCGCCAATTTCTGCAGAGAAAAGCAAAGAGGGGGAACCTGTATCCTAGTTAAAAAAAGGATTGATTTTTAATGAACTGTCATTAACAAAAAAATATGCGTCGCAGAATACGTTTGAAGTCTGTGGCATTGAACTAACGTGTATTAAATTAATAACTGTCTGTCTCTACAGAGGACCCCAATCAGATCCGACCCAGTTTCTATGCACACTAAATAATCTCTTACACGATTTAACTATGAAATACCGATCTAGAGCACAAATAGTATTGGCTGGTGATTTTAACATAAACACGTTAAAAAGAGACAATATCACTAAAGAACTACAAGATTTATCCTATAATTACAATTTAAAAATACACACTGATGTACCCACACGAAAGTCATCTTGCATCGATCATATTTTAAGTAATATTCCGAATGCAACTGTAGCAGTACTACCACTTCATCTATCTGATCACGACACAGCACAATTATTAAGGTTTCCTTTAAAACGCGATATACAAAAGCATGCGATATATTATATTTATAAAAGAGATTAATATATTGATAACAAAGATAATATTAGGAAATTTAGAGAATGTCTACAAAAAATGTATTGGTCAGAAGCGTATGCGGCAAATGATGCTAGCGTCGCTTTCAGTAGTTTTCATGATTTGTTGTGCCTTTTTTTATAATCTTTGCTTTCCAAAAGTACGAATTAAAGTAGATATAAATAATAATAAAAAACAAAATTGGATAAGTAAAGGGATCAAAGCAAGTTCTAAAACCAAACGATTCTTAAGATATAAGTATTACAGGAAAACAAATGCTGTTAATAAAGCTAAATATATGAAATATTCCAAACTATTACAGAAATGTATTCACAATTCAAAAAAAATTGCCAACATAAAGTTTATAAATAAAAATGACAACAAGTGTAAGGCCACGTGGAACATTATTAAAAAGGAAATAGGTAGCTCACATGACAAAAATGACATAGAAAAAATTATAATTAATAACAATGTTTTGACGGACCCAATAGAAATAGCCTCTGCCTTTAATAATCACTTTATTAATTCGACGCACGAAACAACACACACAAAAACAAAAAAATTGCTAAACAACACTCATAACATCAACACTATGTTTCTCAAACCCATGTCGGAAAACGAAGTTAGAATAAAGATAATGTCATTAAAAAATACTAGTTCTGCAGGCTATGATGACATAAGTACAAAAATTCTAAAAAATTGTATCGACGAAATAATAGGAATCTAGACCCATTTAATAAACCTATCATTTTCGTGTGGAACTTTTCCAGATCCATTAAAGTTATCCCATTGTCAAACCACTATATAAAAAAGGAGAGAAACATATCGTCAATAATTATCGCCCAATAACATTGATACCTATTATGTCCAAAATTTATGAAAAGTGCATGTACAAAAGAATAATCGAATTCTGCAACAAATTTAATATTATAATTAACGAACAATACGGATTTCAAAAAAGACAAATCTACTACGTTGGCCGTTTTTTCTCTCATAAAAATAATCCTATCAAATTTAAATAATAATCACTTAACTACAGGGCTTTTCTTTGACCTGTCTAAAGCTTTCGACTTAGTTTCACACGACCTCCTGCTACAAAAACTTGAAAAGCTTGGGATTAGAGGGCCCACTCTTCAGTGGATATCTTCATACCTCAGTAACAGACAGCAATGTGTTACAATTATGAAAATAGATGAAAATAAGGATTTCATACCGTACTCGTCTGAATATAGACTCAATAGGTATGGCGTTCCACAAGGAAGTGTGCTTGGTCCTATTTTATTTATATTATATATAAATGACATTGCTAATATAACAAATCATAAATGCATATTATTCGCCGATGATATTTCAATAATTGTGACTTCTAATAAAAAAGATAATACTATTAATGACCATGAGACTGACATAAATAACACTATAGATAAATTAATTGAATGGCTTGACATTAACAATTTAAAAATAAATCTTGACAAATCAGTATATTATACAATTCAATAAATGTAATAATAAAAAATATAATATTAATCTCAACATATCAAAAATAAAAGCAGTAACAAATACAAAATTTCTAGGAATAAATATAGATGAAAATTTAAACTGGAAATTGCAAGTAAACGATGTATCTACGAGATTAAATAAATTTGCATACGCCCTTAAACATTTAAAAAACGTTACCAACATAAAAACGGCTGTTCTGTCCTACCATGCATACGTCGAGTCAATACTGCGCTATGGACTTGTAATCTGGGGTAATAGCACGGATCAAAATAGAGCATTTCGCGCACAAAAAAAAATGTATTCGAGCAATATGTGGGCTTAAACCAACTGAATCATGTCAACTGGTGTTTAAAAAACTTGACTTATTACCCCTACCATGTCTTTATATTTATGAAATATGCATGTTTGTATGGAAGCATAAATATTTATTTAACACGGCAGATAATGTAAACCCTCGGGTGCGGCGAAACCCATACAAACTCATATTAAGTGACAATCCTAGAATAAGTAAATATAAAAAAAGCTGTTTATCTATGTGTGTACGTTTATATAACAAGTTACCAAATAATATTAAAATGTTAAATACTAGATTATTTAAATAAAAATTACTAGAATACCTAGTTAAGAATATTTTTTATAGCATTATGGACTATATTAATCATAAGTCTTAATGTACGATAAAAATCTTTTGCATGCTATGTTCTCTCTAGCAAAACATGTTGTTCGAATGTATATTTGTAAAATCTTTTTCATACCATGTTTTAAGCAAATAAATATATTATTATTATTATTATTGCCATTTTAAGGTGCTGGACAGCCTTTCTACAGTTGGCTCTTTTTGCAAATAGATCTCTGGCAAAGACTTTAGAGCCCCGCTGCGTACATTTATAGGTCTGTCTCTTTAGTTGAACGTATGCTATCAAATCTACTAAAGACTGCAGCTTCATTTCCCATCTAACAACCTTGAGCACAAAAAATGTGGTCAGACAGTTTTTGTGTTCTTCTGCGGCGGGTCTTGCAGAACTTAGCTCCGACTGCATGGAAAGTGTCTACGAGCTTTCTCATTTATGTCGTTCACTGCATTGAAATCTTCTTAGCAAAGAAAACAATTTTTTTATTGTTTTCGGGACTTTGAATTAGAGCACAAGGGGGATGGAGCGTTGATATCATTATACGTGACCTTTCTAACTAAACGTTTATGTTCAGTGTGTCACTCACTAATTGGTGATTGCTGACAGTTTTCATCCTCGCAATCACTGAGACAGAACAGTTTCCATCTAGTCATGTAGAAATTAATGTTATTTTTTGTCGAACCATCGAGGCTCGATCAGGTGCACTGTCTACGAAGCATGTTTTGCAAAGCGTCTCCTCAAGGCTGGAGTCCCACAGGGCTCTGTCTTCTCTCCATTTTTCTATACATTCTTCACAAGGGACGTCCTTAAAAATTCACTAGTTATTACTGCACTTTTCACCAATGACACGGAACTTTACGTCGCAAACCATTACAAAAGAATTGTCACTAAGATACTCCGAACAAACGAACCGAACCAAAAACGCTTATAGAGGACCAAAGTGAATCCTGAAAAAGTGTAGCAATATACTTTCAAAGAAACAGTTCTCTCAATTGTTAAAACATAAATCCCAACATCGATAGGTACGAACACCCTGTTCAGCTGCTAGATCCTCTGGCAACCAACGGCCAAATACTTAGGGGTTGCATTCGGCCACGGCATGACCCTCGCGAAACATATTCGCTCCGCATGCAACCGTATCAAAATCGTCACTAGCCGGCTCCATCCACTAGTCGATACAAAGAGCAATCTTTCTTTAAGACAGATGCTCCATATTTACAAAGCTTGCGTAAGACATGATAGGTCTATTGTTGTTTTCGCACACCCTGGCCATTGAAATGCGTAATACCCCCATGTAGTCCGAAATAGATTCATTCGAATAGCCACCGGAGCTCAGAAGCACCAACGAAACTCCGACTTTTACAGAGATTGTCGACAATCTCTGAATATTTCAAGAAAATGTATTAGTCCTATACCGAGAGCGCCGAACCATATCCCAACTTGCTAGTGGTAAAAGGAGCCACGGATAAGACAACAAGTCCACAGACGGATAAGCCACACACCCCTCCACACTGCGTACATACCGTACATCCGCGTCTCTAGATGGTACACACAGCCCAGAACATCGAATGAAACAAGTTAGCCGTCAAAGCCGGGACCCGCCACATTTGCTCCAATAGTAGTTACTTAACTTAATAATATCAAGACGTGTTCACAAATACACAAGGTTGTCGCATAGCACTAAAATAAATAATTTCCACTCACTTTTTAGCTCGCCAATGAAGCTACAAAAGCCAAAAAGGTAACATCACAAACAACAGAAACTAGACACTGGAGCATATTGCTGTAACTTATTTGGTCGGATGCGTAGAGCAGTTGGGAAGTGATAACGTCACCTAAGTCAATGATCGATATTTGTATCAATCACGGCACGTCACTGTTTTGGTTCGTGTCTAGTGATGTCTAGAAGCATTGTTGTATAACTTCTACACTTTATAAAAACCAATTGCTGTCCGTTAGTCTCGCTGAAACTCTAAAAAATTTGAGTGATTTTGATGAAAGCGTTTGTGTCCGTTTGAGTGGGTCTCTAGATTGTTCAGATTCACAATTAAAGGTAGGCAGGTAGCGCTGTTGTCGAGATTCAGAAATCACCTTCTCGAAGTAAGAGCGGTTCGCTAGTCTATTAAATAAAAATCAATTGTTGTCCGTTAGTTTCGCTAAAACTATAAAATAAATATTAAATAAAAAAAATTTCACCAAAAACAGTCGAGCCTTTCGATTGTTTTTGATGAAAAAATTTGTGCGTATTTCATTGGGTCACGATCATGTTATGGAAGGTTGTAGTAGGTAGTGACCTTAATTTTAAAATTAAATTTTATGAACTTCCTTAAATAATCCATATGGTCATTAACAAATTTAGAATATATTATATCCTTGCAAAAAAAATTTGTATTGTGAGTCACTTTTTCACAATTTACTTACTTATTTAGTTGACTTAACAAAAGTCTGTTGACCTGCAAATGCGAAACCTTTGAAAATTATCGGTGACATTGTTACAGCCATCACAGAAAAAGTCGACAATATTTAAAATTCAAAATTAAATAAAGTTTGTGTTCAAAATATGCATGTTGAATATTTTTCGCATTTTGATCTTAGGGTTATCAGATTTATTTGTATATTTTTGATTTAAATTCATTATTTATTATTCAGCTCAATAAATTTTATTTTCGGTGTTCTCCAGGGCAGTCTTTTGGGAACTACACTATTTAATAGATATTATTAGGATGACATCCACAATCTATCAATCTCAAACGCGAAGATGATTTGCTATGCGGATGACACTATCATACTGTTTTGAGATAAAAACACTAAACCTATGTGTTTTTAAAAAACTACATCCCGTACTACAGTAAAACTAAGATTACTCTCATGTAACAACCCATCAAGCATTATGTGTTCTTACAGTTGTGTCGAAAGAGCAATTGAAATGAAATATTTAGGGATCATGATCGATCAACACCTGGACTTCCAAAAACATACTGACTTTCTCCCGGGCAGGTTAAGCAAAATAATAATTATGAGAACACTTAGATATCTTGCTCCCATGGACACGTTAAAAATTCTATACGCACTTGCTGCTGGGGTGGAGCAGCGAATATGGTACAGTTGCAGCGTGCACAGCGAGCAGTACATAAAACTATATAAAAACCCAAAGGTGCTTCCCCACCGTCCAACTTTATGAAGACATCCAAATTTTAAGTATGCGAGGGCTCTTCATAAGCAAGTGTATTCTTTTTTACACAGCTTTTTTCTAGCTTTACACAAAACATTTCTTTTATCCCCGGAATACAGTGAAACGAATACACGTCGTCGTTTTTAGTCCCTGTCTGCTGTACTAAGTTTGTTCAACGTTTTTATTCATTTTATCAAGTAAATACAAAATTTATTTAAACCAGTCAGCTTCAACTTATCTAAACTCACATACAAAAAAAAATTGATTAGTTAAAAATGTATATATTAATATATACATTTTATATAAACTTAGTGTATTTACAAAAATATCAATATTATTATCATATACCTACATATCATATAGTATAACTTATATTATAGTAGTCAACAGAAACTCTGTTTACATAATTGATAACAAACTTCCTCCATTAGATCATCCCCTCAATCCTCTTTAAATTCCTGAGCGGTCGCATGCGAACGCACCCACCCACAGCACTTTAAACCATTAAAACTTCTATTTATTGACTACTTTTCTGTAAAGAAGTTTAGCATTATAGAATCTATACGAAATTTTCTATCTTGTGGTGTAAACAAAACTAAGTTACTGTATGTATTTTATTTTTATCCTCCCGTTAATTTACGACTTAACTTTACGATAGATTAAAAATAAAAAATTTGTAGAGTAACTAGTTTAAAGTGCTGTGGGTGGATGCGGTCGCATGCGACCGCTCGGGATTTGACGGCGCATGGCATAAAAACTTATATTTATAGACTAGTGTTCTATAAGGAAGTCTAAGAATCTACAAAAACTCTATTCTATAATATAAACAAAAGTCAGTTATTCAATGGATTAATCATTACAAAAATACTTTAAACCCTCACCTGATATCGGTCATAATATGACCGCAAAATGTAAGCCCTTACTTGATACCAGTCATATTATGACCGTGTCGCAAGCTCCGAATTCAAGTTTGTTTTCTTAAACCAATTGATGTTTTGGATCGTGTGAGTACGGCAGTATGGCTCTATATGCTGTGCTTATTCATTTAAGTCAGTGAGAACAGACTTCCTTTAAGAAAAAAAAATATGTTTGTATAATCTTTTCGAGGACGTAGTTTCGTGGTGTGCGTGAAGCGCTTCCGAATTATTTTTTTTGTGATATTGTGATAGTGTGTCTTATTAAATTATGTTAACATCATGCCAAGGCAAGTGTTTTTTCGTTTTAACTCAAAGTTATACATATTCGTGCCTGTAATTCAGGGTAAACAAATATTTTCTTGATTACTACCATCAATTCGCCGGTACGCCGACATATTTATTTATATTTTACATAATAATTCTTGATTTGTTGGAAATGTTTTTGTTGTTTTGAGTGAATAATTACATAAACAAACAGTAGTTATATGCAGAATTCCTTAAATTCATTTTAATTTGAATATTTTACGGCAAATGTACTGCTGGGACTGGCCGGTCATATTATGACTGGTATCAAGCACGCAAGCAAGCAACTTTTTTATACTTTTTTATAATAGTGGTCAGTGTTTTTTGTGTGGTATAGAAAGCATATCTCATGTGATTTTAGAATAAAAGTACATTGTTTCATGTTTTGGCTTTGTTTATTTCTTAAGAGCGTAGTTTTAAAGGTCGTTCTTCCCACCGCCAAAGCGAAGGGTTTGAGATTTTACCTACTGTACGAAATAAACACAGTGTTGTGTCCTAATTGTAAACCTATTCCTTTAACCATGAAATAAGATTTTCAAAAATATATACATTACTTAGATTTAATTCAGTAAGTTAAACAAAATCAAGGGACAATGTTGAGCTATTTTAGAGATGTTTTTACGCGGCCAAAAATATCTGTATGCGGAAATTATTGTTTTTCTTGACATTTCACTATAAAAAATGTAAATGTTTTTAAATATTTGTATTACTATATAATAAGAGTTGATTAATTTTGTTTTTATTCGATAGGAAAGTCAGAAATAAACCTTTTTTCACTTTCACTTGCATACTATTTGATTATAGTACAATATTTTTTATTGAAAGTAATATCATGTTGTGGATAATTTATCCAAAAATCCAACTATATGTAATATGTGGGGTATTTATAAAGGGAAAGGCCAAAAAAGCCAATAAAGTGGAACACTTAACAAACGGCGCGGCCACGGCTCGAGTGCCGTATCAAGTTACGCCTTGCAGTGCTCGGCGCGCGTATCAGGTGAGGGGTTATTCTATTTTGATAACTAAATGCCAAGCGGATGTCGGTAGCGTGAAAATTTCCATTATTTCTATATATTATTCGAAATTATTAACGTAAAAAGATAAATTATATTCCCACAAATACTTTCATAACAGTATTATTATATAAGAACTGTTCTTAACTTAGAAAAATCCAAAAATCAACGCAACAATGTAAAACAATGAACACTTGATAATAACGCAGTTTAAATGTAGATTAGAAATGAATATCTATAGACTAACTGAATTTTTATTCAACTAGATAATAGAAAATTTCATATTGATTCTATAATGCCAAACTTCTTTATAGAAAAGTAGTTTTTATGGGTTATAGTGCTGTGGGTGTGTGCGGTCTCATGAGACCGCTAGTGGTTTGACGGACTATGGCCGCGTTCTCATGAGTTTTTACCAGAATACTTAATTCGCCTTCACATCACATGCATAACTCTGAGAATTAGGACGGCAATTTCAGTTGATTTGTAAATCTTTTTGTTTAATAAATATTTTTACGGTAATTTACGTTTACTTTAAATCATAAGTTCATTGCAATTAAAATAAAAAATACATATTATAAGCGAAAATCAAAAACAAAAGGAAAAATTACAAAACATTGAAAATTTAAAAATTAACGATTACTATTTATACTGGGAAACTAATACCTTGCTTTTAAACTATGTATAACATACATTTTAAAAGTGTACGTAACTTACATTAAAAACGTATCAAATAATTCAATTCTAAATACCTAATAATATTAAAAATCATAAAGCAAAGATACGAAATAAAAACTACTTTTCTTGTAAACGGATTTTTAAAATAGCGCCGCATATTGATTAGTTTTAGTATAGGGAAGCTGTGAGCTATAAAATAATTCAAAAAACAGAGCTGGTACACACATTTGCAAATGGTACATACATTTAACTATATTGTTGTGAACTTAATTCTTTTATAGAACGAATTCGCGAGTGTAAAGCGATATTGTGACGTGCATTTATTTGCCTCTATGACAATAACATTTCGAGTTCGCTAACGAACTTATTATTCGCAATTCGAATATTAATTCTCAAAGGGTTGGCATTTGTATGCAAAATTGTATTACTGCATACAAGTAGTTTATCTTTTTCGTAAATTAAGTTCAAAGGGTCAATACTTAAGAAATAGTGCTCTTTGTTTTAACTAGCTTTACACTTAATTTACGAATCGATTTAAAAACGTAAATCATTTGATTTTGATAAATAGCAGTCTTTCATTCTTTCTTTATAGTCTATCATAATTTCAATGCTGAATATAAAATTCTCAAAAAATTAAGGGGAGGACATCCGCAGTTTTTTTTTTCATGATTTTGAGTAGTTATCAAGAAGATACTGCGCCTGTATCCTGTATGAGTATCCCTCTATCGCCTCACGAATCGCATGATAGGCTAGTGGATTATATGACGACACAAATACATGGCTCCAACAATTTTATTAAATTAACAACAGGTATCTTACTAAAATTATGTCATTATCTACTTATATTATATTTTTAATTTAATATAATTCAAATTACTGGAAATTTTATTTGTGACTTTATATTTAAAACCGCCTTTCGCCAAAAAAGAATTCATTTCATTGTAAATTTCAGGGCTGTATCCACATTTTCACACCCTGTCATGAGATTATCTATGTAATAATCAGTCATGACTCTTTCGGCTGCAAGTGGTAATTCGTAACCTTCATCTTAAGCTACTTGTTGCATTGCCTTTTTTGATTGTGCTTGTGAAGCTGATACAATACCAAATGTAACAACTGTAGGTAATTTGTAATTCTGTATGCTAGAATTAACGTTAATTTATAAAATAGTATTAATTTTTTCAGAATAACTCTACAGAGTCAGTTATTCATTCTTGGGTCCATGCATACATTTATGCAACTAAATCCAGGAAAACTTAATATAGTTCAATATCCTCTGTGAATGAGGTTATCGTTACCTATTTCTAATTTGTTTATTGTAGTTAATTGTGTAAAATATTATAAGTTTGTAAACTGTTCTTTTAAAAAATAATATACCGCTGGGTTTTTTTACTGATTCTACCAAAAACAAAGGTATTTTTCGAACCAGTGATAAATTAAACATAAGATTGACTTTTATAAAGTATTATTTATTATTTATAATCCACATTGAATGAAAAAATTGTTTCTCTTTTTATGCATATTATATAGATGTAACTAAATGCTAAATCACAATCTAAATAGTAATATACAGGATTGAATAAAGATAATTTACTGATTTTGAAATATTTAGTTAGCATTATTTTTGAATCCCTGACGTTTTCGAGTATTTTAAGCATCCATAATCACGGGTGGACGTGGAAGTATTCAAAATCCTGATGTCATATTTATCCTGGGCTATCATAACCAACACAGTTTACAACTAGGTTATGAACCAAACGGGGTTTTTTGGATGGCTCTGTATTTAATGGAGGGACAGGTGCCGACCAGGTAAAAGGTGCAGAAGTGGTTAGATTCATGTGGCACAGTACCCTGTTATCTGTTTGTGATATTTATCACGAATCACCAACCACCAGAGAATTTGAAGAAACTGTATGGTAATAATAATATTGTTAACTGAATTTAATACAAAGTAAGTAAAGTAAAGATACAACCTATATACGTCCCACTGCTGGGCATAGGTCTCTGGTCATTTCTGGGGGGTTTTACGGCAAGAAAGTGTCCGCCGCGGTGTCCCAATGCGCCAATGTCCCAATGTTGGAGAACTTCACATGTCTTCGAAATATTTTTTTCTTATTCCTCAGACATGCAGGTTGCCTCACGATGTTTTCCTTCACCGCCGAGCACGTGGTAAATCAGCACTTAAAATTACAATTAAACAATTTCATTGGTGCCAGCGGGGATCGAACCCGTGTTACTCGCGTTCTGTTTTATTTAAAGCGAGCGTTAACCATCTGAGCTACCATGGCGCTATATATTTTAGTAGTAGAATTTTAGTATGTTAATATTAACTTTTTTAATTGTGTTAACTAGTCGTAACGTACGAGATACGTAGTGCAGAAATTTAAATATTTCTATACGCTTTTATCGACAAATTAAATTTTCCCGGGCCCATAGCACAGCTCAAATAGTGATGAAAATTCTTAAGTGTGGTAATATTTTTTTATCAAAATAATTATACTCAACCATGTCAATTTTTTATAACATCTTATTTAACATCTTTTTTGGCAGTTTGGAGATATGGAATTTTATTATATGTTTTAAAAAAAGTAAAACGAAAAATTAAAGGACGTGATATGTGACATGTCATATATATAAATTAGACATGTGTATAAATTAAGCCAGTGTTTCAACATATTGTTTCATACGTCAAAAATAATAAAAGCGCGCTATGCTTAAGTTTAATCGTACAATGAATCATAAAATACTAAAAAATAGTGTTTATCTGAAGAATTAACAGAATACTTGTTTAACTGATGTATAGATAATTAAAATCACTAATTACGTCGCTCGTGTCTTCACATTACACTTTCAAAAGAAAAATATATTTAAATTCATCGCTATTTGTTGAATTAATTCATCACTATTATCAATACAGACTATTAAAATCCACTGGTGTGTTTGGTTCTTTGGTTGGCAAATGCACTTTTTTATAGTTGTTATTAGTAAGACGCCTCTGGCCGATACAGGATAATACGGGGTAGTGGATATTCTTACACCGCCACTCAACGGTTAGTTTTGTTTTCAAATATACTCTCGAAAACCAACGTGCATCAGTTAAAAACTTTTTTGTATAATCGTTTAAATAACGCGCACATTATGTTTGTTACAGTTCAACAAAAAAGACGATTTTTACGGTAAACTGATTACCAAAAATAACTTTACTGTTTTATGAAATATTTAGTTGCGATAGACGGATATAAAAATAGCAGTTTTAAGAGATCGTTTCCTATTTTGATAATTTTATGTTACACCATGATTCAAAAACTTTGATATTCATGAGATTTATTTATGATATTTATACTCATATGATCATAAACCTCTTTTAACAAACGTGTAAGCGAACTTCACATATCTTCGAAATATTTCTTTCTTATTTCCCAGACGTGCAGGTTTTGAGTACATCGTAAAGCAGCACTTAAAATTGCATTTAACAATTTCATTGATGCTGGTGGGGATCCAACCCGGGTGTCTCACGTACTGTGAAATTTACGGCGAGCGCTAACCATATAAGCTACCTCGGCTCACCGGCATCATTAGGCATATAAATTTTAGTATAAGTGTAAGAAGTACAACATCCGTACCCCATTGATTGGGTTATTTTATGAATAGAACATAACTTCATGAACATAAAAAAATCAGTATTTAATTTCCATTTTTAAATTTGTCTATTAGAAAGTTGTGTTTTACATATACACAAATATCTGATGTATTATACAAAACCAAAAATAAACGCTGTTTTGGGTTTAACATACATCCTACAGACTACTAAAAACGGAAAATATGAAATCATACATAATTCACAGCTCATTCAATCAATCTGTCAGTAACTTTCTGTTGGTAACATTTATTTTTTGTTTTACTTGTGCGACTGTTTGTATATATTGTTACGAGCTTGAGGTTCGTGACAATAAAAATTGCCGATATTTTTTACCACTTACTATATTATATGATATTTTTAACACTTTAATTTTTTTTACACAAATTAAAACTTAAAACACCAAAAATTAAGCACACTAATTCACTTTGTTCCGCTCCGAAGCTTCGCTTGTCTCGCCAAATTCAATACTTCCCCGATCGCACCTTGCAGCGCCTATAAATACACATTAGTATCGAATCATCCAGAACATTCAAGTAAATACGCGCACCAATCGACAAAGCTCCGAAAGTTCGAGAGTCGGCTTCCAGAAGATTAGTTCTTCGTTTCGACAACATATGGCGCTGTTGGTTCAAAGATTAGTGATGTCATTTTCTGGAAAGCTCCCCCTCGCTCTCATCTCTGACACTAGATGGCGCTAGTGCCGTCGACTTAGGCGCGTAACACTGCTCCCTCCTATGACATGCTCGTCCCGAGCATTATCGGCCCCATAATAAAGCGCCAGGCGATCCACATGGACGATCTTAGGAGTCCCTCTTGCGCCTTTCTGTAACGGCTCCGCAATTTCAAGGACTGTCCAATCCCATGGTGCACCAACATTGTACAATTTCAATGTTCCTATACTACGTGTCTGAGGTCCTTTCACGGCCGCACAACTTGTACATGTACGACACCAATCCTCGACATCATCACGATAATAGACCCAGTAAAACTGTTCTCGGACCTTCAGTAGAGTTCGTTTAACTCCCAGATGGACTCTTTAACGATCATTATGGCACAGCTGTAGAACATTCGGCACTTTAGCCTTAGGGACAACCATTTGCAAACGACAGCTGTCTCCTCGACCATTGTCTCATTTACGGCACAGGACTCCATCCTGAATAAAACAAGCAGTCCCACTGGGCCCAATAGCCTCTAGTGGTCGAATTCATCGCTGAGACGTCGCTCCACTTAGGATTGGTAGCACGGGCCTTCATCCATTCCAGAATCGGCTTGATGTCCGGATCTTCCTGCTGTGCATGTCGTAGGCTGTCCTTCCACTCGTTGCTGAAGTGGTCTGTCCTGAGAATCCTCACGGATACCACTTCCTTACTCTTTTGCCTAGTACAATGTTTCCAATCTTCAGGAAAAGGTCTTCTTGACAATGCATCTGCGTTGCCATGAGATTTCCCGCTGCGATGTCTGATAGTAAAATCGTATCCCGGCTGCAGCTGGGCGATGATGTTAGCCGCACTTCCCCTTCTGAGATCGTTCAACTTCCCTTTTTAGGGTTCGCTTAGGGCAGCTGAAGATGGCCCCTTTCCCCACAGCCGTAGCACCTAGGGCTGTAATCTTTATTGTGGTCGCAAACCGTAACTGCTGCAACCTTCCTAGCGCAAGGGGAACGACGATTCTGCCACCGCCAGGCGGTGCCGTTAGCTGCACTACCCTCTCGAGATGGATCAACTCTCCATTCTACAGTTCGCTTAGGGCAGCTGGAGCGAAGATGGCCCCTTTCCTCACAGCCATAGCACCTAGGGCTGTATCCTTTGTTGCGATCGCGAACTGTAGCTGCTGCAACCTCCCTGACGCGATGGGAACGATGATCCTGCCGCACGGCTGCCACCTATAGTGCATGGGCCAAGGCGTCCTTAAGCGTCTTGTAGTGCCCAAGCCTGACTTCACAGCAGCTCTGACTTCCAGGTCGCGGATGCCGTCGATGAATGTCTGCACCAGGTTCCCTTCAATGAGCGCAGGTACAGACTGGTATGCTTTTCGAACCATCTTCTCCACCTCAAGGGCCCACTGCTGTAGATTTTCTTTGCAGCGTTGCACGCGATCTTTAAGCTGCGCGCGAAAAACGTGTTCCAGGTGAGCGTCACCATATCTCGCCTCCAATGCCTCAAGGAGCTGTTCGTAGGTCACTTTCTTACCGAGAGCTTCCAACACGGTTAAGGCTTGTTCGTGCAGGTCTAAGGTGAGTGCAGTCACGGCCTCGTTTTTTTCCAGCCGTTTGCCTCCATGACGGCCTCGAACTGGATTTTGTAGGCCGACCAGGAAGAAGTCCCGTCGAACGGCGGCACTTTGAATCCACGTAGCGAAGGTTCTGTAGCTACTACGGGAGACTTAGTTCCATCCCCAAGTTTGAGGTCGTTCAGCGTTTTCTTCACGTCAGCCATCACGTTGTCAACCCGATTGTTCACATGGTTGATTCGGGTTTCATGTTCTTCGATTCGGGTATCAGCTTCCGACAGGCGGTTTTCATGTTGAGCAACCCTATCCTTAACCTCCCTTATCTCTTTCCCAAAGTTAGCGTGAAGGTCTTTCATGAGGAGCATCTGTTCCTCCTGTCGGCGGGCCTGTTCCTCTTGTCCGCTCTGCAGCTGCTCTTTCAACTGACGGATCTGTTACTCCTGTCCGCTCTGCAGCTGCTCTTTCAGCTGACGGACCTGTTCCTCCTGTCGGCGAGCCTGATCCTCCTGTCGGCAAGCCTGTTCATCCTGTCGGCAAGCCTGTTCCTGCAGCATCACCGTCAGAGCACCTAAATCAGGTGCTGCAAATGTAGGAGCTACTGACGGGCCTGCAGCCGGCGGCTGGCCCTCCGACATCTGCGGCGTTGCACCACCAAATCTTCTTTGGTCCGTCTCCTGCTGGCGTTGACTTCGGGTACGGACACCCTCCATTTCCTCCTTAGGTAAAATCGGCATGATTTTATCCCACTTCTGACACCAATTGTTACGAGCTTGAGGTTCGTGACAATAAAAATTGCCGATATAATTACCTAAATTAACACTTTAATTTTCTTTACACAAATTAAAACTTAAAACACCAATAATTAAGCACACTAATTCACTTTATTCCGCTCCGAAGCTTCGCTTATCTCGCCAAATTCTATACTTCCCCGATCGTACCTTGCAGCGCCTATAAATACACATTAGTATCGAATCATCCAGAACATTCAAGTAAATACGCGCACCAATCGACAAAGCTCCGAAAGTTCGAGAGTCGGCTTCCAGAAGATTAGTTCTTCGTTTCGACAACAGATGGCGCTGTTGGTTCAAAGATTAGTGATGTCATTTTCTGGAAAGCTCCCCTCGCTCTCATCTCTGACACTAGATGGCGCTAGTGCCGTCGACTTAGGCGCGTAACACTGCCCCCTCCTAAGACATGCTCGTCCCGAGCATTATCGGTCCCATAATAAAGCGCCAGGCGATCCACATGGACGATCTTAGGAGTCTCTCTTGCGCCTTTCTGTAACGGCTCCGCAATGTCAAGGACTGTCCTATCCCATGGTGCACCAACATTGTACAATTTCAATGTTCCTATACTACGTGTCTGAGGTAAAAATATATTTGTTATACATAAAATTCAATGATACAGCCGTCCTCGAGAATAATAATAGCGGCCTTGCTAAGTTGTTTCGTTGTAAGATGATGCTCGCATATAATTCTTATCGTCCTGTGATACAAGAGTACAGGTACTTATTTAGTTTGTTAAGTTCAACACATATATCTTTGCAAGGCGAAGTTTTCCGTCGACGCCATTTTAGGCTCTCGAACCATTGTTTTGTCTGGAGTGTGGTGCCACTCACGCTGAAATCGCAGTTGCATTCTGCAGACTGCAGCCGTATTTGGCACTATAGGTCAGCCGATTGGGATGGGATGCGGTCTTTCTTTATATCCTATATTTGGGGGGCTTTTTTCAATACCCGGAAGTTCACATCAGCGACAAAAGCGCTGATGTGAAACTTCAGGGTATTGAAATTTTTATTCCTTCCTCAGTGGTGCCCACTGGAGGCAAATCTCAGACATGGTTTGGTCGCTCCTGTAAAATAGCATCATACTATAAGCAGGAGTGCTACCAAGCCTGGGCTGACGCATCAGCGTCCCGGGATGTAAACACCAGCGCTCTAAAAAAGAAGTATAATTCCGCCTCCAGGTCCTTCAACAGAGTCCTTGCCGTGTCAATGTGTCAATGTGTAGTGTTCGCGTAAATTTAACAATTCATTATGGGAACCAGTACTGACTGGTAATAGCAAATAAAATTCGCGAATTAAAGTATCTTAAAACCAAGTGCGCAAGATATATAACTTATAATCTTTTAATTTCTTGAAAGGATGCAGAGACTACAATCTCATTCCTACGTGTGTCAAAATATCAACAAAAAATACATTCGAGGAAGCTGAAAGCGCTAAGATCTTAAATCAGGCAAGTTAAAAGATGATACGAACATTGATTCAGCAGAAACGGTTCGATTTATATTTCATATATTTTTACAGTGAACTAGAGACAATTTTAACGACATTTGATTTTAATAATTGCATCGAAACTTTAAACAAACGAGAAACATCGAAATACAACGAATGAAAAAATAAACAAATAAAAAATACCAAAAATTAACGATCAAATCAAATGCCAAACACCCAAGTCAACGCCAGAACGATACACAACCGTTGACCATAGACACAAACTATAAACAACACACTGTCTAATTTTTCAAAACATACACTGAACGAACCGATAATTAAAGTATTAGCGAAGGGAATGAACTTCGCATTAACACCGCGAAAAATCCCGTACGAAGAAATTATCTGCAGTGTTGAGGATTGTCTGTTTAAGAATAATATCGGCAAGGAAGATTTGGAGGCCTTACGTCAAGATATTTCGTCCTTGTTGCGTCGTAGTTCAGAACCGAAACCAATCCTTCCTAAATACGAATTTACAGCGCTAAATAACTTACGGAACAGACCAGAGGTCATGATTCTCCGCGCGGATAAAGAAAATGCTACGGTAATAGTGGACACGTCGGAATACAATTTTAAAATATAACAACTTTTAACGGACGAAAGTACATATAAAAAGGTCAAAACAGACCCCACAACTAGCACGCTTAAAACAACTAGGGATTTAATAAAGAAATACTCCGAAAAATTAAATCTCGACGTGAATTCGCTAATACCATCATGTACCAAACCTCCGAGGTTGTATGGGTTACCGAATATACACAAAACAAACACTGCACTACGTCCCATAGTGAACCAGATCGATTCACCAACTTATAAGCTGGCACAATACTTAGCAAAAATATTATCACCACAGACAGGACATACCAGAGCACACACAAAGGATTCATATCATTTTGTGAGTGAGATGAAAGACCTAGATCTCGCTGACAATGAAACTATGGTCAGTTCAGTGTTCAGTCACTATTTACATGCCTACATACTATTGACTGCATCTCAATTGTAACTAGGAAGCTAAAAGAAAATAACATGCCGGAAGAATATGCAGTACTACTTGAACACTGCCTCACATCTGGCTATCTATTGTGGAAAGAGGAGTTATATAAGCATGAAGATGGTGTAGCGATGGGCTCACCTGCGTCTACCATAGTCGCCAACATATTTATGGAGGACATTGAGGAGAAAGCCCTTCTTACTGCTCCTGTAAATCCAAGGTTCTAAAAGCGGTACGTAGACGATACTTTCACAATTTTACTATCTGACAAAGTAACTAACTAAACACAATTCACAACGGAGTTAGAGGCAAATAATTCTTTAGCCTTCCTAGATGTTTTAGTCATCCGAAATCCTGATAACACTATTGGTCACACTGTGTATAGGAAAAAGACCCATACCAACCGATATATAAATGGTGTATCTCTCCATCATCCTTCACAGTTAGCTACCGTGGATAAATCTTTGTTTCAGAGAGCACGAGGGATCTGTGACAGAAAACATATAGCCGCCGACCTTCAGCACGTCAAGCAAGTATTGCAAGATAACAAGCTTCGGGTCCCACGCCTACGTCACAGTGAACGAGTAAAGCTGGCCACAGTCGAGCACGTGCCTGCTGTGCTATCATATGTCAGAGGAGTCACGGACAAGACGGCTACATCTTGAAGCGAGCGTCCATTAAAACATACTACAAGCCGCCGAAGAAGATTAGTCAATTTTTACCATCCATCAAATGTAACATTCCTCTACAATATGCAGGTGTGTACAAGCTAGATTGTGAATGTGGTCTCTCTTTCATAGATCAAACAAAAAGATCTATAAAATCCTACGTGAAGGAACACATAGCTGACGTGAATCACCGACGCTCCGGGAAGTCTGCAGTCTGCGAAAGTGCTCAAGATCGTCCCCACCATTACATTAGATTTGATAAACAACAAATCCTCGCAAAAGAACACCGATCCCAACCAAGGATGATACGCGAGGCTATTGAAATTAAAAACATCCAAATTTCAATAGAGAAGATGGATGGGATCCTATAATTAACAAAATTAAACGCAAACCCAAGCAAACCACTGCAAGACTTCATGATACTATAAGCTCGTTTTGCGTAAATTGGATCAAAAATTAATATTCAAAAAACTGAATGACTAACTATGACATTGGGACGTCAAACATCTCAGTCGCCCCGTGACCATGGATGCTGTAAAGCACCCGAAACGTCGGGATAATGAAAAAAAAATAAATAAAATTAAAGTTATTTTCAACGGGTAGTGTTCGCGTAAATTTAACCCGGCGTCATGGGGGTTGGGTCTGTGCGAACCGTCACATTTTATTGCGCTTCTAGTTCGGTTACTATGCGTGTGACGTTGCCGTTCTTCTCAATAGCTGGAACTGTTGAGTTGTTCTATGCGTCTCAAGCAACATGTTAGTCGTGGCACAGCCGCAGTGGTAGTTACATGTGCACAAAATTGAATAAGGTACGTGAGACCCATCCCCGCAGTCAGTGTAACAATTTCGCGCCATTTTGTATAGATATTTTTTTAAATTATCTGTGTTTTTACCCTTTTATATTTGATTTTTTGTTGTTGTTTACAATTGCATTTACTGATATATATATAGTTCAATGTATTTTATTTGTATTTTTGTAGGTAATTAGTAAAAAATGGATCGCGAAGAGATAGAAAGACAGTGTA
This sequence comes from Parnassius apollo, assembly GCA_907164705.1. Lineage (NCBI taxonomy): Eukaryota > Metazoa > Arthropoda > Insecta > Lepidoptera > Papilionidae > Parnassius > Parnassius apollo. Next base: position 885,269 of record CAJQZP010001094.1, read on the forward strand.
TTTTCGCAAGTTTACAAGAATCTGACTCTGATTCTGAGTTTTCAGACCAGGGGATGTGTGTGACGAAGAAGATCACTTGAGTGAGCGTAGTAATCGACGACTCCGTGGCGCAGTGGCTTAGCAATGAGTGGCTCGCTAGGGGTCGCGGGTTCGTATCCCGCACGGAACAAGTATATGTATGGCCTACAAATAGTTGTTCCGGGTCTGGATGTTTGTCCTTGTGCAATTTATGTTTGTAAACTGCCTCCACGATACAAGAGAAAATCTTAGTGTAGGGGTAACGTTTTAAAAAAAAATTAAAAAAATAAAAAAAAATAAAAAAATAATCCTAGTGACACAGAACAAGATATCTCAGAGGATGATGATGATGACATTTCACTGTCTACTCTATTGCATAGAAGTCGTTCGCGAGAAGAGCAATATACATCCGAATCGTCTAGTTCTTCAAACGCAAACCGTGAGTGTCCTTCGGGTTTTTATTGTGGCAAAGACGGTACGATGTGGTATAAGACGCCTTTTCGACAAAATGTCAGAACCAGAACTGAAAACATAATCCATCAATTGCCAGGTGTCGTCCCAGAAGCAAAATCGGCGATGTCTAAAGTCGAATGCTGGAATCTTTTCATTACTGAGGATATGCTGCAAATCATACTTATGCATACTAATGCAAGCATTATACCTAAAATAGCTTCATGTACTAATTTATCTAAGTACACCCATGTAAAAGAATGTACTATAATTGAATTGAAAGCTTTTATAGGCCTCTTTTGCCTTTACCGATCGGGAAGGCAAAATTTGAGCGATTTATGGGCTACTGATGGCACAGGTGTGGATATTTTTCGGCTTGTCATGTCTTTGCAGAGATTTCATTTTATTCAGAGTTCTTTGACGTTTGATGATTATTCTACTCGTGGGCAAAGACAGCAACTAGACAATCTGGCTCCAATTAGAGAATTTTTTGAAGCATTAGTTGAAAATTGTAAAAAAACTTATACACCAAGTGATTGTCTAACAATTGACGAAATGCTTGTAGCTTTCCGAGGTAGGTGTAAATTTTGTCAATATATACCTTTCAAACCTGCTAAATACGGGATAAAAATCATTGCTCTAATCGACGCAAGAAATTTTTATATAAAAAACTTAGAGATATATCCTGGGAAGCAGCCTGAAGGCCCTTATTCTGCCAGTAACAAGCCACTTGATGTTGTTGACCGGATAGTATAGCCAATTACAAGAACAAACAGAAACTTTACCCTTGATAACTGGTTCACTAGTTATGAATTGGTGCAGCATTTGCTCAAAAAACATAACTTGACATCAGTTGGTACCCTGCGCAAAAATAAAAGACAAGTTCCAGTAGAATTCACTAAAACTCGCGGAGTTGAAGTTTTCTCATCTCGATTTGGTTTTCAAAAGGATGTAACAATTGTCACTCACGTGCCTAAAAAGAACAAAATAGTATTGCTGATGTCTAGTTTACATCACAACAAGATTGATGAAACAACAGGAGAACAGCGCAAACCTGAAATAAAAACATATTATAATACGACAAAATGCGGTGTGGATGTAGCCGACGAGCGATGTGCTACGTACGACGTAAGTCGTAATTCTAAAAGGTGGCCATTGACAATGTTTTATGCCTCGTTGAACGTAGCTGCTATTAATGGCCTAATGATAAACAAAATAAATAATAATTGTTCAAAAACAAAACAAAGGCGATTTATAAAACAACTAGGTCTCAGTCTTGTTATGGAACACCTAAAACTTCGCCAAAATGTATCAGTGCTTCCACGTGAGTTGCGACAGAAAATTGGACAATTTGTTGGTGAATTTTCAGGAGAACCACCAGCAAAAAAGCCTAATGTTTGCAAACATTTCCAAGTGTGTTCAGCCAAAAAAGGCCGTAAGACAAACTACACCTGCGAGAGTTGCAACAAATATATCTGTGTAGAACATATTGTTGCGCGGCTAAGTTGACATCTCATCTCATGGCACTAGCGCCATCTAGTGTCAGGTAACAGAGCGAGGAGAGAGCTTTCCAAAAAATTTGTCATGTCATTTTCTGGAAAGCTCTCTCCTCGCTCTGTTACCCAACACTAGATGGCGCTAGTGCCATGAGATGAGATGTCAACTTAGCCGCGCAACACTCCCTCCTAAGACATGCTCGTCCCGAGCATTATCGGCCCCATAATAACGCGCCAGGCGATCCACATGGACGATCATAGGAGTCCCTCTTGCGCCTTTCTGTATCCGGTAGGTTACATCGTTGATCCTGGTCACAATCCGGTACGGGCCGTCCCATTTAGCTTGAAGCTTAGGAGATTTCCCTTTGCTGCGGACTGGATTGTGTAACCACACTAGCGAACCTTCGTCGAACCCTTTGTTGTTCATTTTGCGGACATACCGGGTTTTCATCTTTTCAGACATTTGCTGGCCCGATTGTCTGACGTGCTCGTAAATGTCATTCATTTTGTTCCGCAAGTCATTTGCATAATCGGTTATACTGCGTGGGGCATCAGGTGGTAACACGGTGATCAGGTCTGCAGGTAGCCGTAATTCTCTTCCGAAGTTTGCGAAAGCTGGTGTCAATGCTGTACTTTCATGAACAGCGCTTCGGTATGACAATAAAAACGGTTGTATGTGCTTGTCCCAATCTCGTTGCCGATTGTCTACAACTTTTGCTAGGTACCTCCCCAATGTCTGATTAAATCGTTCTACCATTCCATCAGATTGCGGGTGATAAGAAGTCGTTCTTGTTTTATGAGTACCCATAACACGGCAAGTTTCCTGGAATATGTGAGACTCAAAATTCCTTCCTTGATCGCTGTGAATCTCTAAAGGTACACCAAAACGACAGAAGACTTCATGAACTAGCTAATCAGCAACTGTTGAAGCTTCTTGATTTGCAATGGCGAAGACTTCTGGCCGCTTAGTGAAGTAATCCATCACAACTATGAAATACTTGTTACCGCTTTCAGTAATGAAACGGTCCCGCCACGTCAATGGCTACTTTCTCCCATGGTTCACCAACATTGTACAACTTCAATGCACCTCTACTACGAGTCTGAGGTCCCTTTACAGCCGCAAAACTTGTACATTTGCGCCACCAGTCCTCGACATCGTTTCGACAGTGGACCCAGTAAAATCGTTCTCGGATCTTCAGTAGAGTTCGTTTAACTCCCAGATGGCCTCCTGAATAATCATTATGGTACAGCTGTAGAACAACCGGTACTTTAGCTTTAGGGACAACCATTTGTAAATGACAGCTGTCTCCCCGAACATTTTCCAATTTACCCTCGGTCCAGCTGCCCTAAGCACACCCTAGGAAGGTAAGGTGAACGGTCTCAGAAAGGAAGTGCGGCTAACAGCACCACCCATCAGCAGCAGGAATACGACTTTACTATCAGACACTGCAGCGGGAAATCTCACGGCAACGCAGATACATTGTCAAGAAGACCTTTTCCTGAAGATTGCAAACATTGTACTAGGCAGGAGAGTAAGGAAGTGGTATCCGTGAGGATGCTCAGGGCAGACCACCTCAGCAACGAGTGGAAGGACAGCTTACAACGTGCACAGCAGGAAGATCCGGACATCAAGCCGATCCTGGAATGGATGAAGGCCAGTGCTCCCAAGCCCAAGTGGAGCGACGTCTCCGCGATGAGTTCGACCACTAAAAGCTATTGGGCCCAGTGGGACAGCTTGTTGCTTCAGGATGGAGTTCTGTGCCGTAAATGGGAAAATGTTCGGGGAGACAGCTGTCATTTACAAATGGTTGTCCCTAAAGCTAAAGTACCAGATGTTCTACAGCTGTACCATAAGGATTATTCAGGAGGCCATCTGGGAGTTAAACGAACTCTACTGAAGATCCGAGAACGGTTTTACTGGGTCCACTGTCGAAACGATGTCGAGGACTGGTGGCGCAAATGTACAAGTTGTGCGGCTGTAAAGGGACCTCAGACTCGTAGTAGAGGTGCATTTAAGTTGTATAATTTTGGTGCACCATGGGAGAGAATAGCCATTGACGTGGCAGGACCGTTTCCGGAGAGTGAAAGCGGTAACAAGTATTTCATGGTTATGATGGATTACTTCACTAAGTGGCCAGAAGTCTTCGCCATTCCAAATCAAGAAGCTTCAACAGTTGCTGATAAGCTAGTTCATGAAGTCTTCTGTCGTTTTGGTGTACCTTTAGAGATTCACAGCGATCAAGGAAGGAATTTTGAGTCTCAAATATTCCAGGAAACTTGCCGAGTTATGGGTACTCATAAAACAAGAACGACTTCTTATCATCCGCAATCTGATGGAATGGTAGAACGATTTAATCAGACATTGGGGAGGTACCTAGCAAAAGTTGTAGACAATCGGCAACGAAATTGGGACAAGCACATACAACCGTTTTTGTTGTCATATCGAAGCGCTGTTCATGAAAGTACAGCAGTGACACCAGCTTTCGCAAACTTTGGAAGAGAATTACGGCTGCCTCCAGACCTGATCACCGGGATACCACCTGATGCCCCACGCAGTATAACCGATTATGCAAATGACTTGCGGAACAAAATGAATGACATTTACGAGCACGTCAGACAATCGGGCCAGCAAATGTCTGAAAAGATGAAAACCCGATATGACCGCAAAATGAACAACAAAGGGTTCGACGAAGGTTCGCTAGTGTGGTTGCACAATCCAGTCTGCAGCAAAGGGAAATCTCCTAAGCTTCAGGCTAAATGGGACGGCCCGTACCGGATTGTGACCAGGATCAACAATGTAACCTACCGGATAGAGAAAGGCGCAAGAGGGACTCCTAAGATCGTCCATGTGGATCGCCTGGCGCGTTATTATGGGGCCAATAATGCTCGGGACGAGCATGTCTTAAGAGGGGGCAAGTGTTAAGAGGCGCGAATAAGTCGACCTCATGTATCCGGCACTAGCGCCATCTAGTGTCGGGTAACAGAGCGAGAAGAGAGCTTTCCAGAAAATGACATGACAAATTTTTTACCGACAGCGCCATCTGTTGTCGAAACGAAGAACTAAGCTTCTAGAAGCCCGCCACTCTAACTTTCGATGCTTAGTCGATTGGCGCGCGTATTTACTTGAATGTTCTGGATTTTTCGGTGCTAAGGTGTATGTATAGGCGCTGCAAGGTGCGATCGGGGTAATTGAAAACGTTTTAGTAGAGCAGAATATTAAAAAACAGGTTCATTAACAATTTTTTTAAAAGAATATTAACAATGCTATAAACATTACTAATATTCCCCTTAACTACTCGCGGTAAGCTTAAATTGCTTGTGTTACGAGTAGTTCACGCCAGTAGACGAATGGCAGATTCGAACCCACGACCTTTTTGATTTAGTGGTCCGCGCCCTGCCATTAGGCTACTGTCGCTTAAGTAAGTAGTATTGTCGCTTAAGTAAGAAAGTAATAAGTAAGTAAGTCGCTTAAGAATAAAAAAATCCCTTGTTTTTCCTTATAATTGTTTGTGCTAAGCGTGAATAAAGTTTTGATATTCTTTAAACTAAAGCACATTTTATTTTACAAACTTACATAACAAAAATATACCTATGCTAATGCTGACCAAAAAAGCGGTTCCGTGAGATTGATGTACATTTAACTCCCTTTTAGTTTAGTTGCACTTCTGTTTAATTTGATTATTTGCTAATAAACTATACTATAAGGCAGTCATATCACTTAACAGCAATAAAGTGTAGTCCAAGTGTATAATTTAAACAAAGCGTCAAAAATCAAAAGAAAGTCAAAGTAGGTTAGCCGCATTTTGCGTATGATTATTGTCAATGCTATACTAAAAGCAGTTAAGGTATACTTAACAGTCTTTTATATTGTAACTAATATTCAAATATAATGTTTCAATACTTACGTTAACTACATTTTTAGAGTTTACAGAACTTTATGCCAATAATTTCATTCAAAAATATTTATGAAATATTCGTAATTTTTTTACATGGATTCCAATAGTTAAAATATTAATGATTTCTTAACCCGGCGTCATGGGGGTGGAAAAGTGTTATACGGACGTTGGGGTGGGTCTCACCGACCCGTTTATTAATGTCAAAATATTACAATACTGTATAAATAATAAAGTTAATATTATTCATGTTTAGTTCTATAGGTATCTAAGTAAATAAATGAAACACAAAAATCATTTATATTTATGTTTTAATTACATTAAATGCAACTTTAAAAAAAGAATGACAAATGTCAACAAAATTTTTCTCTTGTATTTAAATGTAATTATATTATTAATTAACAATCAACCTTAATGTTTTAATGTCACTTTTTTGTAGGAAACTAAATTAACTTAAAAAATCAATTCGTATCTTTGGTACAGTCAGCACAAAAAGGTACTATATTGTTACGAGCTTAGGGTTCGTGACAATAAAAATTACCGATAGAATTACCTAAATTAACACTTTAATTCACTTTACACTAAATAAACATAAAAAACTAATAATTAATCACACTGATTCACTTTATTCCGCTCCGAAGTTTCGCTTGTCTCGCCAACTTCAATACTACCCCGATCGCACCTTGTAGCGCCCATAAATACACCTTAGCACCGAAAAATCCAGAACATTCAAGTAAATACGCGCGCCAATCGACTAAGCATCGAAAGTTCGAGTGTCGGGCTTCTAGAAGCTTAGTTCTTCGTTTCGACAACAGATGGCGCCGTCGGTTAAAAAAATTGTCATGTCATTTTCTGGAAAGCTCTCTCCTCGCTCTGTTACCCGACACTAGATGGCGCTAGTGCCATGAGATGAGATGTCAACTTAGCCGCGCAACACTGCCCCCTCCTAAGACATGCTCGTCCCGAGCATTATCGGCCCCATAATAACGCGCCAGACGATCCACATGGACGACCACACTAGCGAACCTTCGTCGAACCCTTTGTTGTTCATTTTGCGGACATACCGGGTTTTCATCTTTTCAGACATTTGCTGGCCCGATTGTCTGACGTGCTCGTAAATGTCATTCATTTTGTTCCGCAAGTCATTTGCATAATCGGTTATACTGCGTGGGGCATCAGGTGGTATCCCGGTGATCAGGTCTGGAGGCAGCCGTAATTCTCTTCCAAAGTTTGCGAAAGCTGGTGTCACTGCTGTACTTTCATGAACAGCGCTTCGATATGACAACAAAAACGGTTGTATGTGCTTGTCCCAATCTCGATGCCGATTGTCTACAACTTTTGCTAGGTACCTCCCCAATGTCTGCTTAAATCGTTCTACCATTCCATCACATTGCGGGTGATAAGAAGTCGTTCTTGTTTTATGAGTACCCATAACTCGGCAAGTTTCCTGGAATATTTGAGACTCAAAATTCCTTCCTTGATCGCTGTGAATCTCTAAAGGTACACCAAAACGACAGAAGACTTCATGAACTAGCTTATCAGCAACTGTTGAAGCTTCTTGATTTGGAATGGCGAAGACTTCTGGCCACTTAGTGAAGTAATCCATCATAACCATGAAATACTTGTTACCGCTTTCACTCTACGGAAACGGTCCCGCCACGTCAATGGCTACTCTCCCCCATGGCGCACCAACATTGTACAACTTCAATGCACCTCTACTACGAGTCTGAGGTCCCTTTACAGCCGCACAACTTGTACATTTGCGCCACCAGTCCTCGACATCGTTTCGACAGTGGACCCAGTAAAACCGTTCTCGGATCTTCAGTAGAGTTCGTTTAACTCCCAGATGGCCTCCTGAATAATCATTATGGTACAGCTGTAGAACATCCGGTACTTTAGCTTTAGGGACAACCATTTGTAAATGACAGCTGTCTCCCCGAACATTTTCCCATTTACGGCACAGAACTCCATCCTGAAGCAACAAGCTGTCCCACTGGGCCCAATAGCTTTTAGTGGTCGAACTCATCGCGGAGACGTCGCTCCACTTGGGCTTGGGAGCACTGGCCTTCATCCATTCCAGGATCGGCTTCATGTCCGGATCTTCCTGCTGTGCACGTTGTAAGCTGTCCTTCCACTCGTTGCTGAGGTGGTCTGCCCTGAGCATCCTCACGGATACCACTTCCTTACTCTCCTGCCTAGTACAATGTTTGCAATCTTCAGGAAAAGGTCTTCTTGACAATGCATCTGCGTTGCCGTGAGATTTCCCGCTGCAGTGTCTGATAGTTAAGTCGTATTCCTGCTGCTGATGGAAGGTGCTGTTAGCCGCACTTCCTTTCTGAGACCGTTCACCTTACCTTCCTAGGGTGTGCTTAGGGCAGCTGGACCGAGGGTAAATTGGAAAATGTTCGGGGAGACAGCTGTCATTTACAAATGGTTGTCCCTAAAGCTAAAGTACCGGATGTTCTACAGCTGTACCATAATGATTATTCAGGAGGCCATCTGGGAGTTAAACGAACTCTACTGAAGATCCGAGAACGGTTTTACTGGGTCCACTGTCGAAACGATGTCGAGGACTGGTGGCGCAAATGTACAAGTTGTGTGGCTGTAAAGGGACCTCAGACTCGTAGTAGAGGTGCATTGAAGTTGTACAATGTTGGTGCACCATGGGAGAGAGTGGCCATTGACGTGGCGGGACGTTTCCGGAGAGTGAAAGCGGTAACAAGTATTTCATGGTTGTGATGGATTACTTCACTAAGTGGCCAGAAGTCTTCGCCATTCTAAATCAAGAAGCTTCAACAGTTGCTGATAAGCTAGTTCATGAAGTCTTCCGTCGTTTTGGTGTACCTTTAGAGATTCACAGCGATCAAGGGAGGAATTTTGAGTCTCAAATATTCCAGGAAACTTGCCGAGTTATGGGTACTCATAAAACAAGAACGACTTCTTATCACCCGCAATCTGATGGAATGGTAGAACGATTTAATCAGACATTGGAGAGGTACCTAACAAAAGTTGTAGACAATCAGCAACGAGATTGGGACAAGCACATACAACCGTTTTTATTGTCATACCGAAGCGCTGTTCATGAAAGTACAGCATTGACACCAGCTTTCGCAAACTTCGGAAGAGAATTACGGCTGCCTGCAGACCTGATCACCGGGTTACCACCTGATGCCCCACGCAGTATAACCGATTATGCAAATGACTTGCGGAACAAAATGAATGACATTTACGAGCACGTCAGACAATCGGGCCAGCAAATGTCTGAAAAGATGAAAACCCGGTATGACCGCAAAATGAACAACAAAGGGTTCGACGAAGGTTCGCTAGTGTGGTTGCACAATCCAGTCCGCAGCAAAGGGAAATCTCCTAAGCTTCAAGCTAAATGGGACGGCCCGTACCGGATTGTGACCAGGATCAACGATGTAACCTACCGGATACAGAAAGGCGCAAGAGGGACTCCTAAGATCGTCCATGTGGATCGCCTGGCGCGTTATTATGGGGCCGATAATGCTCGGGACGAGCATGTCTTAGGAGGGGGCAGTGTTGCGCGGCTAAGTTGACATATCATCTCATGGCACTAGCGCCATCTAGTGTCGGGTAACAGAGCGAGGAGAGAGCTTTCCAGAAAATGACATGACAAATTTTTTGGAAAGCTCTCTCCTCGCTCTGTTACCTGATACTAGATGGCGCTGGTGCCATGAGATGAGATGTCAACTTAGCCGCGCAACAATATGTTCTACACAGATATATTTGTTGCAACTCTCGCAGGTGTAGTTTGTCTTACGGTCTTTTTTGGCTGAACACACTTGGCAATATTTGCCAACATTAGGCTTTTTTGCTGGTGGTTCTCCTGAAGATTCACCAACAAATTGTCCAATTTTCTGTCGCAACTCACGTGGAAGCACTGATACATTTTGGCGAAGTTTTAGGTGTTCCATAACAAGACTGAGACCTAGTTGTTTTATAAATCGCCTTCGTTTTGTTTTTGAACAATTATTATTTATTTTGTTTATCATTAGGCCATTAATAGCAGCTACGTTCAACGAGGCATAAAAATTTGCGCTTAGTATTATTACGACACTATATACTACGAATTATTTCATAGTTTTTAGTATATAGTGTCGTAATAATACTAAGCTCAAATACCATCATTTTACCTAAAGATCGCCTTGTATTATTATTGGGTCCTTTTACTTTTTAATATTAATCCTACGATATCGAATAAAATTAGAATTATCTCCCTATATGGTCAGTCGGTGCTCGATCGATGCATTTATGTCGCATCCTTGATACAACTAAAATGAGGGGCTACCACGATAAAAACTCTATGCTCCAGAAACAATTGGTTTGAAAACAGAATTTCGAAATATTTGATGAATCAGATTTTCAGATTCAATTAAGCAGTTATGGATTATTTTATACTTTCTTCGTTTTACCCTTATTGAATATAAAATATATTAAATACCAATATTCAAAATTAAACTAATTAATAATTAATATAATTATTCTAACTTTTTATAGACAAAAATAAAACAGAAATAAAAATAAAACCGTCAAAAAACTTATAGCTAAACTAGACGCGTGACGCCACAATCCCTCCACATGGGAAAAAAGAAACATGAAACGTAAAACATGATATAATTTTTTTTAAATAGTATAATTTTATTTTTCATGTACAATATTTTTGAGGGTCTGAATCCAACCCTGACCTAATATTGGTAACGTAACTAAACTAACTGTAAAATAAAACTTTAAAAATGTGTTCATATAATAATTTAATTGTAACAAAATTAATACAGGATTATAAACTTATGATGCGATATCCCATGTTCCTTTTTAATCTTCGTATTGTAATTTTTGCATTTTTTTACCACGCAGCTTGACATATTTATGACAGACAAATCTGTCCTGCGCGCGAACTACTGTCGACCGATTCGCGTTGGCCCTAAACTGTGATATTAGGGCCAGCGCACTGGTCCGTTTTTTTTGTTCGGTCGGCTCGGTCCTTACGCTAGTAATATATAAGTCAATGATGACAGCAAAGAAAATTTTGCACGTAACCGCTAAAATTCTTAATGTATCTCAGTAACTATCAATCGTAAAAATAAAATTCCAATATTGGTCGATAGAGAATTGTTTCTTAGTCTAGTGGTTCTGAAAGCTTAAAATGGACATAATGCACTTAGCCGCCTTTTTCCGTATCAGGGCAGCATAGATTATGTATTTAAAGAAAACATAATCCCAAGAATATTTTTGAATAGTAATCAGGAAATCAACATTTTTATTTTATTTAAAAAATGATTCGATTTTTTATTACTTTACTATTAAAGTCGTAGTCATAAAAACAGCGTTTAATTCTAATACATACATAATTATAAAATTCAGTTTTACCTACTTCAGAAAAATATGCAGCAATAAATTTATATAGGTATCAAAAACTATCAAAATCTTAGTAACCAGAGCATGAGCTCCGGAGATATTACATCATCCCGGTCTTATATCTCTCTGCAAATGGATAGGTTTCGTACTCTAGTTCTGTATTCGGATAGCCATCGTAGCTCTACTGTACAAACACTTAAACACTTCGATATACAGACGGTCTACTTGGAACCTCTGAAGGGACTGCAGCACCGCCCAAAATTTGACGTAATCAAAGGCTTTATCTTAGTTCACACACGCAAAACAAAGTGGCGGATTGTAAACTTTGGACTTGTATAATTTGCTAAAGGGTATGTATATGGTCTATGGTACTAAAGCCTTTTCGGAAACCGGCTTGTTCGGTAGGTTGAAAGTCGTCAGGTCTGCGTACGAGACGATTCGTAATGACTTTCGAAAAAACGACACAGAAGAAAAATCGGTCTGTAGTTCTTCAAGAGAGCGTTTTCACCTTTCTTGTAGACAAGACCACTGCACTTCTACTCCACGCCTCCAGAGTAGTGCTACCATGGAGCACGTAATTACAGAGCTTCTGAAATACCTTAAGTATCGAATTTCCACCCACTTTCAGAAGCTCTGCTGAAATTCCATCCTCCCCGGGGAATTACAATTTTAAAGTGTTAAAGAGCCATTATAAATTCGCTCAGATTGACGTCCAGGATGTCATCGGAATAGTGTTGGATAGGACTTGCTATTGCATCGGTACTCATACGTATGACTTTAACGATGACGTGTACAGCTGCCCACAGAACCTCTCAATCTCATTAAGAATCTTAGGTGTCCCGGATGCTGCACATTCTTCACTTTACAATTAGTTCTTTCTGGCGACATCTCTGGCAACTGCTTTGGAACCCTGGTTTCACTCAACCGTTTTTTCAATACGAAATATGATTGTACCATACCAAATTATTAATCCTGTAACTACCATATTTCTTGCAAATAAATCATTATTATTATTATTGTGGTATCTATATAATTTTCTCATCTGGTTGGGTTCTATAAATATATAATTATAATTTAAAATGAAAAGATAAATATACATAAATATCTAAATATCTAATATAAAATAAAATAAATACAAAAAAATACTTAAAAAAATAAGATTCAACCAGATGGAAGCCCTCGGCAGGGGAGACCAAACGGCCGAGGGTTAGGGGGAAAGGAAAAGAAACCGGCGTACGACTCGGGCGGTATCGAGGAGCACCGCCTTCTACATTTGAGCCCGGAGCGGTCCGTCACGGAGTTCCAGTCGCCGCAGATGACCCGAGAGGCTGACTGGTATTAGCCCATTCGCAGAGACGACTACAGGAATAATTTTGACCGGCATACCACCCCACATGTCGGTCACCTCGTGAGCCAGGTCTAGATATTTTGTTCGTTTATCTGTTTCGGCTTTCACAAGTTTCTCGTCATACGGAATGGTAATGTCGACCAAAAATATACTTGATTGTGCTCGGTCCATCAGCACAATATCAGGCTTATTTGCAAGAATAGTCCTGTCTGTGATGATGGCCCGGTCTCAGTAGAGCCTGGCGCGGTCATTTTCGAGCACGGCTTCCGGCAAGTACTTGTAATACGGCAATTTTCGGTCCACGAGACCGTATTTCAGAGTAAGCTCCTGGTGGAGAATTCTTGCTGCTAGGTTGTGCCTGTGAAAGTACTCAGAGTTAGAAAGCGCCGAACAACCGGAGATGACATGCCTAAGTGACTCCCCTGGATGGCGACAAGCTCGACAGACGTCGACAATGCCATCCTTTAGGATATATCTCCGATAGTTGTTGGTCTTAATAACCTGATCCTGTATTGCACAGATAAAACCCTCGGTTTCCCCGAAGAGGTCACCGAAACGTAGCCAGTTGATGGATGCGGCTGTATCTACGTGGGGCTCATGTAGAACCCTGTACCTCCCGTGGAGCTCCTTCTCCTTCCATACGGTCTCCCGGTCGGAAATGCTCTGTACTGCCGGGTCTTGCCATTGCTCGTTGGCTAAGGATAGAGGGGTAAGTGCTTTATCACTAGAAATGACGGCATTATAGAATGGATCATTGGATCTCGCCAGGAAGTAATGACAGAGGCTGCACACTTCGCGATTATCGCGCTCAGGAAGCCACGCCCACCATGCTTTCGCGGCAAGTACAGCCTCATTACTGACGATCTCGGATGACGCATCCTATGCGACGTCATGGTAGTGCAGACTTTTCTATCCAGGGCGTTAAGTTCAGTCTGACTCCACCTTAGTATGCCAAAGGTATATATGAGGACAGGCAGACCCAACCGTTATATGCATGTGTCTTATTCACACCGAACAAAAGGCTGTTAAGCACTTTGGTCAAGCGTGCATAAAACACGTCGCAAACTGACTGTTTCATACCAGCCTCGTCGATACCGATGTTCTGTGACATACCCAGGTATCGGTATGTTTCAGCCTCGGAAATGGTCCTTAAGTTGACGGGCATAGATAAGTCTATGCCCTCAGAGTTAACAACCCTTCCCCTTTTAACACGGAGGACCGCACACTTATCCGTCCCCAGCTGCATTCTAATAGAATTGCTAAATTCACAAGTGATGTTTAGCAATTCCATAAGATGGGAGCGATTGGAGGCGAATAATTTGATTTATTATTATTATTATTACGAGCTGTATTAATGTTGCGTAAGCCTCATCATTTGGATATCTCTCTGTTTAGTTACCTGTATGCTGTCAAATCTGCTGACAACAGTGGCTTCATCTCCCGTCTAACAGCCATGAGATTGAATGTGTGATCGGAATGTTTGGCGGTCTTCTGCGACGGGTCTTACAGAATATATCTCCAACCACATGGACAGTTTCCACAAGCGTATAATTTATATCGTCCACTTCATCGCAGTTTTCTAGGCACTGAAAACTATTTTGTAACCCGAGCTTAAAAGTTTTTGAAATTTGAATAATAGCACAATGGGGACGGAGACGGGACTTTAAGGTTTAATGTGCCTCTCACCAACTCTCTCCAACTTAGTTGATCGCTGCCAGTTTCTACCCTCGCAATCACTGAAACATCACTGTACAGTTGTCGTCTGGTCGTCATAATGAAGTCAATCTCATTTATTGTCGAACCGTCGGGGCTTGAACAGGTCCACTTTCAGTGGGGCCGTTTTGGAAAAAAGAGGTCATCATAAAAAATACCTCTTTCTCCGTAAAGTCGGCTAGCTGCTGGCAACTTGGATTTCATTGCCCTATTCCGATATTTTAATAATATGATTTCCCTACTTTCATCACGCCGCTCTGTCTTGTGGCTAGTTTTGCGTTGAAGTCTCCCATTAACACCTTTTAATGAGTTTGGATGAATACATGGCTTATGTAATATCCTCATATATTTACACCCTCGCATCAGGATGTGCCGAAATTGGAGCGTAAAACTGCATGACCTTCAGCGAATACCGCATATTCAGAAAATAAGTTACGTGATTCTGAATATAAGGTACGCAACCCGCGCTGATACACTTCCAATTTTTTACAACGTTGTTAACTAGAGACTTGTGGATAATAAATCTGACACCTCCTTGGTAAAGATGGTAGCCTTTCCGTTGACAGAGCAAGTTGCCAGATTTGAGGATTACCGTGTCATTCCCCTCTTTGGAACTCGGATAATCCTATAATATCCGAGCGCAACTCGTGTCTCTTCTTTCAGCTCCAAGATCTTCGCGTCAGTCCTCAGGGTGCATGCGTTATATGTTGCCAGGTTGAGTCATCTTAGGTGGCCACCGAACCTTCACCTAAGATTATAAGCACCCCCCTGCCCCACCTTAACAATGGTCGCCATCATAGCCAGAAATAGCGTGGCCGCCAGGGACTAGGGGCTGTTTATTTTTGTCGTTGCTCATGGGCGGTATGTTGCCATTGTTGCCACGCTTGGCTAGCAGTTTGGCAACTGTAGTTTTTATTGCTATTTGCTTGTATTAGAAATATGCTTCTGCCTATCTTCTGCTTCCGCATCCCTCTGTCACCTCTTACGACACCTACGGGAAGATATGGGTATTCTTATCGCCACTACAGAGATAAATATCTCATATAAAGTGAAAAAAAGGAAAGTTACAGCCTATATACATCCCACTGCTGGGCTCAGGCCTCCCCCCATTTCTGAGAGGGTTTAGGGCAAGGTAGTGTCCTGCACGCTGCCCAAATGCGTGTTGACGAACTTCACATGTCTTCGAAATATTTTTTTTCTTACTCCTCAGACATGCAGGTTTCCTCACGATGTTTTCCTTCACCGCCGAGCACGTGGTAAATCAGCGTTTAAAATTGCAATTAACAATTTCATTGGTGCCGGCGGGGATCGAACCCGGGTTACTCGCGTTCTGTTATATTTACAGCGAGCGTTAACCACTGAGCTACCACGGCTCGTGGTATCTCTCATCTCTCTCTCTCTCTATACAAGAGAAAGTTCTAGTGTAAGAAGAAATAATAGGGTATAGGAAGAATTCTGGTATAAGTAGTATCAAAAGAAATAGCGCTCTGAAAATGATTTATTTGGGTGCAATATTTTATAAAAATATAGATCTTTAATCCACCTGAAAAAAATTCTGCGACAGCATATTTTTTATACAAGCATTTCTTATACAAGCCACAGTAAGGTACTTTGTTACGAAAAAATATATATTGAAATTAAGAAGTGATTTATGAGCGTTATTATTAAGCATGGCATATTAATGCTTGAACGAAAGTTGGTTCATCATTAAAAAAATTATGATTTTTTTTTAGATAAAAGGGAGCAACCGGGCATATAGTTTACCTGAGGTAAGTGACTACCGCCGCCCATAAACAACTGCAACACAACACGGGTTTACAGGTGCGTTGTCGGCTTTTTAGAAAGAAGTGACCTCTTTTCTAAAGTCGTATCGTTAGGCAGGTTTATCTACCAATAGACAAAAAAGAGAGACTTAAATTACGTTTTGTAATAATAATTTTAAAATTACTTATGACCGTGTAATATCTTAAAAGATATGGGGTAATCCCCACATCGGCCCGTTAGTGTCGTAAAAGGCGACGGAGGGTTTGTTCCCAAGAGTCGTTCTAATAATAACAATAAATTGTATACTTAAACCAATATATTATGTGATGTATATCAATGGAGGAGTCCTATGTTTAGCAATGGACTATTGATAGACTGTGACGGTAATGGTATCATTTATTCTAAAAAAGTTTAAAGGTTTTGTTTAAACCAATAAACAAATTTGTAGATAACATACTCAAATATTAATGAAAAAACATACAAACAACAATAACATTAGAATAACTTAATAGCAATTGTCAAAAAAACATGTTAATATATCATAATCTTTAGCATCTTTTAACTTAAAGCAACTAACTTGGTTCTGTGATATAAAGATATAGCGAAGTGAAGAAGGTTATTGTAAATAAAAAATCATAACAACTTTCGCACTTGGATTCTTTGACTAGGAAGAAGTAATGTATATATTTTTATATTCACTGTATTTTGTTTATAATGTCTCATAGGCAACATATTAGGGAAATCCACATCACCATTGATCCAATACGTGTATCACCTCAAAACGAGATATTACCACGAGAAACTGAGTCTATGATAGGTGTTGGTTGTTAAGGTGATTTACAGATTGCAGTGATATTAAAAGCAATTGTGATAGGAAAGCGTTAATGTAGGCATACATACCGCTCTATTTTCACATGTAAAAAAACGCGTTTTTATAAGAGGCTGTAATGTGTTATAGGTAACATATTTTGATATATCATTTAACTAGAAACAAGAATCGTCATGCTAATTTCATCACAATTTTACAAAAGTAATATACCTGAAATGATGTTGATTTTTATAATAAAATAATGTGTTTAAGGAGTCGTACCATCTATTCCAATCCTATCCAATAATATTTATACAATATTAATAAGACGAATGAGGCAAGCTTTTATGACTGCCTCATTCGTCTAATGGTTATGAGTGGCACTGATGATCTAGAGGTCCCGGGTTCAAATCCAGTTAGACCAAAACTATTAATTGAGTTTACTTAAGAAATTTTTAGAAGCAGTTTGGAGTCAGTAAGTTAGCGGATTGCTACTCATGTGCTTCAGAAAGTACAGCACAACCATTGTTTCTGCGCCTGATTTCTCTGCAGTTGTGTTGGATTTCCTATTGGAATATAAGAGTGAGGGAACAGAGAGTGTACCTGTATTTGTGAACATACGCGGGAAAGAATAACAGTGCACCCATTATAATTCTGCTGTAGATGGCTAGTCTCTGTTGAAAGTTGAGAATGGACACCATGGCCGAAATTCGGTTGGATGTTAATTTATTACTGCTAAACAATATACAGTCAGTAATGGGCTAAGCGCTCCGTTTGTTAAATACAACAGTACGTCACTTGAACGGTTTCATATTCATATAGTATGACCACATATTGAAATAAATTAAGACACAGACAGGAGATTATACTAGGTTGTCCGTATAAAATTACAAGAAGCTATCTAATTACCCTTATAGACTGATTTTTGACATATCTACCTTTACGATTACGAAAAGTTTGCTACGATTAAAGAAATCTTACCAGATCAGAACCTGACTAACAAACTGAGTGTGTGAAACAAGCGCAAACATTTAATTTAGACAACCAGATGACAATGATGAATTCTACTCATTTTTGATATCCGAGTAGTGTCGGTATTGGATGAAATTTGGGTTGCTTACGTAGTATGAAATTTACTTTTAGATCGGTTTGAATACCAGTCCGAATGTTTATATGTTTTGTCAGAATATTTTTTTTATAGAAGAGGGGGCAAACGAGCATGCGGCTCACTTGATGTTAAATGACTACCGCCGCCCATGATCAACCGCAACACCAGGGGAATTGCAGGTGCGTTGCCGGCCCTTTAAAAAGGAGTAAGCTCTTTTCTTGAAGGTCCCCAGGGCGTCTCGGTCCGGAAAATCGCCGGTGGTAAACTGTTCCACAGAGAGGTCGTACGCGGAAGAAAACTCCTTGTGAAACGTACAGTGGTGGACCGCCAAGCATCCGGATGGTGTGGATGGTATGGAGACGTTTGCCGCGTAGTGCGTTCATGAAATTTGGCAGCTGGGATTAATCCGAACAATTCCTCAGAGCACTCCCCCTGGTATATGCGAAAGAAAATGCAAAGAGATGCAACGTCAGTGAATCGAGCCGATCGGAAAGCACTCGAATGCGGTCAAGTGGAAGGAGCTGGTACTAGGGAGCCCCAGCCAAGAGATGGGAACAGTATTCCATGTGCGGCCGAACCTGCGCCTTGTAAAGTTGCAGGCGGTGTGCCGGCGTGAAATACTGTCCCACTCTGCTGAGCTCGCCAAGCTTTTTAGAGGCCAATTTGGCCTTCTCTTCCAAGTGACCACGAAACTGCACGAGGATACCGATACTGGCTGAGACAACAAGGGGAGTGCCTTGAAACTGGGGAGATACGAAAAAGGAGTTCTTTTTAGCGGTTAACACGCAAACTTGTGTTTTCTGGGGGTTAAACTAGATTAGATTTAGTCGCCCCCAATCCGAGACTCTGTTCAGCAAAGACTCGACTTCAGACACAAGTTTGTCTCGGTGTTTTCCCGAGAAATATTGGCACGGTCGATGTACAGAGCATCACCAGTGCTGTCGTCTGCATAGCAATGAATGTTACGGGTTTGCAATATATCATTGATATGCAGAAGAAACAGTGTTGGCGTTAGCAGGCAGCCTTGTAGAACACCAGCATTAATAGACTTGTAATCGGAGCTTGCACCGTCTAAAACGACTTTGATGCTCCGATCTGCAAGAAAGCTGGTGATCCAATCGCACAATTTCTCGCAAAGCCCATAGGAAGGGAGCTTCGAAAGAAGCGTTTTGTACCTAACCCGATCGAAGGCCTTCGCAATGTCCAAACTAACGGCCAAGGGGGAGGCCCCTTGGACTCTACTGCCTCCGCCCATCTATGAGTTAGGTAGAACAGATGATCACCAGCTGATTGACCACGGCAAAAACCTTATTGGCGGTCACTAATCAGCTGGTGATCCTCAAGGTACCTCATGAGCTGGCAGTTAACAATAGACTCCATTGTTTTGGAGAACAAGGAGATGATGGCGATAGGACGGTAGTTGCACGGGTCAGAGCGGTCGCATTTTTTAGGGACTGGGTGGACGAAAGCCGTCTTCCATGATTTTGGGGTTACGCCTAGGGAGTAGGAATACTGGAAAAGATGCGTTAAAACCGGTGCCAACTCTAGAGCACAAGTCCTCAGCACAATTGGGGGGATTCCGTCAGGTCCACTCTACTTGTGGATGTCCAGGGAGAGGAGTGCTTTGCGAACCGAGCGCTTTGTGAACTGCACTTCCGGCATGGAGAACTCACACCGCGGGATGGTTGTCATCGGGAGTCGTGTTGGACGCAAAGAAAGAGCCTAGCAGATCGGCTTTCTCTTTTGTGGTATGGGCCAGTGAGTCGTCTTCCCTGTGCAGAGATGGAAGAGATGGCTAATGGAAATTGCCCCGGACAGCCTTGGCGAGAGACCAGAATGCACGGGTTCCAGAAGGAGGGCGAAATAGTTTCTCGCCAATTCTTCCTATGTGCTCTTACTTTGCCTTTGCAATGACTCTTTTGAAGGACCTAGAGGCGGAATTAGACTTCTTTTATAGAGTGCAACAACGTAGGGATTGGGAACGAGAATTATTTTCCTCAGTGGGGGTCGTAACATCTTCCCCAGCATAATATGAATAAAGGTATTACTTTATCCACTAAATCAGAAGAATTAAAAATAATTGCTAGTTGATGTGCTATTTTATCCTATACCTTTAAACGAGCAATTATTGGATTTTTTATATATATAATCGGAATCTCGGAAATGGCTCCAACCATTTTCATTAAATTCAGTGTCCAGGGGGGTTTCTGGGGCAATAAATTGATCTAGATAGGATTCATTTTTAGAAAATGTCGTTTTATCTGTGTTATCAGGTAATGAAAAACTGCTACAATATCGTTAGAATAAGAAGATAAATTTTGACGGTGTATTAATGATTATAAACAGCTCAGTTGGGATATTGGGCCATCACTAAACCGTAGTACCCTGGTTCAAGTCCTGTCTTCAGACTTTTTTAATTATTTTTCAAATTCCCTTCTTTTTGAGAAAATCTATTATTTGCAGCCCTTTTTTTAGTATTTTTTTTAAAACCACGAAAATTTAAATTAAACTAATTGCACTCATGATTTTTTATTCAAATAACCAATTCAGTTTTTTCTATTCTCAATTCTTTCATCTATGTAATTTGTTTCTAAATTTAATTTCCAAAACACAGGAATAAAAAAAAAACACCGAGCAAAGCTCGGTCAACCAGGTACTCTATATTATTAAGCTATAATTTTAACGGAAATCCCCACAGATCTGCGGTTTTCCTACAATATATTTTGATAATACTTTATGTGATATCCCCGCATAATATTTTAGGCTTAAGTGAGCAATTCCTGGTGGGAGTAAAACTCGATGGGTAAAACGTGGTTCAAGCCGACCATTCAGTAGGACAGTAAAAACTACCCCTTGGCTTTACCAGTGTTACTCTCCTTTGATACTGACCGCTGTATTACTTAAGACTCCTTAAAAGTACACATATTATTCTAACTTTTAACCCTTTTGATTTGTGTTTATTTAGCTTATATTTAGTAATATAAACAATATCTATGAAGTAATTGTATAATAACGAATAAAGAAACACTAAATTATGATGATTTTTTTTTCTAATTGTATAGTTGTTTAAAACTACAGGTAACAAATTTGCCCGTAAGTAGACGTTATTTTACCGCGTTATTCACAAACAAACGTCCCTAGTGCCCGCTTTTGCGGTTTCATATTTACGTTGCTCGTACACTGATTATGACAAACTAATGCTGTAGTTTAATTTAAATCAGTTAAACTAATTTTATTCGCAAAGAAAAAGTAGTTAGTAAATTATTACTAGTTGTCGATCATGTTTTTATCTCATTTTTATTCTTCAAAAATTTGCAAAAGTCATAATATTTTCAATATATCAGCATAATATTTTAAGTCATTTTTATAGTCGCCTTTTACATCTACTAAACAAAATAGAGTGACAAATTCTCTTAGGCCGACACCACCCGGCGAATTAAGAAACAGATGAAATACAACGAGCTATTATACTACAATCACTGACGAAAAAGCCATTTTTGTTTTGCAAAAGAGAGACGTACGAACGCCTTATAACTTAAATTGTAAAGAGTCCTTCATTGAAAATTTCAAAGAAATAAACATAATATGAACTTTGGCATCGCAATATATTTATGAAAATATAAAATATGCACATAAAAATATATGTTTAGCTTTGATAAGAATAAAATATTCATACTTTTAACACTAGAAACAAACATAATCCAATAAATAGACTCCACTGAAA
Source organism: Parnassius apollo (assembly GCA_907164705.1). NCBI lineage: Eukaryota > Metazoa > Arthropoda > Insecta > Lepidoptera > Papilionidae > Parnassius > Parnassius apollo. Next base: position 906,970 of record CAJQZP010001094.1, read on the forward strand.
TAATAATTTATTTATGTGGCAAAGTATACGCCTTTACAACAGTATCCCGGAAAATGGCCAAAGTTTGTCAAAAAATATGTTTAAAAGTTTTATTAATGAAATATTTTTCAAAAACTAATGTTATTATAATATCAAGGACTATATGAACTAAAATAACACCTTGGAATGAGGTGATCGACACCATGCTAGTTCTGTTACAATTCATTTAAAAATTATGCATACAAAATTATTGTAAAGAGAAATATGTTAAAAAGTCCCGCTACGTTTCTTGTTGGTTAACTCCCAAGACAAAATTACTTTCCGAACCAGTGGTAAATAAAAAAAAAATACTTTCAAACAGTTTTATATAATAATCAATTTTATTGTAACTCGTGTCTTAATGAAATGCAATAAAACCTGCGCTCAGTCAGAATCAGTTATTTCGCTATTACAGACAGATACTTCAATTTTATTTATATGAACAGACATATTTTTGATTTTTAATATAATATAAGTTCTCGTGGAAATAAGTGTTCTTAAGACTTATTACTGATGAAGCTATTTTCATAATTAAATTATACTAATATACACACACACACACACACACACACACACACACACATATATATATATATATATATATATATATATATATATATATATATATATATATATATATATATTAAAAATAGCAAAAATTATTAAATCAAGTTTCGAAATATTCTAAAGTCTGCCCTTGTGTGTTATGCTTAGCATAATATCGCACAACAATCAAAATTTTCTGTTTTTATTCTAAAATATATAATTACATATCTCTGATTTTTGTTCTTTTACATGCATTTTAGTATTGTTCACAGAGTACCGTAACTTTATTTTTGCCCTAACACTTCAAATACAAAAAATTTCCTACGATTCATAAAATGACCCAAGGGATGAAACAAATAATACATCATCTTCCCCACTTAACTTTCGCAGTGATTTTATAAGTCCCATATCCATTAATTCACATTTTTTGACGCAATAAAAAGGCCCCTTTCACTAACATTTGGACGAAGGCGAGGTTTTTGCCTTAAATTTGAATTAAATAACTAAAATTGTAATATTTCAATTTTGTAGTCCTAGAAAAAATAAATATCCATATTCATTGTTTCTTTGTACGTAGGACACTCAATAAGTTAAGATATACACAAAGTATTCTAGATACTATTAATATTTATTTTATATCTTTTCAAAATATTCTCCATCATGCACTATACAAAGTGACATTCGCCTATACCAACTCTGAAAACACTTTTGCCAGTCTTGATCTGGCAGTTCATAAATCGCTTCTTCGTAGACAGCCACGGCTTCTTTGAGGCTTGAAAAAAAACTTGCTTTTTATTTTTTCTTTGACTGGGAACAAAAATAAATCACAAGGAGTTAAGGCAGGGCTCTATACTTAGAGTTTCAACACAATATTTCTCAATAAATGCTTTTTTTCTAAGGGAGTTTGTGACGAGGCGTTATCTTGATGCAGCATGATTCCCCGAAGCCCGGTCTTTGTTCTTCTCTCTCACACAACTTGAAAAGCTTTGAATAATACAACTATAGTATACCATTTAGAGTTAAGTGACCTACAATTTTCGAGCATGGATGTCTAAAAATGTCCGCTTCGCGAAAAAAAACTAGCGACCATATGTTTTGTCGATATTGCGAGGTCTTTACAGTTTTGTCTGTAACTGTCCTTCTCAGTAGACCCATACCGATGATTGCCTTTTATTTTCAGAATCATATTGATAGATCCATGTCTCATCGCCAGTAACGATTTTTGAAACACGCCTAGATGCCCCGTTTTCAAAAAGTTGACGCATTTCATGCCACCAATCCACACGGGTCTGTTTTACGCTTTCGGAGAGCAAACGAGGGATCTATTAACAAGAAAGCTTCCTTACTCCAAGATGTTGATGTAGGATGGTATGAATGCTCCCCAAACTAAAATCTACAACCTTTTTGATGTCCGCATATGTAAATCGTGGGTCTTCTGGCACTAACATTTCAGTAGTCCATACATTTTTTGCCGTTACTGCGGTTATTTGGGGGGCCTGGTTAATTGGTCATCTTTAAGGTTAATTTTACCCCTTTTGAATTTAGCAAACCTCCGAAAATTGTTGTGCGTGATGGAACTTAGTCCCCTTATGCTGATTGTAACTGTTTTAAACTTAATTGTTCGGTTAAACAAAATTTAAAATCATAATAGTAGTGCGCAAATTTTCACCGGTAAGATCCATCGTTTTAAATGAAAAGGGCGGGAAGCGTTGCAGGAAAATTAATAGAACGTTTTTTTTAATATTGAGCAATTCGAGTTCTATTTTTAAATAAATTTGCTTTTTGGAAACATATAACACGGTTGCGTTCTATTTTTAAACTTCGAGTATCTCAAAACAATAAGTTACCTACGTACATAAACATTGTAAATTTATGAGTATTGTTTTATGATTAGCATTTGAGATGAGCAGAAACCAACCTTTTTAACTTTTCTGTTTACTTTGGAACATTTCTTAGTCCTCTCAAAAGGCTAAGAACATTTTACTTTTAAAAGTAAAAGAAGACGTCAAGATATAATCAATAGAAACGACGAAAAAAAATAAACACGTTGTTACATAATATAAGAAGTCTATTTATTATTATTTACTATCAGAGGACTGTTATGCCTGTTAATTCAATTTTATTAAAAATTTAAATAATTACATAAAGTATTCCAAATTTTATAAAAGCGTGAGACCAGAGCATTATACTGGGGCTCTAGTCGACAAGAAACTGATTATTAATAATGCAAGCTTAATATATATGCATACAAGCCAAGTATTAAGACTATTCGGGCACAAATCCAGCCCGAAAGAGAAGTCATGATTTAGCTTGTGAATTTCTCACTGCTGGCGGTCTCTCTATATGTCAATCGCGTGAGATTCGACGACTCCAAACCATATGCGTGTTTCATCATTGCTAAGAGGTGCTCACTCGCCATAGCTCCTTAGTATCTTTAATGTACTTTTGGGTACTTCCATCTGCCTTCGGATGTTCACATTTCTCTGAACCTTAACTTGGAGCCGTTCATTGAGTTTAAGGTCAAAACATTTTAAGTATACTAGGTGTCCTTGCTAAGATGAAGACTAAGAAGAGATAAAGCGTAAGCGTAAGCTGTAGTATTCAACCGCAACACCAGGGGAACTGCAGGTGCATTGCCGGCCATTTAGAAAAGAGTAAGCTCTTTCTATGTTAGTTGCAGGTGTTATAGTTAGAGTTCTTTATATATTTATGAGTAATTTAATCGCATTGGTGTACTTTTGCCAGTGTCAAGCAATGAAAATTATTATCTACAGTAACTCATACATTGCTAAGCTCTTAGGGGATTTTGACAGCAGTTTCAGCCAGTGAATATTCGATCACAGTAGATCTTATATAAGAAAGTTCCATTAGCAGACACAATATCTTGACGAAGATATTAAAATCAGAAGATTTATTTCATCGTTTCCACTATAAGTTTACATGCGTAGACATTTAACACATTTCGCACCACTACTGCGAATTAAAATTGACTTCAAAGCTTTACTTAACAATAAGAGAAAAGTTCCGCCAGTCATGTTCACGCTAAAACTGGGGCTATTTTTATAATATTTAATGTAAGGTCATCAATAGTTAATAAAACGGGATGTAATATTATTCACTGTTTTTACGCTTTAATTATAAAAATTATTTCCCTTAACCAGTGCTCGTTCTTAAAGAATGAAAAAGCATTTTTGATAAAATATAAATTTGTAAAAGTAACAATTTGACAATGTATTTAATTTAAACTACTTTTTTGAAATATACATATGCGCTGGGCATCTTTTCATAGCTTTCCAATATTTTATTTTAATTGGTTCAATATCCAGCATTGTTACAGCAGTACTGCTAGTATACATTTCATATAGAAAAAGTTATTTTATTTTAAGTTAAAATAGTATGGAGTTTTAAGAATTATGTATATGGAAAAATTACATAATGTTTTTCACTCTATGAAAATTGATCATGTTCTTGGAATTGAACAGTATTCTAGGACGCAACTGATAAAAGCAAACACAGAGCCGGCCATGTAAGAATCACGGTTTTCCCAAGAATAACGGAGCTGCCTTTACTTGTAATATTTGTTCTAGTAATTTATTCATGATAGAAGCAAAACTGAGCTCAAAAAAATGCGGTGGATTTAGTAAATTTATGGAAACTATAAAGTTACCTAATTTTGGCCTTATCTTGTTCCTATCACCAATTACGTTATTTTTTCCTTAATAATGAACTGAGTGATATTTTTAACGTTTTTATTTGGTACAAGAATCGTATTGTCAATAGTTATTTGAAACATTTTAACTACCTATAGTCTGGCGATGATGAATAATGTACACAGTAAAGACGATACACAATAAATATATATATTTTTAATAACACATACGTGACAAATCCACCATGAAACCTGCAGCCAACTTCAAACAAAGAAAGCAACATGTACTTTCCAAAAATGGAATACTTTCCATTTTAGTCCTCAATGGTGATATTTTACCATTTTAGTCTCTCAAGTATGAGAGTGTGTAATTATACCAGATCTTTACACCCTTACTACTGGGACAAAGTGGTGCGGTCTTACCTACCCGTACAGACTCTTAGGCAGAAAAATGTGTAGAAGGTTTGCATTGCCGCGTAGTGGTGGTATAAAAAAGTCCAGTACTTCATTTCATCCCATGACTTTTACAGGAAACCACAAAGTGAATTTGAAACAGGGAATGAGAAGCAGAATCTTCCTGATAACAATTTATTAATGTTCAAAAACTGCGGTCAAAAAAATTTGTGACCTATATGCACCTAATGCAATGTCAGTGAGAGTACCACAAAGTTGATTCAAGTGTTTTCACTCCGGAAATTTTGATATTTAAGATTCAGCTCGCTTTGGTCACACTCATTAGGACAAAAACGATGCCATTTTAAAAAAAAGTGGAGCCAGATCGGCATATTAGTAGTTAAGACATAGCCGAAAAATTAAGGAGTGACCACTGTCGGTTTTATATTTATTTAAAGACTTAAATAATATAAACAGGATAAATGGATTATGTAATGGATGGTACGTCTTTTTACATGCAAGTAAAATAATGGAATAATAAAAAATAGAACGTCGTGTTACTAAGAATAATTCCAAAAAAATTATTCTTTTAATGACTTTATTCTTTTTATTATCTTTGACTAATTAAGGACAGGGAGTAAAGCAATGAATACATAATGCACAATGCTACGAAATTCAAGTAAATTAAAATAAAATCACATTGGAAATTTAATTTTAAACTAATATTTTTTTGTATAAACAAGAAAATACCTTTTACAACATTACAAAATATATTAATATAAAATATGTTAAACTATTGCCGTGTAAAAGCATAATCTCAAAATGTCATAATATTATTTTAAATTTAGTTTATTGGCAAAACAATAATTTTAATAATGGCGCGTGAGTGCAAATTGCCGTTTGCAGTCTTGATTTCTACAACTCTAATTTTACTATCACTACCATAAAATAATCTGCTAATGCTCGTGTATTATAATATTTTTTGTTATATGACAACGCTTAATAAGGATTATGTCAAACTTCTGAGATTAATCTAAATTAGCATTACTCAGCTTTCCGCCTTCACGAAGAATGCCTTTCGCTTCAGTAAATGGATAAACGATTTTAAACTGTCCTGATATTGGATTATGTTTTTATTACCTTAGCAAAATAATATCGTTGAACTTCTCTAACCATGATAAGCTTAGTTTCTCTGACTTACTCGATTGAAAATTGACCAATGATCTCTTTTTACGTTTTTTAAAAAGTCGTAAAATATAACCCATTTCCTAACCGTTACAAAATTTCGCGTCATTTTTCCTGAGTACCGCCGTAACAAAGCGCGGGATCTGTCCAACCTAATTTTTTTCAAACGCTCGTTAAAAAAATGTCCGGTCTTCTTGCGATAAATTCGCAGTCCTAGGTCTTCAATAACCACTCTTTTGATTGTGGTTCTGATTACGCCCATCTGAAGAGCTAAGATATTTTGTTTAAGAACAGGATTTCGTCGGATTCGCGCCTTCACTGTTTTGATAATCGCAGGTGTACTAACCGTACGAGATTCGCCGGTCTTCTTACGATCTTCGAAATATAAATCTTCAGTTAATCGTTTGATCATGCGATAAGCAAATAGAAGGCTTATTTTTGATTTTTGTATAATATTGAAAATATCTTATGGCACGTAACCACAGCAGTGTAACGCGATAACCACTACTCTTTATTCTTTCTTCAACTACTCCATATCTGAAAATCAATGAAAATTAATGTCTTTTTTATTTTCGGCAAGTGCAAACGTTATATTTTTAAAATTGATGAAGTTCAGCTAGATTCAATAATTTTAAATAATACGGTTTTGACAGAACATATAATCCGACTAAATATAGTCTTCGTAATGTAATCGCATAAGAATTTGAAGGGTCTTTATCCTGTAATTCAACTTTGAGCCGAAATTCAACCTAAAATGTATTAATTTTCAGCGTTACTGATTCTCGAAATCCCTTTTACTATGCTCTTGCTCAGACAAAGGCGCACGGAATACATCTGGTACGTTTTTTGACTCCCAAAATTGTCATACACAATCTTCAAGCTCAAGAGTGTCCGTATGCATAGTGATGGCTGCATTACAACTTGTATAAGCAGTTGAAGAAATAATATAACGCAGTCTAGTGTTTAATAGTATGTGATCCGTTGGCCCACCTTCTATTTTGCCATTTTGGATGATTTAAATACAACAGATTACAGGCTAACAGCAAATCTACTTCACATGGAGTATGAAAATCATTGTCAGCCAATTAAATTCTCATTAGCATTACAAAATTTCGTAAATCGATTTGCCTTTAAGGCAGCTTTAAAGTATTTTTTTTAGTTATCGAAATCTCGTTAGCTTTGAAATCTTGATATAATATTTTTACAAAATTGTTGCACTTTTTAGAGCTATTGGTGTACTCCTTACTTAATGCACTTGTAAAAGTCCTAACTTATTTGCCAAAGCCAAAGTGCAAAGATAAATTTCACTGCCGCAATATAAAAATGCTCGAAGGATATAATAATTTTATTGTCAGCATCTTTTACTTAAACTTTAGATGAGGGAAATAGAACACATTTACTAACAGGCTGTTATATGTGCAAGCTTAACTTTGGTTCATATTCAGCTATTTCTACTTTTAGTGCAGACTAACATTCTGTATCATGTATCAATGTGTTGTGTGAACTGTAACCTTTTTTAGATGTAAGCAAAGGCAGAATTTACATACAAGTTTCTTTACTTAATCGTGAAAGCATAATATACATTCAATTTTTTTGCCCTCAACCAAAAATTTGCAGACTTTGAATTACTAACGACCTTGTAATTAAAACTAAGACTTGCATCTAAAGACGCAGCGCGTTTGTCTACAAAATGTAATATTTGTTTTGTCGGAAATTGTAGACCTTTTCTTTTCAACCCTACAATCCCCGTAAAAAATCCTATGTAGTCTCATGCGTCCGGCAAATACCGAGCGACTGCACCCAACTACAATAGTTTAAACCATTAAAACAAACTTATATAAAATATATATATATATATATATATATATATATATATATATATATATATATATATATATATACTTATCAAAGTATTGAGTTAACTGTACACTTTTTTGTTGTGAGCAAAGGCAGAATTTACATACAAATTTTTGTACTAAATCGATCCGCTTTTAAAGAGAAAAAACAATAAAATCAGGATATTTGAATAATTTATGTTCCTGATAGCATAATATACATTCGGTTTTTTGCCCTGAACCAATAAATTTGTAGACTTTGAATCAACAACCTTGTAGTCAAAACTAAGAATTGCATTCAAAGACGCAGCGAGTTTGTCTAAAAAATTTACTGTTTAATTTGTCGGAAATTGTTGACCTTTTCTTTTCACCCTTCAATCCCTAAAAATTCCATGCAGTCGCATACATCTGTTAAATCCCTAGCGGTCGCATGCGACTATGACTAGATGAAAACTTTTTAAAACGAAATACATTTGATGAGAAAAAAAATTAACGAGTCAGTTAAAAAAGACAAGTTTTTACGATAATGCCTGATTACAAATACATACAAATTAAAGTAATATTAAAGTAAATTTCCAATTATTTTAAGATAATTCCGTTAAGAGTCCTCTTACATATCGGTGTTACGTAAATTTAGGTATTATACGCTCGGAGCGGGCAACGAGCTACTCAAGCGATACTTTATTTCATATCTATTCACTCGCTCGCACTATGATACTCTGAGTATAGCGACTAAACGATCTTAATCTTCCATTATACAAGTTCTCTTAAGATGGATTTCAGTGGATAGAAAATTTTTGGTGTGTCATTTTTATATTATCTAATTAATTTGTTATAATCTATTTGATATATGTTTAATTATTTATGAACTTAGTATTGAAACAATTACACAAAAATATTTTAATTGTTTCTCAGTAATCGATTCTTCTAAGAGCCGTGGTAGCTCAAATGGTTAACGCTCGCTGTAAATATAACAGAACGCGAGTAACCCGGGTTCGAGCCCCGCTGGCACCAATGAAATTGTTAATTGCAATTTTAAGTGCTGATTTACCACGTGCTCGGCGATGAAGGAAAACATCGTGAGGAAACCTGCATGTCTGAGGAATAAGAAAAAAAAATATTTCGAAGACATGTGAAGTTCACCAACACGCATTGGGGCAGCGCGGCGAACACTTTCTTGCCCTAAAACCCCCTCAGAAATGAGGGGAGGCCTGTGCCCAGCAGTGGGACGTATATAGGCTGTAAATTTAATCGATTCTTAACCGATGTTGGTTAATAATCGATTATATCTACTAACAGTAGCATAGTGGTATAAATAAGTAAATAGTTCGGTCGAAAACTGTTTCGATAAATAAAATAACCAATTGTAACAATTTTTTTATCGGTACTTACAGGCAATTACCATATTTTTTATTATAAAAATATTTTTCGCAAACGGCATTGACCGAGCTTATCTCGAGTCAATAAAATTATTTCATTGACACAGGCAGCAGAAATTTCGGGCAGTACACACTTTTTATAAAACCGGGCAGATTATAACATTGGGACATTAAATATTTCAGTCCCCTTCGGGACAATGTGTACTTTAAAGCATCTGAAACGTCAAGAATTTAAAAAAATAAGTTAATGAAACGCGATGAAATCCGTATAAATAGTACAAAACTTATTCACATATACTCATCTCACAATAAAGTTGCCACCGCATCGATTATCATTTCCCATAGCCATGAATGTCTCCATGGAATACTTCAACACTGTAATTGTCAACCCATTGAAAATGTCAAAAATCACATGTCTGATTATTGATGAACGACTCTCCTGGAGAGCACATAAAGATCACGTGTGTGCAAAACTTCGCTCTGTGTTGAGTAAACTTTATGTTTTAAAATTTAAGCTACCATATAAAATACTTAGATTACTTTATATGGCTCTAGCAGATTCCGTCATTAGTTATGGACTTAGCAGTTATGGTAGAACTTATGTAACGTACATACAGGAAATTTACACATTACAACGCAAGATGCTTCGATGGATAGTGCCTAATCACATTAAAAATAAGTACATAGATAATGACCAGGGCATTTTTAAATATTGCAAAGTCATAAATGTTTTCGATAAAGTTAAATTTAATATACTGACGGAAGTTAATAATTCTGAATATCTACTCCCTAAAAAACGACCTGTAAATCTACGAAATAAAGCTTATAAATCCAACATGTATGTACTTCCGAAAACTAAAAATTTCTATAGAGCAAGAAAGTTCGCCCATCCTGTACCTACTTTTATTAATGAATTGCCAATAGAATTACAAGAAACTTACGGTAAATCCAAACTGTTTAAAAGTAAACTTAAATCATATTTGTTAAACCAACCATACTTATTGTAGTAGGTACTTCTGTTAGAATAATGTGATTCAATATTAATACATCTTTGTTTATATAAAACGACTCTCTAGCGTAGATAAACCCCTAGAGGTTTATATGCTAGTATTGTACTGGATAATGTAACAAAATTATGGATAATAAATTAAAAAAAAAGTTTAATTCAATGTGAAGCGTTCGCGTAAATTTAAAAATTCATTAATATAAAATATATTAAACCAAAACTATTCTTGACTTTGTTTACGGATACGTTTCATAGTTTTATAAAATTTCTTTTATTAATCCATAGAAACCGAAAACACTGTTTTCCTAGATTATGAATCCAGTCAACAATTTTTGTTTCCTCTGATTTTGTGAGTACCTTTCTTTTGCCTGTTTCAATAGTTCCTGTGGCTTTGATCTCGCTATGTGGTTTCTATAATGTTGTAATCTCGAAAAACTTTAAAAACACTACAGCCATCTGTGATCAATGTAATAGCGTTTTGGAGATCTGCATCTGTATACCTTTTTCTAGGCTCCAATATCCTACAACCAAAATTGATATAGCCAGACCTGATAAGTCGTTATTTTTAAAATCGCAATTAGTTAGTTGACAAAATTTTGTTGACTAATTTTGATTTTCCTTCATAAACTCTACAGTGAGAACAAATTTTCCACAAGTATTATCTTTGTGTGGTAGAGCTACGCTGCAGCTATATTATGGCTGTAGCACGAATGTGTCAGCTCGACCGGGGAAGGACCATGCTCTCACAGAATACCAGCGTAAAATAGCAGTTTAATACGGTTGTGTTTCGTACGGTGAGTGTATAGATCCGGAGAAACGTTTTTGCTGGAAACGAGGCATTCCATCTTGGTCCTCAGGGGTAATAACGCATCTGTGTTTTAATTCTTCATCGAGGATATATATAGATGTCTACGAGCCACAGCATCCGCCTACCATCATGTGTAGTGTATTCGTTCGTCACCTTTATTCTATAAAAAAAAACTACTTACCTAAGTATGTGAAAGTTGTTATAAAGGGAATCGGAACATATGCGTTTTTGAAACTAACTGTATTTTACTTGTAATATAAGGTGGAATAAGAAGAAATATAAGGTGGAATAAGGTGATCATGGAAACTTATCCGAACCTTTTATACAGCGGAATAGCATTTTTACCAAAAAATCTCAATATCTAAATAGATCACTTTTGACATGCAAAAATCACTGATTGTATTTTTGGATCCAAACGAACAAAGGAGTTGGGTTCGTCCGCCAAGACGAATTCCTGCTCACACCATGATTGTTCCGCCTTGGCATGAGTGGACCTTCTGAAGTTGCCGTAGACGTTCTCTCCATGGAGTTCTCCAAATGCTTGTTCTTCGTAAATCTGGATGAAACACAAACCGGGACTCATCAGTGAACAGCACCAAAGACCATTAATCACTGCATGGTAATGGATGCCGAGCCCACGAAATCCGCCGACCGCGACCTTCGAAATTCTGGAACACGTAGTGGTCTTCGAGCACGAGGACCAAGTACGTGAAATCTCTTTCGCATGGTTTTTTTGCGTACCAGCAGCTGGTGGTCCTCCTGTAACCTTTGTAGTAGTTGCATCGCTGTGATAGTGGATTGTCTTCTGGCGGTCATTTGGAGCAATCGATTATATCTCTGCGTACTAACACGATACCTACCCGTGTTCCGTTTAGCTCCATCCCCGGTACTGTGATAACGTGACCACAACCTTGATATCACGTTTTGGATAATGTGTAGGGCCTCAGCAACCACGCGTTGAATTACACCATTTTTCAATATACCTTCGGCTCGTAACTTTTTATCTCGACTCAAATGACGACGTGAAATGACTCTTAAAGCTCACACGGCACGTTATATAAAAAAGAAAAACTATCTAATGAGCATAACAATTTTAATTTGCCTTGATGTTACAAATTACTATGAATTTTATTTTTATTTTTCATTTTTCCGTATTTTGTTTTTTATTTTGTGTTTTTTTTTTCACATTTACTTATAAAATGTTTGAAAATAGAGTAAAAGAGACATTTTATAGAAACTTGAAAGATTTTTAACTATCATGTCGTACATAATTTAGATATAATATTGAGGAAAAACCGTCAAGGTAGAAAAAATATGGCGTGATATCCAATCTACCCGTCAAGCGTGGCGACTACACTTACGAGTACTATTTCAGAGACCTATACCCAGCAATAGATGGTTTATGGGTGATAACGGTATAGAATATACCCTAACGGTATAGAGTATACTCTCTAAAGTCAAACGCACCCCAAATAACGCGGTGAGTAAAGGCAAGTTTTTCGTGCAATGTTGCAGACATTGACGCAATATTGAATGGGCCTGCCTTTATGCTACTTTTAAAAATAAACTAAGTAAATAAAAATAAACATTTAGTTTCTTATACTCTCCAATGTCAAACGCACCCCAACTAACGCGGTGAGTAAAGGCAAGTTTTTCGTGCAATGTTGCAGACATTGACGCAATATTGAATGGGCCTACCTTGATGCTACTTTTAAAAATAAACTAAGTAAATAAAAATAAACGTTTAGTTTCTTATTCTTATTCAAAATGTGTCAAAACCACAGTTTCTGCAAAATATATACAGACATAAAGGGTTGATTAACTTATTTAGATATCTTTCTTTAATAGCCTTATTATTCCAACCTATACAATCTGACTAAATTATTAATACACGCTCATTATGGGTTCAGTAAAAAATAATCAGGCCCACAAAAACCGTTCCTGGTCATGGTGAAAATAACGAAATTCGCTTAAAAATAAATGACTCCATTTTGTGACGGACGCGACTTTTCACGTGATTGCTATCCCAAACGAGCTTCAAGTGACGAGCCACGTGACAAATGTACTATCATTTTGAACTAACTCGAACCGAATAGATTTGTAGCAGAGCGTAACGATCTTGTCGTTTGAACTTGACTTTAATTCCACAACGTATAGTAAACGGATTTTATTTTATTAATTTTAAAAACACGCAAATCTGTCGGACCATAGATAATTAGACTAAGAATGATAGTGTCATTCAATATTAGGTTCAAAGTTGAAGCAACAACGCAGTGAATGTGTGCTTAGGCGACCTGAAATTACCTTTACCCACACGCACGCAAGTAAATGAGTATATTATGTTTGCTAGTAAATTACATTTTTCGCAAAAAGTGGGAAAAGTGTAATAGTAGACGTAGTCATAGAATTAATATTTAGGTTGCGTTTAAAATTATTTATTAGTTATTTACAAAGAGAGAAATGTAACATTATTTATATTTGTTAATTATTGTAATAATAAAATAAATATTCTCTTCTGATGTAACATGTATTTGCAAATTTGTTACATAAGAGTAAAAGTGGTAGAGCCACGCGGCAGCTTTGCTGTTGCACGTATGGGCCGGCTCAAACCCGGGTGGTACCACAACCTCACGGAATACCGGCGTGAAGTAGAAGCTCTGTTTTCGCGTTTCGTCTGGTGAGTGCAGGTGGCCGGAGGCCCAAATCCCCCCCCCTCATCAACATGGTAGCGGAATTAAATGATAGACTACCCCAGGAGGGAACCAGCACCCCTGGAGAATCCCTCGCTGAGCATCCACGACCATGTTTCTTCACTTCTGAGCGTGGGTGCTCAGGCTGCCCCGCGTAATCTGGGGGGGGGGCAAAATTCGGCTCACGCCTACAACTGCGCGGGGCAAACGGAGCACCACGACCAAGGCGACCCCTGCCACGCTGTCCGTGAATTTCTGCAATATCAGGGGACTCCACTCTAACCTAAACGCCGTCCACTACCATCTCAAGACGGCGAGGCCAGCTCTGCTCTTTCTGACCGAGACGCAGGTGTCCTCTCCGACTGATGTTTCGTATCTATCCTACCCGGGGTACAAACTGGAACACTCCTTTGTGCCTTGGGCTGGAGTTTGCGTTTACGTCAGAGAGGACATCTGTTCTCGACGCCTCGGCAGACTTGAAGGTTCGGACCTGTTCATCCTTTGGCTACGCCTAGAGAGCGACGACCATCCGCGCGTCTACGGGTGCCTTTATAGGTCCCATAGCGGTAATGCCGAAACAGACCGACTCTTCGACAACGTCCAAATGGTTGCAGATTCGTTGCTACAGCAGATCCCCTCCGCAGAGATCGTGATCCTCGGTGACTTTAACGCCCATCACGCCGAATGGCTTGGTTCATGTTTAACCGATCATGCTGGGAGATCTGTTCATGATTTTGCCTTGGCATATAGTCTGACACAACTGGTTACTCCACCTACGCGGATTCCAGATAAGGAGGATCATGCACCTTCCCTGTTGGACCTTCTGCTGACCTCTCACCTGGACGGATATCAGATTACCGTCGACGCCCCTTTAGGCTCCTCGGATCATTATCTTGTCCGGAGTGTGGTGCCACTTACGCTGAAATCGCGGTTGCATTATGCAGGCTGCCGCCGTGTTTGGCACTATAGGTCAGCCGATTGGGATGGGATGCGGTCTTTCTTTGTATCCTACCCTTGGGGGCGGGTTTGCTTCTCGCCGGACGATCCCAACGTTGTTGCGGATGCTGTCGCTGATGTAATACTTCAGGGTATGGAACTTTTTATTCCTTCCTCTGTGGTGCCCATTGGAGGCAAATCTCAGCCATGGTTTGGTTGCTCCTGTAAAATCGCATCATGCTATAAGCAGGAGTGCTACCAGGCCTGGGCTGACGCATCAGCGTCCCAGAATGTAAATACCAGCGCTCTAAAAAAGAAGTATAACTCCGCCTCTAGGTCCTTCAAAAGAGTCATTGCCAAGGCAAAGTCAGAGCACATAGGCAGAATTGGCGAGACACTAGTTCGCCTTCCTTCTGGAACTCGTGCATTCTGGTCTCTCGCCAAGGCTGTCCAGGGGAATTTCTGTCAGCCATCTCTGCACAGGGAGGACGACTCACTGGTCCATACCGCAAAGGAGAAAACCGATCTTCTAGGCTCTTTCTTTGCGTCTAACTCGACTCTCGATGACGGAGGGAGTACGCAGCCGACGATCCCGTGGTGTGAGTGCTCCATGCCGGAAGTGCAGTTCACACAGCGCTCGGGTCGCAAAGCACTCCTCTACCTGGACATCCACAGATCGAATGGGCCTGACGGAATTCCCCCAATTGTGCTGAGGACGTGTGCTCCAGAGTTGGCACCGGTTTTAACGCGTCTTTTCCGATACTCCTACTCCCTAGGCGTAGTCCCAAAATCATGGAAGACGGCTTTCTTTCACCCGATCCCTAAAAAAAGCGACCGCTCAGACCTGTCCAACTACCGGCCTATCGCCATCACCTCCTTG
This sequence comes from Parnassius apollo, assembly GCA_907164705.1. NCBI lineage: Eukaryota > Metazoa > Arthropoda > Insecta > Lepidoptera > Papilionidae > Parnassius > Parnassius apollo. The sequence goes on from CAJQZP010001094.1 coordinate 922,295, forward strand.
TTCTCCAAAACAATGGAGTCCATTGTAAACTGCCAGCTCATAAATACCTTGAGGATCACCAGCTGATTAGTGACCGCCAATACGGTTTTCGCCGTGGTCGGTCAGCTGGTGATCTTCTTGTCTACCTAACTCACAGATGGGCGGAGGCAGTAGAGTCCAAGGGGAGGCATTGGCCGTTAGTTTGGATATTGCGAAGGCCTTCGATCGGGTTTGGCTCAAAGCGCTTCTTTCGAAGTTCCCTACCTATGGGCTTCCCGAGAAATTGTGCGATTGGATCACCAGCTTTATTGCAGATTGGAGCATCAAGGTCGTTGTTGACGGTGCACGCTCCGATTGCAAGACTATTAATGCTGGTGTTCCACAGGGCTGCGTTCAATCGCCAACGCTGTTTCTTCTGCTTATTGTGACGGCACAATATTATTATTAATAATTAAATTCAATATAAAAGGGGCGTCAAAAATAGTCTTAAAAGATATATATTAAACAATAAAATTACATTAATAACCATAAAGTTATTATAAATACATTTCAGACATTAGACCAATAACATAGTAAATTAAAGACAAAATATTGTCTTCCATAATAAATAAATTTATTAAAAACTTAAAAAAATATTTAAAATAAGATAAATAATAGAAATACAAGTCGAAAATATTATAAAAATAAAGACAAATAACATTTATAAGATAATTAGAAAATTTGTTAAAAATTGTCTAAGTCTTGGAAATAAAAAGGAGTTCACGTATAAAAGAAAATTTTCCTAAGTTATGGAAGGTGTTCATGTATAGATGTCTTTTATGGAGGAGCTTACGGAGATACATACCTGCAGTTGTACGTACTCGTATATATGGGGTGGTTGGGAGCCCGACTGCCTGAAGTACTGTAGCACAATGACTAGTCCTATATTAGGGACTTATGATATTAAAATCTATGATAAAAAAGCAATACTATAGAAGGTCTCTATGATTAATATGCATTACAACAGTAGGGTCGTGGGTTCGAACTCTATATATTAATGACTTATGAAAGTAAGATCTATGATACAAAAGCAATACTATAGAAGGTCTCTATGATTAATATGCATTACAATAGTAGGGTCGTGGGTTCGAACCCTATATATTAATGACTTATGAAAGTAAGGTCTATGATACAAAAGCAATACTATAGAAGGTCTCTATGATTAATATGCATTACAATAGTAGGGTTGTGGGTTCGAACCCTATATATTAATGACTTATGAAAGTAAGGTCTATGATACAAAAGCAATATTATAGAAGGTCTCCTTGATGCATAAGCATTGTATGGAGTGGTTGGATGACCGACTGCTCCTAGTACTGTAGCAAAATGACTAGTCCTTATTAGGGACTTGAAAAGGAATATTATGGTGGCGTGTGTGTGCTGCTTCACGAGCAATTGGTCCGAGGTAAACTTGGGGTCGCTAACCGATGTGTCCTAGACATATCATCTTAGTGCTGGTGGTATGCGGGTTTGTTGTAGCAATACGGCTTTCCCGTGGACATCGCACACCCATACCGTTTGTGGGCGACGTCGTAGCGCATAGCCATGCGTCGTCTATCTTTCTGATTGGGATGAGTGTGTTTGGTAGCACTTTTAAGTGTAACAGGCATACTCAACTTCATGTTTTAGTGCATTAGCGCTACGATACGTGGAGTTTTGGCCACTGGCGTCTTAGCAGCGCGCTACTATGATACGTTGGTGCAGTTTTATATAACAACAATCTTAGTGCCGGTGGTAAGCGGGTTTGATGTAGCAATACGGCTTTCCCGTGGACATCGCACACCCATACCGTTTGTGGGCGACGTCGTAGCGCATAGCGATGCGTCGTCTATCTCTGATTGGGATGATGAGTGTGTTTGGTGGCACTTTTAAGTATAACAGGCATACTCAACTTCATGTCTTAGTGCATTAGCGCTATGATACGTGGAGTTTTGTTCATTGGCGTCTTAGTAACGTGCTACTATGATACGTTGGAGATATTTTTTATATAACAACAATAAAAACTTTGTTACAAAATCGATAGGGATCATGTGGGTGTGTTGTGAGGGGGCGCCATCCATATGATAGTTGCATTGATGCTTACTGCTACTTGTGGTATTGCGTCTTGTGATGGATCTGCGGGTGTGCTGCGCCTGATTCGACGCATTTCATTGGTTCTGGTCGATGGAGGTATACAATTAGCATCTTAGTGCTGGTGGTAAGCGAGTTTGTTGTAGCAATACGGTTTTCCCGTGGACATCGCACACCCATACCGTTTGTGGGCGACGTCGTAGCGCATAGCGATGCGTCGTCTATCTCTCGGATTGGGATGATGAGTGTGTTTGGTAGCACTTTCAAGCGTAACAGGCACACTCAACTTCATGTCTTAGTGCATTAGCGCTATGATACGTGGAGTTTTGTTCATTGGCGTCTTAGTAGCGTGCTACTATGATACGTTGGTGATATTTTTTATATAACAACAATAAAAACTTTGTTACCAAAATCGATAGGGATCATGTGGGTGTGTTGTGAGGGGGCGCCATCCGTATGATAGTTGCATTGATGCTTACTGCTACTTGCGGTATTGCGTCTTATGATGGATCTGCGGGTGTACTGCGCCTGATTCGACGCATTCCTGTGGTTCTGTTCGATGGAGGTATGCAGGTGGTGATGTCTGCTGGGATGTATGGGGGACCTTGGGATGGTGTAAGCCCGACGATAGTTGTATTGATGCTTGTTGCGTTCTGCAGCATTGCGTCTCTGCGATGGTTGTTTGGTGGGACGCTATTCTCAATGGCGCTCTCTGCGTCTTGGATTGACTCACGCCTGAGTAGCTTTGCCCAAGTCGGGTCCCTTCATTACGTGGCTGCAGACTGCCTGCCCTCCATGATGTTTATATATAACAACATAATAATATATCTCTGTAACTTTCCCACCTTTGAATGATTTAAGGCAACTTGTTGATGGGCGATATAAACATGATCGAAAATGCATTTACTCAACGTCAGTGACACAAACCCTTTCTGATGGCGAATTATTACTCTTATCTTATAACTGCCTTTTGGCTATATCTGCCGTTGTATTGGTTGGTGGAGCATATGTGTCGACCTCATGCGGGTGGTAGCTGGCGGGAGGATCTGAGGAGACTCTCAAGGCTGCGGCCGAAAGCCGCACAACGTGGGACCCCATTCCCTTGAGGTGAGCGGTAGACTCATGACACGCTCTGCGGCTAGTAGCCGTGCTGATCATGCAATTGGTGGTGATGCCATACACTTACATCACGTCTGCAGGAGCGGCGGTCTGGCAAGTGGTGGCGCACACGGAGGGTTTACGGCCAGTGTGCCTATTTGCATAAACCGTGTGACGTACATTCACTGTGGCTGGATTCGTTCGTATTCTGTTTGGCGTTTACACGCATTGACATGCGCGACTTCGGTCGATGTTTGTGCTTACGCAAAAGCAAGGGGCCAAGCCTCTTTTACTGGTTCGCCAGTTATTTTGCTGTGGACTACGGTCCAGTTCCCGAATTAGCTTTCACTTCGGGGGGAGTGCATCAAAATGGTTGGCGCTCACCTTGCACGGCGTGTGTGGGGCCGTGTGCCTCCCCTACATTTTTTTATAAATGTAGGAGAGCGAAGCCCTTGTATCGGGTATTTTGTATAAATATATTTTGAGCCTTTTCCGAGCGGGAAGGGATAAATAATATTAAGTTAATAATGTAAACCTGATACAAGTGGAAATGGGACGTTTTATGGTTTTAACCTTTCTCGAGCCCTGTCTTCGTGAACGGGGTTCACTTAGCTCTACCAACAGCTTTCAATTGCTCTAGCGAATATTCATTCTTCCAAAAGACACCTAAAAGAACTAAGTTACTAAACAAACACAACGTAAATAAGGGTCCTAACTAAGACGATCACGCCAAAATATTACAAATGGCCTATTATTAAACCTTTAGAAAGATCATTTAGAAAGACCAAAACATATTTTATTAATCTTGGTCACAAATATATATAATTATTATGTAAAGGGGAATATATTACATTTAGTATTTAATATATATTTATTATTATGAGAGGGGGGAAGCGTTATCAATGATATGTTGCAAACCCGTAACATTCATTGCTATGCAGATGACAGCACTGGTGATGCTCTTTACACCGGTCGAGCCAATATTTCTCGGGAAAACGTCTCCGAGTGCCGGAATAAACTTGTGTCTGAAGTCGAGTCTTTGCTGAACAGAGTCTCGGATTGGGGGCGACTAAATCCAGTCCAGTTTAACTCCCAGAAGACACAATTTTGCGCGTTAACCGCTAAAAAGAACCCCTTTGTCGTATCCCCTCAGTTTCAAGGCACTCCCCTTGTTGCCTCAGCCAGTATTGGAATCCTCGGCGTCGACATATCGAGTGACGTACAGTTTCGTGGTCACTTGGAAGGAAAGGCCAAATTGGCCTCTAAAAAGCTTGGCGCGCTCAGCAGAGCGGGACAGTATTTCATGCCGGCACACCGCCTGCAACTTTACAAGGCGCTGGTTCGGCCGCACATGGAATACTGTTCCCATCTCTGGGCAGGGGCTCCCCAGTACCAGCTCCTTCCTTGACCGCATCCAGCGCAGAGCGGCTCGAATCGTCGACGACCGAGTGCTTTCCGATCGGCTCGATTCACTGGCATTGCGAAGAGATGTTGCATCTCTTTGCATTTTCTTTCGCATATACCATGGAGAGTGCTCTGAGGAATTGTTCGGATTAATCCCAGCCGCCAAATTTCGTAAACGCACTACGCGGCAAACGTCCCGATACCATCCACACCATCTGGATGCTTGGCGGTCCACCACTGTACGTTTCGAAAGGAGTTTTCTTCCGCGTACAACCTTTCTGTGGAATAGTTTACAATCGGCGATTTTTCCGGATCAATACGACCTGGGGACCGCCATCATCAAAATCGCCAGTGGTAAACTATTCCACAGAGATGTCGTGTGCGGAAGAGGACTCCTAGTGAAACGTACAGTGGTGGACCGCCAAGTATTCAGATGCTGTGTATGGTATCGTGAGGTTTGCTACGTATTGCGTTTTTGAATCATAGTATAACTGCGGGTACCGTATCGGTGTTAAGCTTCTCCAACTTCAGGGAATCGTCGTTCTTCAACATCCTGTAGCTCACTGTTAGTATATTGCTCACTGGCTAGGGAATGGTAATCTGAAGACAAAGAAATATCATTAATACAGGATAGAGTGTCAGCGACAATATTATCCCTTACGGCGATATATCTGATGTTCATAGTAAACTAGCTGATGAAGTCAATGTAGCGAAACTGTCGTGGTGAGCAGCTCGTTCGGTGCGTTGTAGTAAAAAAAACGTGGTAGTGGCTTGTGATCTGTTATGAACGCGAAATTTCGTGCTTCGACGATGAAGCGAATGTGTTAGATGGCTTCGTAGATAGAAAAAAGTTCGCGATCGTAAGAGATATACTTCCTCTGGCTTGGACTTAGCTTCTTAAAAACAATGCAAGTGGTCCATTCCTTGTCTTGGTATTGCTGCAAGACTGCACCTATTGCCGAATCTGAAGCATTTGTATGAATCGTCAACTCTGCTTGCGAATCAGGGTATACCAATAGTGTGGCTTCAGAAAGACTGTTCTTGCAGTAAATAAAGGCCTCCAACAGCACGGGTGTCATTTTGATAGGTTGCCAACCTTTCGTGTTTGGGGCGGCGAGCATTTGGTTCATTGGAGCTTGAATGGTAGCTGCGTTTGGGACTAAGCAGCGATAAAAGTTTACCATTCCGAGAAAACACCTGAGTTCCTTGACGGTTTCTGGTGGAGCAAACTCTAGCTTATTCGGATAGCTAGCACCTTCGCATTCAGTGGCTGATTTCCCGCTACTAAAATCTTAAATCTTAGGAAGTTAACCTCAGACTGCCCAAACACGCACTTGTTGGTATTTATTAGAATAAAGTACTCCGTCAGTCTTTGAAAAAGTTGCCTAAGCTGTTGCTGATGTTGAATGATGTTGGACCTGTACATCAGGATACCGTCCAAGTTACAAATACAGAATTCTAATCCCCAAAGAACCTCGTCCATGAACGGTAACTCATATAAGCAGAATAGTGTTGTTATTGCGGTCTTGCATAGGTCAGCTTCATAAAACGGTATATAATTGTAGGATTTAATCAAATCTAATGTTGAATAGACAGTACTTCCGGCCAAATAAGTTCCTTTTTATAGTTTTTGGTTTAATCGTAGGTAATATTATATCTTTCATATAAATATCGACTGATTGATGACAGATACCTTCAACCACCATTTGAACTATTAGATTTTATGACAGTTATTGATATATTAGAGAAAAATAATCCAGTCTATTACCGCATGGAATTACTAAATTGTTGTGTTGAGATAAACCGAAATAAGAAGTAGAATTAACTAAATCGACAGCAGAGTTCTGCATCTCGAAAGTTCCCTTTTTATAATATTTTAGGTTTATTTAATTTCTAGTCTATACAAGACAAGTTAAAATCACCATTTGTTATAAAAGTATCATCTGGTTTTGAAAAAATCGCAGAAGTAAGTAATTTTATAAAATATTGCACACGAAGTGCAAGCGCGTGGTTTGGCGGCATATAATCACATATCATATTGAAGTCATATAGTAAGTCAAGCGCACGCGCCAGTATTTTTATGCATATATACCGTTATGTTATGAATACTGCTACCTTTATCCAGATATATTATGTGTGTATATATATATATATATATATATATATAAAAAAAAAAAATATTGTTACGAGCTTAGGGTTCGTGACAATAAAAACTGCCGATTGAATTACCAAAATTGACACTTTAATTACTGAACACCAATTAAAAGTTATATAATAAGCTAGTATAATCGCGGGTGGTCGTACCGTAAACACGCGTATTTAGTGTGCTCAATTTTAAATTAATTAAAATCATTATTACATGTTTATTGTGATTGCATATATATATATATATATATATATATATATATATGTTATAATGATCAACTAGACTCACCTATACTCACTGCTCACTACTTCTCCTTAATTAAAAGATATCTGGAAGACTTATTTATATGCCAACAATGGATGTTCAACTTGCAAATAACCTCTCTGAACTTTAGAAAATGTTTGGATCCCGAATGTGTGAATATGAAAAGAAGCTGCAAAAAGTCAACATGGAGGGCAATTCTTCACACACAGATTATCATCATCATCATTATCATCACTAGCACGTGAGTTTGCTGAATTTAAATCCTTTGTTTGGCAATCCCTTTCAGCAATGAAAACTCAAATCCAATTACTCTGCCTTGGGCTTGATAGGCATGAAATGGCTATGAGAAGAAAAGTGCTTTTATTTCTGCCCGAAAAACAAAATAAGAACCTTATCAATGTAGTGTAAAACACTCATGCCTGTCACCCAGAGGGGTAGGCAGAGACTACAGACTTCCATTTGGCACGACCCTGACACACCTCTCTCGCCTCCTTCACATCCTTACACCTACGCATACATGCTTGTCGGTTAAAGGTACTCCTAATTTGGCCCGTTTTCAATAAATCGCCAATTTGATCGATAAATTTTCGCCTAGGACGTCCCTTTCGTACTCTGCCATTCACTTCTGCAATATAAATTTTCTTTGTCACTCACACCCAACTTTCTTAATCCTGGCTCATCATCATCATCATCATCATCATCTTGCAAACCACACTCTTCTCTTATTACACAATTTCTTACCCTGTCATTCAGATTCAGCCCTAACATACTCCTTAACGACTGCATTTCTACTGCGTTCATTCTACTCTCGTGCTTTTTCTGCCACACCCAACTTTCACTAACATACGTTAAAGTAGGGACCAACACAGCATTGTGAATTCCCATACGTGCCTTTTTCGACACATTTTGACTCTTCACAATAGAGTGTAGGGCCCATTTATTCTATTTCCTGCATTCACTCATCGTTCTATATCCTTATCACATCTCATCATCAATGTAGTTTATGAACTAATATCCAGCCAATTGCAGTTGCCTGAGGTGAATAAAGATTGCTTGAAGGTCTGTCATCGATTGGGAGCCTCACAAAACAAAACCCGACCTGTGCTGGTTAGATTTTATGATTCCGAACACAGACAGTCAGTGTGGGATAGTAAAACCGGACTAAAAGGCTCCGGCATAACCATCTACGAGTTTTTCACCAAGAGTAGGCATCAAGTATTCACTTCAGCGCGTAAACATTTTGGTATAAAACAATGCTGGTCGTCCGAAGGCAAAATATTAATAATTCTTTCGGATAAATCTCGAAGGAAAATTAAAAGCATGGCAGAATTAGAACTGCTCACTGCTAAATATCCGTCTAGTACAGATGTGCAGAATGCACCACAAACTGAAATAATGGCTTGTCAAAAAAAATCTTCGACAAATAGTGCTAATGTTCCTAAGAAAACGCGCTGACGTTAATATCTGTTTTTGTGTAGTTACATATTGCATTTGTACAACGTCCCATATTTAGCCGTATTATGTACAATGGTTTGTGCCAGTAATCAATGTTTTTGTTTATACTTTAACCCTTCTTTGCATGATGATGGAAATTTTAATCATAATATTTAGTCAACAAAAATAGGTACTCAAAACCCTTGTACTGTAAATTGGTTGTTGCTGGCAACTTTTTAAGCGACCATAGCGTACATCAAAACGCAGTTGTCAAAAAATAGTAAACGTCACTGTCAATTACCAGGCTTATAACTTGTCATTCCGCTGTTTGTTGTAACTGGAAGAAACAAGTGATATTTTAAAATGTTTTAAGGAAATAAACGGAGATATAAAATACAAGAAAAGTGAACATGAGTGGAAAAGAGGTTTGTTTTCACGTTTTTGTTATTTTATGTACAATTTATATCAAAACACTGTGATAACATTTCTCAAAACTATGTGATGGAAATTTACATCACTGTGCAGTAACTTCACTTGTATGGCAATTTTTTTTTGTAAATGTTTATTTTATGTTGTTTTTTAGGGAAACTTGAATGAAAGAGATATTGAAGATTATCTTAGTAAGTTAGAAGGCGGTTGGCTCTCAGAAGATGGACTTGATGACCAAGATTCCGACGATGAAAACCGTGATGCTGATGAAGTTATAAGAGTGTTGCAGGAGGAGAACGATGATGATGATGATGATGATGTGGATGAAACTGCTGACATTGATCCTCCTCTTGTAGAACCAGAAGATCAAGAATCCTCTCACCCATCAACATCATCCAATTTGCATTCTTCATCCAGTTTTCCATTTGACAAAAGAAGCTTGATTTGGAAAAAAAGGAATCTGGTGTATATGATACAGATAAAATTACTTTCTTGGGGAGTTCTACTGCTTCAGGCGGTCTATCACACCTAGAAACTCCATATCAATGTTTTGACCATTTTATCACTGAAGATTTTATCAAAACATTAGTAGAGGAGACAAATTTATATATAATACAGAGTAATCCCAGTTCATCTATAACATTTACACAATATGATTTCTACAAGTTCTTTGGTATATTATTATACATGTCAGTAATCAAATTGTGTAGTTACATATTGCATTTGTACAACGTCCCATATTTAGCCGTATTATGTACAATGGTTTGGGCCAGTAATCAATGTTTTTGTTTATACTTTAATCACCAAATATAGTTTTCTTAGTAGGTACATTATCAATCGTATGACAATGTTTTCAAAAGACCAGATTAATAAACTTTAATAGGTATTATATATATTATTATATTTACTTTGAATAAATTCATAGCTTGAACGTTTGACATAAAGTATAATTAAACATTCTATGACTGACGTTCAATACAAATAAATTTTAGAAAGTGATAATGTATGTTACTTTTATATCATACAGTATGTGTTTATAATGATTTGTACAGTATACTGTGGCCAGCTTTCTTTTTCATTTTCTTTTCTTTTTCTTTATTATTTTATACACACCGATTGTTTAGTAATTGATGTTAGCTATAAGTATAAATTCGTTCCATCATGCCAGTGAGTAAGATGAGTCGCCCTTAATGTTACTTTTTTAATTTTAAATATTGTTTAAGTTAATTTTTTTCTTTATTTACATTTTTTATTCAATTTTTTTATTAAGTATTTTATTAGTATTGTGCCTTTTTAATAATATGTATGCAGATAACGATACAGATAATAATGATAGCTTTTTCTCATGTTCGTCTTCATCTAACAGCTTTTTAAGCCTGGACTCAGAGCCTTCCGTAGATCTTAACCTGCATGATCGCATTTCTACCCTTCGATATCTTAGAAGTGATAAGGGCATTAACTTGGAGACGTTGAGGGGCGATGCTAGTTTAATCGACTGGACACCAGTAATTGATTGTTCTAATATTGAGGACAAGGTGATTAACTTCAATTCTCTAATTTTAGAACTATATAATTACCATACACCAGTAAAACGTGTGAAAATAAGACACAATCCTGCTCCCTGGATCACAGTTGATATATAAGACCTGATGGCGCGTAGAGATAAAGCCAAAAGAAGATATAAGCAATATCCCCTTGAACGTAATTTAATCAGCTTATAAAAAAAAACTACGAAATCGCTGCAATCGTTTGTGTAGAGATGCTAAAAGGCGCTATTTTCATGATATCCTCACAAATTGCGATACTGCAAAAGCCTGGAGTTTTCTGAGATCTGTCGGTATCGGAAAGTATTCTGCTAGTGTGGGAAGTGTAATAAACTTGGGTAATCTCAACGAAAACTTTGCCAATCCTCCTGTCATAGTCCCATCATTCACTAAAACCAGAACCCTACTCGAAATATACAAATGCCCAATTCCTCATTATACCTCGTTTAATTTCACTTCTATTACTAAAAATAATACCAAGCGATCCATGCTTGCAATTTCATCGACTGCTATTGGAAATGATAACATCTGCTCTAAAATGATTACGTTGATTCTTCCCTTTGTCATTCCTATTCTTACTCATATCTTTAATTTCTCTTTATCTACTTGTTGCTTTCCGTCGTCATGGAAGTTAGCCCATATCCTTCATCTACAACTCATTATCGGCCTATTTCTAGTCTACCATTTCTTTCAAAAGTGCTTGAACATATTGTCCACACACAATTGGCTAAGTTTCTTAACCGTAACAATATCTTAAGTACTTTTTAATCTGGTTTTAGGCCTGGCCACAGTACAACTACTACTCTCCTCAAGGTAACTGATGATATCCGGTGCGGTATAGACCAAAATTACTTAACGGTACTCGTGCTGCTAGATTTTAGTAGTGCCTTCAATTCTATTGATTTCGATATACTTCTTAGCACTCTTCATTCTATTAATGTGTCTCCTTAAACTATTCAATTGTTTGACTCCTACCTCCGTAGTTGTTCTCAGTGTATTCGTTCAAATAAAACTTTATCTAAGTGGTGCAACCTAGCTACGGGTGTTCCTCAAGGTGGCGTCCTTTCTTCTTTACTCTTTGTCGTCTATATTAACTGTATCACCAAGGTGATATCTTCAAACTTTCATCTCTACGCAGACGATTTGCAGCTGTATCGTCATTTCCCAGTGACTTAAGCAAATTCAGCAATATTTGAAATAAATAAAGATCTAAATAAAATCTATGAGTGGTCTAGATCATATGGAATTGTTATAAATCCCAAAAAATCACAAGCAATTATTATAGGCACCAAGTTTTCTCGTAGCTTACTTGATTTTACTTCACTCCCACCACTGCAAATTAATGGCACTCCACTAAGCATCTCAGAAACTGTTAAGAATCTGGGCATCTTAATAGATTGAAAATTGACATGCGATGCACATATCAAGGAAGTTAGCCCGGAAAATCAATTATACTTTACATTCTTTAAAATGTCTTCAAAGTTTTTTACCTTTATCACTGAAGATTTCTCTTGCCCAAACGCTTATTTTCCCGATTCGTGATTATGCTGATGTCTGTTGTTTGGATGCGACTGAGAAGCAATTAAACAAGCTTGAGCGCTTGCAAAACTTATGTATTCGTTACATTTTTCGGCTAAAAAAGTAGGACCACGTCTCCCCCCTATCGCAAACAGCTCAAGTGGCTCCCAGTCCGACTTCGCAGGAATACCCGAATCCTATGCCTCCTTTTTAACATACTCTACAATCCAACATCACCACCATATCTACGTGATCGATTCCGCTTTGCTCGTTCTCCTGATGCAGTTTGCAGATCACATTTAAAAACCCTCCTAAATTTGCCTTCCTTCAGAACTAAGTACTATTCTCATTCTTTTACAGTACATGCAGTTAGGTTATGGAATTCTCTTCCTGCTGCAATTCGTGAGGCTCCAACAGTTTCAGTTTTTAAAGGGCGAGTTAAAGAGCACTATCTTTCTTTGTCGTCCTAATGATCCAATGTATGACTTGTATATATTTATATGTGTATCTACTTGTATTTTATTTAATATATGTATATAGTATAGTATTTAGGTATATGCATGTTTGTATATATGGATGTATGTATATGTTTTTATTATCTTTATTTTACATTAAGTTTATTAATATTATTAAATTTATTTTGAGGGTGCACACTAAATCTGCTTCTCTTTGAATCTGTCCAGTATCAGGCCTACTGGAAGAAATTTCACTATGAAATAAGCAGTGCCTTTGTATAAAATTTCTTTTAATTTTTCATTGTAAAATACTTCGTGTGTACATAAGTTATTAAATAAATAAATAAAAAATAAAACTTAAATCACACTAATAATTATTCACACTGAACACTTTAGTTCATTTTATTTCACTCCGAAAGCTTAGATCGAATCGCCAATTCAATACTGCCCCGATCGCGGCTTGCATAGGCCTTTTCCACCGAAACATCAAGAATATTCCAGTAAATACCGGCCTCGATCAACCAGGTGCAGAAAGTTCGAGTGTGGGGCTTTTTAGAAACTTAGTTCTTCTATTCGATACTAGATGGCGCTGTTGGTGAAAAGTTCAGGCATGGCATTATCTAAAAAATTCTCCTCGCTCTTTTCCCCGACACTAGATGGCGCTAGTGCTAGGTACCAGACATCAACAGGCGCGCAACACTGCCCCCCTCCTAAGACATGCTCGTCCCGAGTATTACTGACCCCATAGTAACGCACCAGTCGATCCACATGGACGATCTTAGGAGTTCCTCTTGCGCCTTTCTGTATTCGGTAGGTTACGTCGTTGATCTTGGTCACAATCTGGTACGGGCCGTCCCATTTACCTTGAATCTTAGGAGATTTCCCTTTGCTGCGGATTGGATTGTGCAACCACACTAGTGAACCTTCGTCGAAATCTTTGTTGTTCATCTTGGCAGGGTTTTCATCCTTTCCGACATTTGCTGGCCCGATTGTCTGAGGTGCTCAAGTCATTTGCATAATCGGTTATATTGCGTGGGGCATCAGGTGGTATCCCGGTGATCAAGTCTGCATGCAGGCAGCCGTAATTCTCTTCCCAAGTTTGAGAAAGCTGGTGTCACTGATGTACTTTCGTGAACAGCGCTTCGATATGGCAACAAAAACGGTTGTATGTGCTTGTCCCAAACTCGTTGCCGATTTTTTTTATAGGATAGGGTGACAAACGAGCACACAGTCCACCTGATGGTAAGTGGTTGCTGTGGCCCATAGACATCTACTTCTATCCTCGATTACGAATAAAAATGCAGATGCGTTGTCACCCGTGAGGACTAAGATGGAATGCCTCGTTTCCAGTAAAAAGGGTCTCCGGTTCTCTACACTCATCATACGAAATACAGCGGCATTAAACTACTATTTCACGCCGGTATTCAGTGAGAGCGTGGTCCTTCCCCGGTCGAGCCAACCCATTCGTGCTACAACAATACTACTAATATAACTGCAGCATGGCTCTACCACGTATAAAATCTAAAACGATTTATCGTACGATTATCTACAACTTTTGCTAGGTACCTCTCCAATATCTGATTAAATCGTTCTACCATTCAATCGGATTGCCGGTGGTAAGAAGTCGTTCTTGTTTTATGAGTACTCATAACTCAGCAAGTTTCTTGGAATATTTGAGACTCAAAATTCCTTCCTTGATCGCTGTGAATCTCTAAAAACGACAGAAGATTTCATTAACTACTTCATCTGCAACCGTTGAAGTTTCTTTATTTGGAATGGCGAAGACTTCTGGCCACTTAGTGAAGTGATCCATCACAACCATGAAATATTTGTCACCACATTCACTCTCCGGAAACGGCCCCGCCAGGTCAATGGCTATTGTCTCCAACATTGTACAACTTCAATGCACCTTTACTACGAGTCTGAGGTCCCTTTACAGCCGCACAACTTGTACATTTGCGACACCAGTCCTCGACATCGTTTCGACAGTGGACCCAGTAAAACCGTTGTCGGGTCTTCAGTAGAGTTTGTTTAACTCCCAGAAGGCCTTCTGTACAATCATTATGCTACAGCTGTAGAACATCCGGTACTTTCGCTTTACGCACAACCATTTGCAGATGACAGCTGTCTCCCGAACATTTTCCCATTTACGGCACGGAACTCCACCTTGAAACAGCAAGCTGTCTCATTGGGCCCAACAGCTTTTAGTGGTCGAACTCATCGCTGAGACGTCGCTCCACTTGGGCTTGGGAGCACTGGCCTTTATTCATTGCAGAATCGGCTTGATGTCCGGATCTTCCTGCTGTGTATGTTGTGACCTTCCATACGTTGCCGAGGTGGTCTGTCCTGAGCATACTCACAGACACTTCTTCCTTATTCTCTTGCCTAGTACAATGCTTGCGATTTTAAGGACAAGATCTTCTTGACAATGCATCCGCGTTACCATGAGATTTCCCGCTGCAATGTTAGATCTCAAAGTCTTATTCCTGCAGTAGTTCAATCCACCTCGCAACTTGTTCATCTGGATTTTTAAACTCCAATAGCCATTTTGGTGCAGAACGGTCAGTTCGTAAGTGAAATTTCCGCAACAGAAAATATTTGCTAAAATGCTGCGACGACTTTACCACAGCTAGCTATTCGCGTCTTGTGACACAATAGTTCCTTTACGGTTTTGACAACGACTTGCTGAAGTACGCTACCACGACCTCTTGATCACCATTCTGTTGAGACAACACGCCGCCAAGTCCTATATCACTTGCGTCTGTGTCAACTATAAATTCTATGCTTGCGTCAGGGTACCCCAAAATAATTGTTTTACACAGACAGTCCTTGAGCTCCTGAAATGCGATATTGCAACTTTCATCCCAGCAGAAATGTCGCTTCTCCTCGGTTAGCTTGTTCTTCACAAATCACCGATAATAGGAGCACAAACCCAAAAATGCTCTAACCTGCGTCTCGTCTTTTCTATCTTCTTTCTTCTTTTTATTTATCTTTTTTCTTTCTAATCTTTGACAGCAGCGGTTTTCTCCGGATCCATGCGGATACCTTCTTGCGACACTACATACCCCAAAAAGTTGACTTTCCGTTTGAATAGTGAAAATTTCTTCGGACTCAACTTGAGGTTGGCACTCTAAATCTTCATGAGCACGCGTTCCAACTTTTGAAGGTGTTCCTCAAACATACGGCCTACGATGATGATGTCATACAAGTCGACCAGACAACAAATACAACAACGACAACAATTAGCCCGGTAAGTACAAATTCCATCAGCCTTTCAAACGTTGCTGGAGCATTGCACAACCCAAACGGCATTACTTTTAATTGCCACAGACCATTTCCTCAGTCATTTCCTCACAGCAGCTCTGACTTCAAGATCGTGGATGCCGTCGATGAATGTGTGCACCAGGTTACCCTCAATGAGCGCAAGTACTGACCGGTATGCTTTTCGCACCAACGTCTCCACCTCAAGGGCTCAATACTGTAGGTTTTCGATCATGCGTTGCACGCGATCTTTAAGCTGCACATGAAAGACGATTTTCAGGTGAACGTCACAATATCTCGTCTTTAATGCCTCAAGGAGCTGCTCATAAGTCATTTCCACACCGAGAGCTTCCAGAACAGTTAAGACCTGGTGCCGCATACCTAGTGTTAGAGCAGTCTTGGCCTGATTTTTATTGCAGCCGTTCGCCTTCATAACAGCATTGAACTGGATTTTGTAGGCCTACCAGGAAGAAGTCCCGTCGATTGGTGGCTCTTTGAACCCACGTAGCGAATGTGTAGTAGCTACTACGGTGGACCGCCAAGCATCCAGATGGTGTGGATGGTATCGGGACGTTTGCCGTGTAGTGCGTTCACGAAATTTGGCGGCTGGGATTAATCCGAACAATTCCTCAGAGCACTCCCCGTGACAGATGCGATAAAATACGCAAAGAGATGCAACATCTCTTCGCAGCGCCAGTGAATCGAGCCGATCGGAAAGCACTCGGTCGTCGACGATTCGAGCCGCTCTGCGCTGGATGCGGTCAAGTGGAAGAAGCTGGTACTGGGGGAGCCCCAGCCCAGAGATGGGAACAGTATTCCATGTGCGGCCGCACCTGCGCCTTATACAGTGGCAGGCGGTGTGCCGGCATGAAATACTGTCCCGCTCTGCTGAGCACGCCAAGCTTTTTAGAGGCCAATTTGGCCTTCCCTTCCAAGTGACCACGAAACTGCACGTCACTCGATATGTCGACGCCGAGGATTCCGATACTGGCTGAGGCAACAAGGGGAGTGCTTTGAAACTGAGGGGATACGACAAAGGGGTTCTTTTTAGCGGTTAACGCGCAAACTTGTGTCTTCTGGGGGTTAAACTGGACTAGATTTAGTCGCCCCCAATCCAAGACTCTGTCCAGCAGAGACTCGACTTCAGACACAAGTTTGTCCCGGCACTCGGAGACGTATTCCCGAGAAATATTGGCTCGGCCGGTGTAAAGAGCATCACCAGTGCTGTCATCTGCATAGCAATTAATGTTACGGGTACGCAACATGTCATTGATATGCAGAAGAAACAGCGTTGGCGATAGCACACAGCCCTGTGGAACACCAGTATTAATAGGCTTGCAATCGGAGCTTGCACCGTCTACAACTACCTTAATGCTCCGATCTGCAAGGAAGCTGGTGATCCAATCGCACAATTTCTCGGGAAGCCCATAGGAAGGGAGCTTCGAAAGAAGCGCTTTGTGCCAAACCCGATCGAAGGCCTTCGCAATGTCCAAACTAACGGCCAATGCCTCCCCCCTTGAACTCTACTGCCTCCGCCCATCTGTGAGTTAGGTAGACCGGAAGATCACCAGCTGACCGACCACGGCGAAAACCGTATTGGCGGTCACTAATCAGCTGGTGATCTTCAAGGTACCTCATGAGCTGGCAGTTTACAATGGACTCCATTGTTTTGGAGAACAAGGAGGTGATGGCGATTGGCCGGTAGTTGGACGGGTCAGAGCGGTCGCCTTTTTTAGGGATCGGGAGGACGTAAGCCGTCTTCCATGATTATGGGACTACGCCTAGGGAGTAGGAGTACCGGAAAAGTAGCGTTAAAACCGGTGCCAAGTCTGGAGCACACGTCCTCAGCACAATTGGGGGATTCCGTCAGGCCCACTCGACTTATGGATGTCCAGGGAGAGGAGTGCTTTGCGACCCGAGCGCTGTGTGAAGTGCACTTCCGGCATGGAGCACTCACACCGCGGGATGGTCGGCGGAGTACTCCCCCCGTCATCGAGAGTCGAGTTAGACGCAAAGAAAGAGCCTAGAAGATCGGCTTTCTCCTTTGCGGTATAGGCCAGTGAGTCGTCCTCCCTGTGCAGAGATGGAAGAGATGGCTGACAGAAATTCCCCTGGAGAGCCTTGGCGAGAGACCAGAATGCACGGGTTCCAGAAGGAAGGCGAACTAGTTTCTCGCCAATTCTGCCTATGTGCTCTGACTTTGCCTTGGCAATGACTCTTTTGAAGGACCTAGAGGCGGAATTATACTTCTTTTTTAGAGCGCTGGTGTTTACATCCCGGGACGCTGATGCATCAGCCCAGGCTTGGTAACACTCCTGCTTATAGCATGATGCTATTTTACAGGAGCGACCAAACCATGGCTGAGACTTGCCTCCAATGGGCACCACAGAGGAAGGAATAAAAAGTTCCATACCCTGAAGTACCACATCAGCAACAGAGTCCGCAACAACGTTGGGATCATCCAGCGAGAAGCAACCCCGCCCCCAAGGGTAGGATGCAAAGAAAGACCGCATCCCATCCCAATCGGCTGACCTATAGTGCCAAACACGGCGGCAGCCTGCAGAATGCAACCGCGATTTCAGCGTGAGTTGCACCACACTCCGGACCAGACAATGGTCCGAGGAGCCTAAAGGGGCGTCGACGGAAATCTGATATCCGTCCGGGTGAGAGGTCAGCAGAAGGTCCAACAGGGAAGGTGCGTGATCCTCCACATCTGGAATCCGCGTAGGCGAAGTAACCAGTTGTGTCAGACCATATGCCAAGGCAAAATCATGAACAGATCTCCCCGCATGATCGGTTAAACGTGAACCAAGCCATTCGGCGTGATGGGCGTTAAAGTCGCCGAGGATCACGATCTCTGCGGAGGGGATCTGCTGTAGCAACGAATCTGCAGCCATTTGGACGTGGTCGAATAGTCGGTCTGTTTCGGCATTACCGCTATGGGACCTATAGAGGCACCCGTAGACGCGCGGATGGTCGTCGCTATCTACGCGTAGCCAAAGGATAGACAGGTCCGAACCTTCAAGTCTGCCGAGGCGTCGAGAGCAGATGTCCTTTCTGACGTAAACGCAAATTCCAGCCAGCAGCCAGCACAAAGGAGTGTTCCAGTTTGTACCCCGGGTAGGAGAGATACGGAACATCAGCCGGAGAGGACACCTGCGTCTCGGTCAGAAAGAGCAGAGCCGGCCTCGCCGTCTCGAGATGGTAGTGGACGGCGTTTAGCTTAGAGTGAAGTCCCCTGATATTGCAGAAATTCACGGACAGCGTGGCAGGGGTCGCCTTGGTCTTGTTGCTCCGTTTGCCCCGAGCAGTTGTAGTCTTGAGCTGAATTTTGCCCCCCCCCCCCAGAATACGTGGGGCAGCCTGAGCACCTACGCTCAGAAGTGGAGAAACATGGTCGTGGATGCTCAGCGAGGGATTCTCCAGGGGCGCTGGTATCCTCCTGGGGTAGTCGATCATTATTTAATTCCGCTACCATGTTGATGGGGGGGGGGATTTAGCCTCCGGCCACCTGCACTCACCAGACGAAACGCGAAAGCAAAGCTTCCACTTCACGCCGGTATTCTGTGAGGTCGTGGTACCACCCCGGTTTGAGCCGGCCCATACGTGCAACAGCAAAGCTGCCGCGTGGCTCTACCACTGTAAAGGTGGAGGCCGTGCGGCAGGATCATCGTTCCCATCGCGTCAGGGAGGTTGCAGCAGATGCAGTTCGCGACCGCAACAAAGGATACAGCTCTAGGTGCTATGGCTGTGCAGAAATGGAAATCTTCGAACCAGCTGCCCTAAGCAAACTGTAGAAAGGGAAGTTGATCGATCTCGAGAGGGTAGTGCAGCTAACGGCATCGCCTGGCGGTGCCAGGATCATCGTTATCCTCATGCAATGGAGGTTGCAGCAGTTACGGTTCGCGACCACAATAAAGTATAGAGCCCTAGGTGCTATGGCTGTGGGGAAAGGGGCCATCTTCGATCCAGATGCCCTAAGCGAACCCTAGAAAGGGAAGGTGAACGATCTCAGAAGGGAAGTGCGGCTAACATCACCGCCCAGCAGTAGCCGGAATATAACTTTACTATCAGACATCGCAGCGAGAAATCTCATGGCAACGCAGATGCATTGTCAACAAGACTTTGTCCTGAAGATTGCAAAAATTGTACTAGGCAAGAGAGTAAGGAAGTGGTATCCGTGAGGATGCTCAGGACAGACCACCTCAGCAACGAGTGGAAGGATAGCCTACGATTTGCACAGCTGGAAGATCCGGACATCAAGCTGATTCTGGAATGGATGAAGGTCCGTAATACCAAGCCAAAGTGGAGCGACGTCTCAGCGATGAGTTAGATCACTAGAAGCTATTGGGCCCAATGGTACAGCTTGCTGATTCAGGATGGAGTCCTGTGCCGTAAATTGGACAATGGTCAAGGAAACAGCTGTCGTTTGCAAATGGTTTTCCCTAAAGCTAAAGTGCCGAATGTTCTACAGCTGCACCATAATGGTTGTTCAGGAGTCCACCTGGGATTTAAACGAACTCTACTGAAGATCCGAGAACAGTTTTACTGGGTCCATTATCTTGACGATGTCGAGGATTGGTGTCGCACATATACAAGTTATGCGGCTGTGAAGGGACCTCAGACACGTAGTAGAGGAGCATCGAAACTGTACAATGTTGGTGCACCATGGGATAGGACAGCCCTTGATATTGCGGAGCCGTTACAGAAAGGAGCAAGAGGGACTCCTAAGATCGTCCATGTGGATCGCCTGGCGCGTTATTATAGGGCCGATAATGCTCGGTACGAGCATGTATTAGGAGGGGGCAGTGTTGCCCGCCTAAGTTGACGTCATGTATCCGGCACTAGTCGGGGACGAGAGCGAGGATGGCTTCCTAGAAAATGTCAGTCTTGACTTTTGACCAACAGCGCCATCTAGTATCAACAGAAGAATTAAGCTTTCTGGAAGCCCCACACTCGTACTTCCTGCGCCTGGTCGGTTTGCGCGCGTATTTACTTGAATATTCTGGATGTTTTGGTGAAAAATGTTCTTGGTTCTATTTAAAGGCGCTGCAAGACGCAGTCGTAGCAGTATTGAATTTGGCGAGATAAGCGAAGATTCGGAGCGAAATAAAATGAATCAGTGTGATTAATTATTAGTGTTTTAAGTTTTAATTGGTGTAAAGAAAATTAAAGTGTAAATTTTGGTAATTCAATCGGCAGTTTTTAATGTCACGAACCTCAAGCTTGTAACAGTATATTGTGGTTTGAATAATGCTAAATTGAAACAAAGAATAACAATATTATGTTGTATGATAATTTTTCAAGTGTTGTAATGAGGTGATTAAAACTACTTTTACGGATTTTATCGCGTTTATTTTTACTTTTTATTTACTTTTATTTTTAATTCCCGACGTTTTGGGCGCTTTCCACCACCCATGGTCACGGGGGACTGAGATGACTGACGTCCCGATGTCATTGTTAAACCCGGAGTATCTTCAGCTTTTTTAATTATTGTTTATGGTCCGATCTATGCAAAATGAACTGACTATGTCCTGAGATCTTGCAGTGGTATGCTTGGGTTTAGTTTTAATTTTATTGATTTTAGGATCCCAAGCAGGTGGTAGTACCCAGCCTCCTTCTCTATTGAAATTAGGATGTTTTTTTAATTTCGATAGCCTCACGTATCATCCTTGGTAGGAATCGGTGTTCTTCCGCGAGGATTTGTGGTCTATCAAATCTGATGTAATGGTTGGGTCCGTCTAGGATATGATCACAAACTGCAGACTTCCCGGAACGTTGATGCTTCACATCAGCTATATGTTCTTTTACGCGGGTCCTAATTGATCTTTTTGTTTGTCCTATATAAGAGAGACCACAAGCTTCGGGTCCCGCGCCTACGTCACAGTGACCGAGTGAAGCCGGCCACAGTCGAGCGCGTGCCTGCTGTACTACCATATGTCAGAGGTGTCACAGACAAGATTGGCTATATCTTGAAGCGAGCTTCTATTAGAACATTCTACAAGCCGCCGAAGAAGATTAGTCAGTTCCTACCATCCGTCAAGTGTCATATTCCTCTACAAGATGCAGGAGTGTACAAGCTTGATTGTGAATGTGGTCTCTCTTATATGGGACAAACAAAAAGATCAATTAGGAAATTACAATAGTAGGGTCGTGGGTTCAAACCCTATATATTAATGACTTATGAAAGTAAGGTCTATGATACAAAAGCAATACTATAGAAGGTCTCTATGATAAATATGCATTGCAATAGTAGGGTTGTGGGTTTGAACCCTATATATGAATGACTTATGAAAGTAAGGTCTGTGATACAAAAGCAATGTTATAGAAGGTCTCCTTGATGCATAAGCATTGTATGGAGTGGTTGGGTGACCGACTGCTCATAGTACTGTAGCAAAATGACTAGTCCTTATTAGGGACTTGAAAAGGAATATTATGGTGGCGTGTGTGCTGCTTCAAGAGCAATTGGTCCGAGGTAAACTTGGACTCGCTAACCGATGTGTCCTAGACATATATTCTTAGTGCTGGTGGTAAGCGGGTTTGTTGTAGCAATACGGCTTTCCCGTGGACATCGCACACCCATACCGTTTATGGGCGACGTCGTAGCGCATAGCCATGCGTCGTCTGTCTTTCGGATTGGCATGATGAGTGTGTTTGGTAGCACTTTTAAGTGTAACAGGCATACTCAACTTCATGTCTTAGTGCATTAGTGCTATGATACGTGGAGTTTTGTTCATTGGCGTCTTAGTAGCGTGCTACTATGATACGTTGGTGATATTTTTTATATAACAACAATACAAACTTTGTTACCAAAGTCGATAGGGATCATATGGGTGTGTTGTGAGGGGGCGCCACCCGTATGATATTTGCATTGATGCTTACTGCTACTTGCGGTATTGCGTCTTGTGATGAATCTGCGGGTGTGCTGCGCCTGATTCGACGCATTCCTGTGGTTCTGGTCGATGGAGGTATACAATTAACATCTAAGTGCCGATGGTAAGCGGGTTTGTTGTAGCAATACGGCTTTCCCGTGGACATCGCACACCCATACCGTTTGTGGGCGACGTCGTAGCGCATAGCGATGCGTCGTCTATCTTTCGGGTTGGGATGATGAGTGTGTTTGGTAGCACTTTTAAGTGTAACAGGCATACTCAACTTCATGTCGTAGTGCATTAGCGCTATGATACGTGGAATTTTGTTCATTGGCGTTTTATTAGCGTGCTACTATGATACGTTGGTGATATTTTTTATATAACAACAATAAAAACTTTGTTACCAAAATCGATAGGGGTCATGTGGGTGTGTTGTGAGGGGGCGCCATCCGTATGATAGTTGCATTGATGCTTACTGCTACTTGCGGTAATGCGTCTTGTGATGGATGTGGGGGGGTGCTGCACCTGATTCGACGAACTCTTGTGGTTCCGGTCGATGGAGGTATGCAGGTGGTGATGTCTGCTGGGATGTATGGGGGACCATGGGATGGTGTAAGCCCGACGATAGTCGTATTGATGCTTGTTGCGTTCTGCAGCGTTGCGAATTTGCGATGGTTGTTTGGTGGGACGCTATTCTCAATGGCGCTCTCTGCGTCTTGGTTTGACTCACGCCTGAGTAGCTTTGCCCAAGTCGCGTCCCTTCATTACGGGTCTACAGACTTTCTGCCCTCCACAATGTTTTATATAACAACATAATATTATATCTCTGTAACTTTCCATCCTTTGAGTGATTAAAGGCAACTTGTTGGTGGTTGAGACAAACATGATCGAAAATACTTATACTCAACGTCAGTGACACAAACTTTTTCTGATGGTAAATTATTACTCTTACCTTATAACTGCCTTTTGGCTATATCTGACGTTGTATTGGTTGGTGGAGCATATGTGTCGACCTCATGCGGGTGGTAGCTGGCGGGAGGATCTGAGGAGACTCTCAAGGCTGCGGCCGAAAGCCGCACAACGTGGGACCCCATTCCCTTGAGGTGAGCGGTAGACTCATGACACGCTCTGCGGCTAGCAGCCGTGCTGATCATGCAATTGGTGGTGATGCCATACACTTACATCACATCTGCAGGAGCGACGGTCAGGCAAGTGGTGGCGCACACGGAGGGTTTACGACCAGTGTGCCTATTTGCCTAAACCGTGTGACGTACATTCACTGTGGCTGGATTCGTTCGTATTCTGTTTGGCGTTTACACGCATTGACATGCGCGACTTCGGTCGATGTTTGTGCTTACGCAATAGCAAGGGGCCAAGCCTCTTTTACTGGTTCGCCAGTTATTTTGCTGTGGACTACGGTCCAGTTCCCGAATTAGCTTTCCCTTCGGGGGAAGTGCATCAAAATGGTTGGAGCTCACCTTGCACGGCGTGTGTGGGGCCGTGTGCCTCCCCTACATTTTTTAATAAATGTAGGAGAGCGAAGCCCTTGTATCGGGTATTTTGTATAAATATATTTTGAGCCTTTTTCCGAGCGGGAAGGGATAAATAATATTAAGTTAATAATGTAAAACTGATACAAGTGGAAATGGGACGTTTTATGGTTTTAACCTTTCTCGAGCCCTGTCTTCGTGAATGGGGTTCACTTAGCTCTACCAACAGCTTTCAATTGCTCTAGCGAATATTCATTCTTCCAAAAGACACCTAAAAGAACTAAGTTACTTAACAAACACAACGTAAATAAGGGTCCTAACTAAGACGATCACGCCAAAATATTACAAACGGCCTATTATTAAACCTTTAGAAAGATCATTTAGAAAGACTAAAACATATTTTATTTATTCTAGTCACATATATATAATTTTTATTATAAAGGAGAAATAATTATATTTAATCTAATATATTTATTATTATGAGAGGGGGGGGAAGCGTTACACAATGAAGCACCCATTCGGTCCATCTCCCATCACTGACTCTTTTTTTTTTTATAGAAGAGAGGGCAAACGAGCATGTGGCTCACCTGATGTTAAGTGACTACCGCCGCCCATGATCAACCGCAACACCAGGGGAATTGCAGGTGCGTTGCCGGCCCTTTAGAAAGGAGTAAGCTCTTTTCTTGAAGGTCCCCAGGTCGTATCGGTCCGGAAAAATCACCGGTGGTAAATTATTCCACAGAGAGGTTGTACGCGGAAGAAAACTCCTTTTGAAACGTACAGTGGTGGACCGCCAAGCATCCAGATGGTGTGGATGGTATCGGGACGTTTGCCGTGTAGTGCGTTCACGAAATTTGGCGGCTGGGATTAATCCGAACAATTCCTCAGAGCACTCCCCGTGATAGATGCGATAAAATACGCAAAGAGATGCAACATCTCTTCGCAGCGCCAGTGAATCGAGCCGATCGGAAAGCACTCGGTCGTCGACGATTCGAGCCGCTCTGCGCTGGATGCGGTCAAGTGGAAGGAGCTGGTACTGGGGAGCCCCAGCCCAGAGATGGGAACAGTATTCCATGAGCGGCCGAACCTGCGCCTTGTAAAGTTGCAGGCGGTGTGCCGGCATGAAATACTGTCCCGCTCTGCTGAGCACGCCAAGCTTTTTAGAGGCCAATTTGGCCTTCCCTTCCAAGTGACCACGAAACTGCACGTCACTCGATATGTCGACGCCGAGGATTCCGATACTGGCTGAGGCAACAAGGGGAGTGCTTTGAAACTGAGGGGATACAACAAAGGGGTTCTTTTTTAGCGGTTAACGCGCAAACTTGTGTCTTCTGGGGGTTAAACTGGACTAGATTTAGTCGCCCCCAATCCGAGACTCTGTCCAGCAGAGACTCGACTTCAGACACAAGTTTGTCCCGGCACTCAGAGACGTTTTCCCGAGAAATATTGGCTCGGCCGGTGTAAAGAGCATCACCAGTGCTGTCATCTGCATAGCAATGAATGCTACGGGTTTGCAACATATCATTGATATGCAGAAGAAACAGCGTTGGCGATAGCACGCAGCCCTGTGGAACACCAGCATTAATAAGCTTGCAATCGGAGCTTGCACCGTCTACAACGACCTTGATGCTCCGATCTGCAAGAAAACTGGTGATCCAATCGCACAATTTCTCGGGAAGCCCATAGGAAGGGAGCTTCGAAAGAAGCGCTTTGGCCAAACCCGATCGAAGGCCTTCGCAATGTCCAAACTAACGGCCAATGCCTCCCCCTTGGACTCTACTGCCTCCGCCCATCTGTGAGTTAGGTAGACCAGAAGATCACCAGCTGACCTACCACGGCGAAAAACCTGCCACGTGTCCTGCCCATTTGTACTTCAGTTGGCACGCTTATTTGGCTGCATCTGTGATAGGTATTTGTTATTTATCGTATATCACTATTTCCATGTCGGTGTCTTAGTTTGATGCTAAGCCTGCTGCGTTCCTTTGCTCAATGGAAAACTTGTAGTTTGGGTATTATTTTCCCTGTAAGAACCCAATTCTGACATACATATAATAAAGTGGGGAGTACAGTAGTATCCATCGCTTTCATTTTTAATTTAATTGGTCGTTTTGCCTTGAAAATATGTTTTTATGACCAATGTTCGCTCCATGCTAATTTTATTCTTCTATTAACATCCGTCATTGTTAAGTTATGAAAGGAAACATTTTTCCCAAGATAAATACATTCGTTAACATGTCTAATTTGTTGGTTTTTAACTTGTATAGGCATTTTTGTGCTATTTGTCTATATACAAGTTTTATCTGGTTTCATTTGTATGCTACATTTTCTTTCTATGTTTAAAGTCTGATCCGTATATATATATATATATAAGATCTTCGTGATTTTCGCTTCATATGATGACGTCATCTGCAAAACGTAATTTTTTTATAGGATAGGGTGGCAAACGTGCACACATACCACCTGATGGTAAGTGGTTACTGTGGCCCATAGACATTTACGTCTATCCTCGATTATAAATCAAAATGCAGATGCGTTGTCACCCGTGAGGACCAAGATGGAATCCCTCGTTTCCAGTAAAAAGGGTCTCCTGATCTCTACACTCACCATACGAAATACAGCAGCATTAAGCTACTATTTCACGCTGGTATTCTGTGAGAGCGTGGTCCTTCGCCGGTCAAGCCGACCCATTCGTGCTACAACTATACTATTAATATGCAACTATATTATAAAAACTACTACACTATACTATTAAAATGCAGCATGGCTCTACCACGTTAAAACTCAAAATTTCTCCGTTAATATTAATGCTTCATCTGGTCCAGTCAAGTTTTGAGAAAATGTACTTTAGTAAACAAGTAAATAGATTAGGTGAGATCGGGTCCCCCTGTCTCACCCCTCTGTTGATTTTAAATGGCTGTCATGGTCGCTCCATTCTTATGTTTGCTGTTGTTTGACTATAAATTTCTTTCTGTATTCTTATATATTTCACGAGACTTCAATGCCAACCAAAGTGAATCATGGTACATAGAGTCGAAAGCTTTTGAGTAATCAATAAATGAGATGTAAAGAGTTTTGTTATATTCTTCATATCTTTCCATTATCTTAATCAAAACAAAATGTAATCCATTTTAGAGAATTAGGGACGAAAATCAGCTTTTTCTCTCGGCTGCATGTAGTCTAGTTTGGGTTGGCGTCTGTTAAGAAATATGCTTATGAAAACTTTATAAATTGTTTTCAATAGGGATATAGCTCTATAATTATGGGTATTTAATTGATCACTTTTCTTGTGCAATAAAATTGTAGTGGAGTTTTTATGGTATATGATTGAAAACTTCTTGAAAATATTTTTAATATCGACGTAATGGGTTCTTTTATCGCTTTCAGAACATGATTTGAAAAACTATCTTCTCCTGAACTTTTTTTGCTTTTAATATTTTTATGGCATGTCTTATATCGCATTATAATAGTGGCGGAATACGATCGTTTATGTACTCATTACAACTGTTATTAAGTTATTCGTCCGTTATATGTTATTGTTGACGTTATGACTTTTGAATTAATTTTTACAAAAATCTGTCGTTATTTTTAAAAGGTGTTCTCTATTTGTAATTTTTACACTATCATATCCTTTTAGTGAAGAAATCCACTCTTTGGATAAGTGACTCACTACTTTTTGTGCATTTTTATTAGAGCCTTTACGTAATAACTCTTATTATAAGTCTCATTTTCTTTAAACAATATTTTATTTTTATTTTTAGGTAGAGTTTTAACACTGTTTCTTTCTTCTTCTTTGGCCTTTTTTCTTTACGTACTCTTACGTTTTCTTTTCGTACTTTTAGTTTTGTTGTTTCTTAAATGAGTTCTTTTATATCTGAACGAATTGGATATTTTAACATATTTTTGACATCTTTTTTATACACTCTACTATTATATTGGTCAGATTTATAGATTTAAAGAGAGATTAATCCCAAAAGTGTCAAACAATGTCGCTATAAATTCTTATTTATTTGCGACCTACTCTAAACTATTCAAATACATTATGTATCTTTTAATAACTTTAGTGTGATGCGGCCATGAAATTGTCTCATATCTTTACGTGGTTTTGTTTTGATTTGGAATAGTAATATCTAGATTTTAATATACCTAAATAATTATATTATAATCCATGACGAGGATATTTTATTACATTAGGAGTGAAAGAAGCAAAGGGCCGGCTATATAGCTCGAAGAGATAAATATCCTTCTTAAAAAAAAACCTTACGATTTTTTACTTCATCATGAAGGCAGTGTATATGATACAACTAATTGTTCCTAGCAGAATCTAAGTGCCCCTTAACGACGCTTCACTAATAAGCCTCTGTGTCATGGAGCCGTCAAAACATCAATGAGAGAAAAACGTTCACAAGTGGCAGATTTTCTTTCAAATGCAATCATCCCCTCCCTGCTCCGTAAGCTAGTTTCATATATTGGAGGTCGTTCCTTTACAAAATGTGCACTGAGTTGATGGTAACAGGTAGCTCAGGACGAATCATGTATTTTAAAAGTCCCTCAAAGGCCTGCCTGTAATCATCAATTCGCATTATGTTGAGCTGCAATTATGATGATGTTGATGAGATAAATATTTAACTTTTATACATGTACATTAAACAAAAAAAGTATGCGGTAAGGTAAATATAGCGTAAAGTATCTTTTGCTTAATGGACGGATATTTTAAAGTTGTCAGCAATTGATGTTTAAGATCAAGCCAAGCAGCGATTCTAAGAAAACATCCTCATACAATAGTATGTCATATACTGTAAAATTAATGATTTTAATAATTAATTATGAAATGATTTATAAAATAATGCTTTAATAAAGTATAAATATTAAGTAATTTAGCATGTTGATGAATACATAATACGTTAACTACCTCGTTAATCTAGTAGCCCTTAACTGCTGAACTGTGAACATGTGCTAAGATCCAATGTCGGGCCAAAATCAGTAAGAAGTAAAGTACCAAAAAAAAAGTACCAAGTAGTATTTCTCCGTTGAGATTGAAAGCGAGGCTGCAATTCGGTATAGATGACTCTGTCACTCTTACGACACCCAAGGGGTGATTTAGAGTAGTGTTTTTTTACGCAGAGAGTACACTGCAGCATGCTGGTATTATTATCTTATATTCTTATTGAAATATGTCATACGATCAGATACTCCATCTGATGTTAAATGAAGGGTGATTAGACATCCTGCGATAAACGGTTCTCATTTCTCAGCTTATGAAATACAATAATAACATTGTTCCCGCTGGTATTCTGGACTTTCTCAATTAAAGCTGATCCATTTATGCTATCGCCACAACACTTTACAACATAGCTGTATCACGCTAAAATAATATTATAAGTCAAGGCATTAATATTCTGCAGTATCGTAGGTTTTTCCCAATAGAACTGATCTATAAGTAGTTAGATTTAAAGTATATTAAAAAAATGTTGTTGAAGTTTAATCCTAAAGGAGCGCGTTGGATCGCATTTTACCATACTTCTAAGAAAATCAAATTGAGTATTCCTTCTTTCCCTAATTTACTTTACAATTTTTAAATTTCAACTCTACATGTACTGAACTTAGACGTACATTTCATAGAATTATACATTAAATAGAGAAATAAATTTCCTATATTACTTTTACGTGCACTCCGATGTACCAGGTGAAAATCATAACTAATTTTATACAATAAATAATATTAAACGCAAACGAAGCAGTGTTCCATCCAATAAAAATAAAAAGGTAGAAATACAAACGTGTTCTCGTATAAAAAGCATGTTTTAAACTTTCCACCTATAAAGTACCGGTATAAATTAAAAAGAATATGTGGTACACCGCTTCAATAAATTTTGAAACTCCGATAGTTCTAACTAAATTTTCCATAAATAACAACAGCGTAGTTTATCGAAAACTACACACCAGGGAGCACTAATTTTTAGGAGTGTATTGATATGTTCTAAAAGTTATTTATTTATAAATTTGAAATTTATTTCTATGTGTCTATAGAGCAACACAAGAGAAGAAGATAGAAGTCATAGCGTTATTTTGCGATACCAAACTCTCTGTCAATATTTGCATGGGACACATGGGACACAAGATTAACCGCCTGTCACTACGAAACACACACATAGCAATTTAAATAATACGTTTACAATTTCACACACAAATACATATGATCTGTGTCATAACAGTGTAATGAAGTGACGTAACTACATTCACACACACACACACACACACACACACACACACACACACACACACACACACACACACACGCACACACACACGCACGCACACGCACACGCACACGCACACACACGCACACGCACACGCAGACGCACACGCACACGCACACGCACTCACGCACGCACGCACGCACGCACGCACGTGCACGCGCACGCTCCCTCGCATGCACACGCACACGCGCACGCACACACACACGAACACGCACACGCACACGCACACGCACACATACGCACACACACACACACACGCGCACACTCATACACACGCACACACACACACATTCACACGGCACACGCACACGCCCACGCACACGCACACGCGCACGCGCGCATGCACGCACGCACGCACGCACGCACGCACGCAGGCACGCACGCACGCACGCACGCGAGCACGCACGAACGCACGCACGAACGCACGCACGCACGCACGCACGCACGCAGGCACGCACGCACGCACGCACGCACGCACGCACGTACGCACGCACGCACGCACGCACGCACGCACGCAAGCAAGCACGCACGCACTCACGCACGCACGCACGCACGCACGCACGCACGCACGCACGCACGTGCACGCGCACGCGCACTCGCATGCACACGCACACACACACACACACGCACACGCACACGCACTCACGCACGCACGCACGCACGCACGCACGCACGCACGCACGTGCACGCGCACGCGCACTCGCATGCACACGCACACGCACACACACACGAACACGCACACGCACACGCACCCGTACACGCACGCACGCACACACACACACACACACACACACACACACACACACACACACACACACACACACACACACACACACACACACACACACACACACACACACACACACACACACACACACACACACACACACACACACACACACACACACACACACACACACACACACACACACACAAACAAACACACACACACACACACACATACACGCACGCACGCACACTATGTCATGATATTATTAAATACTATAAATTTAGTATGTTGAGACATGCAAAGTTTTTTCTTCCATGAAATTATTGTTTTCTAAAAATAATATATTATAATTAATTATCATTAAATCATAACCAATATTCCATTTAATGATATAAACACGTCAAATTCAAATAAAAAAATATTACTCTGTACAGTAACGCAATTACATCCTAACACAAGTACATTTAAATATTACTGAAAACAAGCCTCTCCCCCATATATTGTGACAAAGCACACAAACAAGATGCGCCCTCCTTTCTGTCAAGGAGGGTCGCGTTCGTATATGGCTTAGAGATCTCTAGACAGATGTTAAGCCAATTCCTAAAAGTTTGGGTTTAGTGGGTAAAAGTCACCACATAACCACGCAGCCGGCTGCGTGGTATGCTATGAGCATTCCCAACCTCCCTCCCCCGCTTTCCGGAGGGTTGCCCATATTTGCTTCGGGCGCAAAAAAAAAAAAAAAACAAACAAGATCTAAGCCATCATACATTTTAGAGCCACGCTGCAGCTATATTAAAGTGTATGTAGTAGGAACTGGTTCGGTCGACCGGGATAAGACCACGGTCTCACAGAATATCAGTGTTGAATATCTATAGCTTTCGTATAGCGTTTTTTTCAAATCTTTCATTTAAAAAATAAACATTTTAAACATTTCTTCTGCCAAACTGCATTATAGTTTGTCGGCAGTAGTTCTCGTCTTACATACTTATATATGTAATCCTAAATATAATTTCTTGTTATGATGAGATGAGATGTTATCAGATGTTAACGATAACATCTGATAACATCTCATTTAATATATTACTAGCTTGCCAGGCAGACGTTGTTCTGCCCTTTCGACGACCTTTGTCATGTCCTTTTAAAGATCCTTAAATTCGCAAGGGCAAAAAAACTATTCTATCTCTCAAGTTGGACCAAACTGCACACGGTGTGCAAATTTGATTAAAATCGGTTAAGTAGTTTAGGAGTCCACCGCGGACAAACAATAGTAACAAACAAATAAGTAAATAAAAATTGATACTTAAACCGACGTGAGACTTATTTTTGCTAGCCAAATTTTCTTTTCAGCAACCGAATATTTGTATATAAAAGAAAGATAAACTTTTTCGTACTTGTCTCACTTTCGTCTAAGATGAAGGGAAGTTTGTCACAACTATCGTCACGTGTAGCTCGTTACAGCTAACGACCATACCAAAAATAGTACAACTGTCACAAATTCTAGTGATAAATTTCGGAGAAGTTTATTTTGGTGGTGGGAAGTTTAGTTTGTTAGCAAAATATGAAAAAGGAAACAGTTTTTCCCTGGTATTTCACTTAACCAACTTAGATTTCATAAAATAAACCTAATTTCACGTATTTAAAATGTTAAGTGATAAAATCCGTAAAATTAGTCCATGTGAAAAACTCGTGTAAATTATAGATCCCCTCCTGCACCTACAGATCCTCCAAATTTTAGGAAACATTAATAGTCGATTATTTGCAGAAAAATATAAAAAGTTGGATTTTCTGAATTATCGTGCGCTAAACTGACAGCAAATCATTTATCAAGCACAAAAATGAGGTAAAAAAAACTATGCCTTACCGCAATGTGGGGGAGGGAGAATTCCATGTGGTACAATATTTTCAGTCCTTTGGTCAATTTTTAATTTGTGATATTGATCACAGATTGATTAAGACAGCAGGCATTAGTAGAAAAAATTATGACAGATAGATAGATAGATATCCTGCACTTGACAAGCCTGGTGAACAATGGCCTAAACATCCTCTAATGAGGAGCTCAGTATATGTTGTGTTTTGTATGTAGACATTTATAAAAGCCTTAAATCGTTGCATTTCTTTTTTTTTATAGAATAGGGTTACAAACGAGCACACGGTCCACCTAATGGTAAGTGGTTGCTGCGGCCCATAGACATCTACATCTATCTTCGTTTACAAATCAAAATGCGTTGTCACCCTTGAGGACTAAGATGAAATGCCTCTCAATTATCCGTTTCTTTACACTCACCATACGAAATACAGCCGCATTAAGCTACTATTTCACGCTGATTTTCAAAACCTAATTCACCTTGGAAGAATATGACCAAAACCCTCTAATGAATACATCAACAGAGATAAACAATACCCTAAATAAATATCAACTAACGGTTGCAACATACATTGTTCGGACTCTTTCATCATATGATCGCTTGCTGGAACTTGAGAAAGCTCTAAAATATAAAATATGATATAATTAGTAATTCGGAAATGAGAAGACGTGGAAACAAAATAAGATAAAACGAAAATTTTAAACTTTTTTGAAGGATTAACATCTTGCAAAAACAGGGTCGGTTTTATAATATAAAAGTGCTTCGAAAACAACATAATGAGTTTCACTGGAATAACGGTGCGAGTCGCAAAACTAAATATAAATATGCAAGGTCATAAGATACCCCTCATACAAGTTTTTGCAGCAACGGAATCCTAATAGACAAATGGGCATGGTAGGAGAAAGCCTTACCCATTTTGGGGTTCCGGTAGATTAAATAAAAATAAGATTAGACAAATAAACATATTATTATCAAAAATAGTTATAGATAAGTAGATAAATATAAATTTATTAAAGACATACATTTACTACATAATAAATTTATATAAATCATTAGTTGTATAAATATTATTATGTTGGTGAATATACTTTATATACAGATAAATTAATAAATAAATAACATAGAATAAACCAAACTAAAACTTGCATAGATTATTAGAAAAATAAATTTACTGGAAATAAAAGGCATTTTTATTTATTTAGTTGATACCATATTTAAACATTTTCGTGAATTTTTGGAAATGAAAAAACCCGGCTTTTTCGAGTGGCTTGAAACGTATCGTAATGACTCTGAAAAACGAATAATAAAATAAATTGAAGAAAACAAATAAGAGACCATCGATCTGTATATTTTCAAGAGAGCAATGTCTTATCATCAAAACGCCTTGTTAGGCCAATAGACCATTTGAGTAGTTTTACAGCTGCAATGTTTTTTTGTTTTTCTATAATATGACTTAAATAAAGCCGTAATGTTCGGTAGTTTCCAAAACTATGGCGTATTTTGACTTCCAATAATCTGTAAAAAATAAAAACTTTTGACTTATACATTGTGTAAAACCGGTTTCAAAATGGATATTGGACAAAAAACGAAACTATAATTACGTTAATGGATATACACTACATTCCTTGGGATGTTAGCCAAATAGCAACCATAAGTATTCTGTGCTTGTTTGCCCTAAAGCCTTACTTCACAATACAGGCTGTGAAATTAAACCAATCCACTGCGCATCATTATTGTATGTTATAATAAAATTAATATATGAATTATAAATTGTTTTTGAATCTCTTGACTACGGATCTTATCTAACAGGCCTGAATTAAAATTAAATGTTGAATTTATAGATATATACCACCGGTGCCCTGCGGTTTCACTCGCGTACAATTTTAACGAAAGGCACTGACGTTTTGTGTTAGCTTGACAAAAATGTGATTTTGTGTGGGAAAGGACTTTATGCGCTGAATTACTTCTTCAATTTTGCTTTCAGCGGACTGTTTTTTATGTGTTTTCCTTTAGAGCGTGTGGGAATCAATTTCAATTGTTGTTGTAAAGTTTTTTGTAGAAATAATAAATTTATTTAGCCGATATACCCAATGTATCACAAAAAAAACTTCTTACACACATTCACTTTTTGCTCATTTTTAAAAATAAGTACTGAACTTTCTGAAGAAGAACTTTCTTCTGTTTTTGTTCTTTTCCTTTGTGGGCGTACTCCACATGTTAATTCGTTGTAATATTTGTTATTCTGGGCATCGTTTAATGAATTTTCAACTTTTCGTCACATCCAGCGTGAATCCGTTTTACTGGACATTTTTTCCCTTTGATATTTACATATTCTTCACCAGCTTCTCTTTATTTCCTTGCAATTCACTGCCAATTTTAAGGGCACCTTTTTCTCTTTCTTGAGGATTTTTGTCTCCATTCGCCCCCAAACATCTTCTTCCTTCCGCTGCCGTTGCTGCTAACAACGACGTTTTTTGCGCAGTACATGGTATATGGTTTCCTTCCTCAACATTTTCGGTCTCTTTACAGGCCATGAATAACTTTTTCTTCACTCTGTCAACCCAAAAATAAATTTTTAGTTTTTATTATTTAAGCTTCTTCAAATAGTTATTTTTACTCTACTAATATTATAAATGTGAAAGTTTATGGGAATAGATTTGTTACTTTTTGTTACTTTTTTACTACTGAACAGAGTTGGATGTAACTTTGCACCCGGATGGCTTATATCCTGTATAACACAGGCTACTTTTTTCTCGTGAAATCTCAGGGCGAAATCAGTACTTTATATTTTATCTACCTATACTTTTTAATTATCAACCTACGGTTCTTTTTATTTTTAACCGATTTCCAAAAAGGAAGAGGCCATACATTCGATGCGTATTTTTCATTTACAAGTAATCCTCAGGTATCTTGGTTTCCTAGTATGGGGGCCATAAGTAATTCTATCTTGTTATCGTGATTTATTGTCAAATAAGTTATTTTGTATTTATATTTTTTTTGTATTACTAGTTATGCCCAAAAGTTTCACCCGCGTAAGTCCTGTTCCCGGATTACTGGAATAAAAAGTAAATCTTCTTCAGAGTTTCCTTTATCTACATACCAAAGTTCATCAAAATTGGTTCAGCAATTTAGTCGTGAAAGCTTAACAAATATTCAAACGAACTCACTTTCGCATTTATAATATTAGTAAGTTCATTTATACACTCAGTTCAATATATTAAAAGTCCCTAAAATCCCTGAAACCTCTTCCATCCTTAATGCACTTAACGCCCTTAAATGCATACATACCAAATAAATAAACTTAACAAACGAACAGAACAAACAAACAAACAAACGCGTAGTTACCGTTCTCATAAGAAAAGTATAAATTGTCACTGAGAAAAGAAATCCCAAATTATTTAGTATCAAATTAAATATCTTTAAGTGAAAATCCCGTCTAAATCGGTCCAGCCGGCACAGAGATTCGTGCGTTTGGAAAAACCAAACAAACTCTTCAGTGCTGTGAGTATGACAGTATGACAAAAGTATGATTCCGAAACATCCTGTTGTAATGTTGAACGGTTGGTAAATGAAAGGAAGACGTGTTTCTCTACTCAAGACTTTAATTATAATGTCACTTAAACCTAAGAGTAAGTACATTTATTAACATATGCTAGTAGGGTGGAGGCACATACACTACACCTCCCCCGATACTTAAAAAAAAGGAAAGTTCTCTATTTACTTTTTTTTTACATTTTAGTTTTCATGAATCTTATAACATAATAATAATTTTAATATTGAATAATTTTTAATATTTATTTTTAATCTTTTAATATTGAAGATTAAAATAAAATACAATGTTACATAGGCTTTAAATGTATATAATTTCTAATTGGAATAAAATAACGTAGTTAAACAAAATATAAAACTAACTTCATTTTAAAAAAAATTATAATCTCATGATCATGATCAGATTATACCATGGTTATACATAATCATATTTTTAAGTCAATCCGTGATACGTATGCGATTTTATTTCGTTAACATTTTTATTTCGTACGACATTAAGCCTGTCGTATTTTTGATATTAATCAATGTCACAACTGCACGTTAACATGAACATACCACCTATCATACCATATACTTATTAATATTTTTTTTTACATTTATTTTCACTCGGGATTTATTACATTAACTATATGTTCTATTTAGAAGTTATGATTTAAAAGTTCAAACAATATAAAACTGAAAATAAACTATTACATTTCATATTAAGCAGTACCTGCTCTACCTTTATATATATTTATTCACATTTGTATTCATAATTGTTTATACTTTATATTTAATTTATTTATACCTTTATATGTGTTTAACTATTGCTTTCATGATCCACACAAATAGGTTAGACATTAATATTCTACTATATTTTCAGAAATTAATGACTTATAAAAGTTAAAGCATGTGATTTGAAGGTTTAATGAATATAACACCGATAATATTACATTTCATTTAAATATGAAAAGAGCAAAAAACATAATGTAATGCAACGCAAATATCATCGCTATCAGCAATAACGGGAATCAAAATACAACTTGCAATCCCAGTTGCGTAAGCGGTTTGTGACACCTACGTTTTAAATTTCTAAGTAGGTAGGTACGTATAAGGCTACGTTTGCAATTACATCGGGCTATGATCACAAGGTGTGGTGATTCATACCTAACATTAAGTAACTTCCATAATATGTTATAATATGAATGCAAGTAAAATATACCTTAAAACTTGGAACAGATATTTAAAAATAGTTGCATATATAAAATAAAATATTACTTTTACTTCTAAGAAATACGTTTATCTTAACTGGGACAGAAATTTATATAAAAAGAGAATACACTGTTAGGTACACAGCTAAAGTTTTTTTTTTACAAAATATTTATTTACATTGGAAAAGCCAATTTTATTTCAAGCAGATGACACAATTTTAGGTTTTCGTTGCCTTTTTTATATAAAAAAAACGATTACATTATACAATTTACAATAATAGTGTATCGATAACCTTTGGACTTGATTATAATAGGCTTTATATAAATGTAGTTCAAAATTGTACACATTTTACATAAGAAAACATGAGACAGAAAAAAAATTATTTAACACTCCATTACGCGCGCCCCTGTTTGGGACGCGAGTGCTCGCGCGCTCTACATATGTAGAACTATTTTGTGTAAGGATTTTACAGGAACAATAAACAAATATAAAAATACTTCAATATCATATGAAAACAAACTTTAA
Source organism: Parnassius apollo (assembly GCA_907164705.1). Lineage (NCBI taxonomy): Eukaryota > Metazoa > Arthropoda > Insecta > Lepidoptera > Papilionidae > Parnassius > Parnassius apollo. Next base: position 960,415 of record CAJQZP010001094.1, read on the forward strand.
TAAGAAACTAAAATGGACGAAACATAACTGTTACCATTTATTATGCACTTAATATCAGACTTCTTGTGAATTTTAAGAAAAATCAATGATTTTTTGGCATCAAACCTTCTCAGTCTCCTTTTTTTACTCGCTCATATCTTCCAAACAGTCTTTATCATTTTTAAAACAGTCAAGGCATTGAAGAACTTGAGGTTGAGGACGAATCCACTTTTTACATGTGTCACATTGTTTTCTTGTGGACTTATTGCGCGCTCTGCCACAAAAGGAACATTTCCCGACTCGACCAGTATTGGGGAGTTGTGCTGGGCATGGTTGTAATTCCGATGGCTCTTTCATGCCCAAAAGCATTTTCCCTTTCATTTTCAATGATTTCGGAATACTTTCAATATTTATTCTGCGTTGTATGCATGGCGCGACTAGGTGAAGACCAAGTTCATATAAAAAATCCTTCTTGGCCTTATTTCTGTAGTCCTTGTTTATTGTATGTACAATATAACCGTTTATAGCACTTATATTCATTAAATTTAAAAAAAAATGGTAAGTGGCAATCGCCTAGAGTTTTTGGAGACGTCATATATACTACAAATTTTGTCTACAATGTCCACGCCATAGTTGGTATTGTTGTAAAAAGTTATTATTTCCGGCTTACGTTTGCTGTTTGTAAATCGATATGATCATCATAGTGCATAGTTGAGTATATAAGCACCACTTTCTTTGATATTGGCATGTAAGATACTAAAGTACCTACCTTGTTTTTGAAAGCCAAAAATTGAACTTGTTTTGCTTCTGTTTCTTGTGATTTTGAATTCTTTGGGAATTTGTGGCTTATCTTTCTTCACAGTACCTACGACAGTAATTTTGCTACTTAAGAGTTCTAAGCATTGAGGTATATTCGTGAACCAATTGTGCATTGTGACGTTGTAACCTAAACCATCCAATGGGGTAAGCATTCGTAGCACAATGTCCACAACTTTATTTGATTGTGCATAAGGACCATCTGGCTGAGCACCTGCGTATATTTCCATATGGTAGGCATAAGGTACCTTTGTATCCGTTAGTAAAAATATGTTTATCCCATACTTTGCTGGTTGCTTCATCAGTAATAACTTCTTCCAACCATCTCAAAATATGTGCTATCATTGTGCGAAATATAGTTACTTCGGTTAAAAATAATATTATCGAACAAAAAAATTCATAATACCAATATTTATACATAATATAAACACTTACATAAAATAAAAACGGTAGGTAAATTTCCGACAAAAATGACACGTGAGTGCTCGCGCGCTCTACTATTGTAGAATTTTAGTTTTAGTGCGAAATTTCTAGCAAGTGCGATCGCGCAGTTTGCCGAAAGGGTACTAATTTTGATCACCAGCTAGTAATAGAGGAATACTATGAGTGTGTGCGTTAGACACCCACAATTAATGTTAAAATCCCACGAAATGCATGCCTGTTCTACAATAGTAGAACGCGCGACTAATGGAGTGTTAAAGTAGAATCATTGTAAATACGAATCAATGTGCCTAAATATGAAAAAAATCTCGTAAATTTATATAAATTTACGCGAAAGTGTACTTATCATATTGGGTTGATATATTTTTATTCGTTTACGTGTAGTTGTGCGAATCGAACCCGTACGTACTTTCTCTTTTTTTATATTTTGACTTTTAGCTAGCTTTATTTCTCTCTGTTCACGCATATATGTATTTATTTCTTAAATATCGGGAACCGGAGTTTCAATTCACTTCAATTATATTTCATTTCATGATATTTATCATGCGGGTACTTTATACACATACATATGGGCCCCCCCCATTTATTTGGGTATTATATTACATTTTCGTAACATTCATTTCATTTTGTTGGTACATAACTTTTTATCGTAATTATATCAAGGTAAAAGTGTTCCTTGGGTTGTGCGCACAACCTTGAGGTCTACGTTTAAGTCATTAAAAGGACTCCAACAATTGTCACAGAGGAAAACTAAGTTTGCACCATGATCCAACGAAGGATGTGACCTCAATGTACCATTAATAAGGGTAACAAATTTAAGACTTCTCTGGTCCCTAACAGTACTAATATGAGTAAACTCAGTTACATCACTTGTACTGAAGGCGTTGTTCCCTAGTACCCGTTACTCCGATTTCATCGTCCAATCACGGAAACGTACCCTGCTCGAGGACTATACGCTATACCAGTGTTGAACGTTCCCATATCTCTCCATTACTTATTGGTCAATGTCATATTTTTATTATTGCCATAAATATTTATTCCTTCTTTATTTCTTCATTACCTTGTTCTTTATTTATATACTTTCGTGCCCCACTTCTATATACTAACTTGCATCATTCTCACACATTTCAAGTCGCACAGTTTAAGTATCATCAATATTTGGGTGATCAGTCCAATATTGACAAAACTTAGTAACTAAATCATTTGTATTTACACGTTCGAACATTCTTCCGTTCCTCATACCAATTACATGCTTTCTAATTTTTGTACAAATGAGATAACATTCTTATCAATAAATTTTCTTTGTCGGTGTTTAACTTTTTTTTTGAACCATTATTATTAAAAACTCTCTTAACTACTTTATTCCTGTTTACACTGTTATTTATTTATTATTTTCATCTCTGTAACAACTCATTCTCTACTATTATCATTTACTCATTTATTTTCCTATACTTATTATTTTTATCGCTATTACAATGTTGTTATGATTTATCCTACACCTGTTAATGTGTTGCATGTTGCTGTGTTCAGTTTAAATTTATCATCTATGTTACCATGTTTTTTTATAGGATACGCTCATTGCATAACATTTTATAATATCATATTTTTAGAAACATCAGTATCATTCGTAAGAAATGGTTAGCAGACCTTTTATATTCACTGTGTAAAGACTGACTCTTGTTATATTTACCTACCTAACTAGTTTCTTGTCTTTCAAAAGAAATAAAAGTGTTATTTTAGCCAGAAAATATGAAAAATATAATTGATAATAAACGTTAAAATAATCGCATCGTATGATCGTGCCTAACGTCAACATAACGTGTACAATTTGTTACTACATAAGTAGTAGTACTCATATAAATGAGTGCGAGTAAAAAAATTGTACCTTAAACTAATATTTTTAATTTCTTATTTATTCAGAAGTCCACATGGTTACATCGTTAAAAGCTATATCGCTTTTATACAGATCGAAAAATATTACTGAAAGTATGTTATTTATTATGTCGTGTGTACAGAATAATTGAAAATCACATTATTAGAGTTATCACCTTTACCCAATGATACAATAATTTATTCAAACATTTAAAAGGAAGTTTTTTTATATTTTACATAAGTTATTATATAAATTTAAGATTTAATGCCTTTAAAAAAATTAAAACTTATAATGATAGTGAAATGTTTCTAACCCTTTAAAATTTGGATTCGAGAAAAAAAAATCAACGAAATGTATCACAGTGTTATTTTAAATCAAGTGCGTAAAATTGGAATCTATTATTTTATTATTTCATTAATTGTTTGGCAGGATACAGTAAAAAAATAATACATAACTATAACTTCATAAATGAGAATATAAAGTCTGGTCTGGCGCCTTAATAGAAGTGCCACATAAGTGCTTAAAATTCAACTTAATTTTTAATACTGTATTATAATTGTTTTTTTTGTAGCTAATAAAATATTTGATAATTAAGTATATTGTGAATAATCTGATAACTAATTTCAACTTAATTATATGTAAAATACAGAATATTTAATATCTAACTTTAAAAACATAATAGCAAAAAAAACATGTTAAATAAAGTTTGAAATAGAATTAAAATCACATAGGTGCGAAGTTACCTCATAATTTGTTCTTTTCGGCTCAATTTTTCTATCTTCTTATCGGTTAAGGCTTGCAGGAAGTTTCTTCTATCTTAAATTTGTGGTCTCACCATCTAATTCGTTTAATCTTCATGTAATATTTGAAGCTGTCATATAATATTTGTTTCTGAAGTTGATCGTTCCCGTTTTTTTCCGTAACATTTTTCTTCTTTTTCTAATAGGTTTTATTAGCATATCTCCTTAAAGAAATAATAACCTTGTCTCCTCTTCTTATGTCTCCGTTTCGGCTTACTTGTCACATCCGATAGTGTCAATTCAATAGTTGAAAATTGTTCCTTCAGTTTTATATTTATTTTTCCATGTTTCTTTAACTATTTGTGCAGGCCGCGGCGGTGCGCGTGCCTTGTCGCCGCGCACCGCCTGGCAGGGTCGCCATGTAATGTTGAACGGTTGGTAAATGAAAGGAAGACGTGTTTCTCTACTCAAGACTTTAATTATACTGTCACTTAAACCTAAGAGTAAGTACATTTATTAACATATGCTAGTAGGGTGGAGGCACATACACTACACTGTATTACAGACACAATGTGACCTAAAATAATACCACAATGATTTAAATCACTTACATATCGTAGTACGCAGTACTGCGGTTATACCGTTTATCACAACTGGTCCAGGACATAATTTTCAAAGTTATGGAGACATCTTCCACCTCGTTTCACTTGTAAATTCACCGAAAAACTTAAAAATCTTGCAGTTCTGACACCATTTGGCGTCGCGATAGATTGTAACTAAAAATATGGTGGAACAGCGGAGTGTGACGTCACGAGCGAGCGGGCCTGTGATTGGTTAATTTGAGGATATACGGCAAACAAGCACGCGCTGGGAATTCCGCTGTTGGAATGTTGGTTCATTTGTGGTGGTTTTTTAATATAGTCTTTTACTCGTTTATTGGTATAGTTACACGAGTCATTCTTGATTTAGATTGTGTAGAATTTGATTCTTAAGCATACCAAATTCAAAGGCCATTTTCGTCCAAATTGGTCTGTTGGCCAAACAAGCACTGAGGCGACGAAAAGAATAAGACCGCACTTCTGCTTCACGCTTTTGGAATAGTGTCATAACGGTGAGCGGAATTAAAACGATTCTGAAGGACTTCAAGGTACCAGATTTTCACTCGCTTTCAGAAGCTATGGTGTTATTTGTAACCTCAGCCGGCGGGTTGTCGAATTTAAGTTGCTGGTGGGAAAATTTTATATCTCTGAGACTAGAAAAACGAGCGACTAACTAGCAATATAAAGAGCTGTCCGTAGTACCTTTCAATCTTACTTAAAATCTCAGGTGCCTGGAAAGACACTACCACAGGAGCAGCTGCAATGAGTCTTTAAGTTTCAATCGCATGGATAGTTTCCACGAACACATGCTCAATATTTATATCGTCCTCTGTATTTTACTCTTCTTGGTTCTTTAAACAATTGTGTAATACGAGGTAAATATTTTCAGGTACTTGGATTAAAGAACGATGTGGACGAATCATTGACTTCATTAGGCAGACCTCTCCAAATTAAAGTTTCAGCATGCCTTACTATTCGGTAATCGCTACAAATTTTCACCCTTGAATAGCTGAAACTTCATTGAACATTTGACATTTGATCGTCATATCATTTTTAACCCTTGGAGGTATACTATGACTACCTTCTGTGGATCTGCTTCTAGAAAAAAGACTTCATCATGTATGGTGTCAATATTTATCCATAAAATCTCTTAGTTTTAGTTGTCCTATTCCAAATTTCCCTACCGTTAGCTCAATGTATTTTATTATGCCTAGTTTGGCGTGAAGTTTTTCTCGTCTTAAATGTCTGTGGGCCATAGCATCCATTTACCTTTAGCTGAACTGTGTACTCATTTAGGGACAACGCTATACAAACATACACTGTATCGCGGAAAACTAACACTTTATAACTCTCGTCAAAAGTTTTTGCTACGAGATATGTATACTATAAAAATTTAACTTATTTCACTTCTCAAATCTGCGATCTACAAGTCAAAATTATCCTATATTAATTGCTGGCTATCAGAACAGACATTTCTGTATTGTCTAATTCGTCAGTCATTTCTGTTGTAAGAAAAATACCTACGACTTACTGCTTCATACTTGAACATCTATTGTGGAAGAAAAAGTTCTATTAGCAAGCAATACTTAGACGATACATTCATAATTTTAACATCAGACAAAGTTACTGAATTGAGCATTGCGAGCCTATGCCTAGGGTAGCGGATTCGAATCCCGCACGGAATCAGTATTTTATAGTCTACAAATAATTATGCTGGATTTCGATGCGTGAAATGCGAAGACATGTAAAAATTTGCGCATGTAAACTGGCTCCACGATAGAGGAGAAAATCTTAGAAAAAAGTTTCTATGACAAAACACACAAACTAACCGTTTTTCACACGGCTAATCACATCGTCATACGTAAATTGCAAAAAAGTTGCGTGACAATTATCTTCGGGTCCCGCACTTTCTTTACAGTGACCGAGTAAAATCAGCACCAGTCAAGCTTGTGGCTGCTGAACTACCATAATATGTCGGAGGAGCCACAAACACAATTGGCTACACCTTGAAGCGAGCTTCCACTAGAACATTTTACTAGCTGCCGAAAACGAATAGTGAGTTTTTTACTATCCGTCAAGTGTAATAACACTCTGCAACATGCAGAAGAGTGAGGCTGCTCCCTTTTATATAAAACAATAAAAGCTATAAAATCTCTCGTAAAAGAAAATAATATAGCACTCGCGAAGTCAATAAATAATTCTAGAAGTTCCTTTGAGTCAGAGCGTTTTTGATTGGAATACAAGCGACATAGAGTAAAAATTAGTATGTTTTAAAAATTAAGTTTATTACTGTGTATATTGTGTAATCTGTGCAATAAACTGGCAAGTGACAAACAGTTGTGGCCTTATATGGAATAAAGAAGACTTATTCGGGTGTCTACTACATTGCTAATCATTGGTCGGCAATATATTGAAAAGGAGAGGAGCAAATTAAATCTGCAGCAAGCAGCAAGATTGGCGCCGTTCGGAAAGTAAAAGCAGCTAAGTGTAAAGTGCAAACAAACTGTGAGTACAATTAATCTTTAATAAGTATCAGAGAACTTGTAAAATAATTCATTAGTGCAAGAACTTGTAATAATTTCGAAAGTAGTTTGGGACTTAGAATAATTAACCAAAAAGTGGAGGCACGGGGAACCCACGCTCGTTTTCACCCAGAAGATTGGTTTAAAACGCTTTTCGCATATTTTATCTTGAACATAGTAACAAATAGAATCTCAAACGGAAATTATCAACAAAAAACATGGAAGCCGATTTAAGAATTTTAATGGACTTAAAAAGTCAAATAGAAAGAAGTAGAGTTAATTTTAAAAAGTCACCAAACGAGCTAATTACGCCTATTTTTTTTTGAAATAAGACTTGAAGCTTTGGAAAAACAATTTGGTGAATTTTCTGGAAAACATACGGAATTAATCAGCAAATATGAGCGCACCGATTTAAATAAAACTACATATATTAAGTACATTGGCCAAGTATAAAAATGATATTGTGTCACCTAGTTGTAGTGAACCATCATCTAAGCAATCTGTGAAATCGTCCTGTGTCAAGTTACCAAAAATATCTATTCCGAAATTCAGTGACAAGTATACGGAATGGTCTACATTTCGCGATTTATTTATTTCCCTTATACAAAATAACGAGACACTCGGCGATGTTCAAAGATTGCATTATTTAAAAACGCAATTAAACATTTTTCCCAGACTTTTTTGGAACTGTTTTGTCAAACAAAAGGTTTAAACTTTGCCACTTTGTGGTTTGTTATATATATATATATATATATATATATATATATATATATATATATATATATATATATATATATATATATATATATATAAATATATATCTGCTCGGAATTCTTTAATTAAACTTAAATCCAAACACAAGCAAACCACTGCCAAACTACAAAATGTAGAAGACTCGTGAGTCATATGCGTCAGTGAGATCAAGCCAAAATCATCATTTTGTAGCTTAGCTTACCTTTGGATTTTGAACCCAATTATGATATTAAAAGTTATACCTCAAATCTTTTTGACTGTCGGTGCTGCAAAAAAAAAACTCGATAAGAGTAGTCTTATTTTCAATATCCTTTTAAATACCCAAGAACAAATATAACTTAAAACCACGCTGCAACAAACTACAGTTTGTCTAGCTTTAATTTTAGTTCGGTGATATTAAACAAACAACCGGTATGATTATTAAATTGATGATACCCCTGAGATTAATTAGAGTTATTACATTTCGTTAAAAGTTCTGTTACCGCCAACCCGAATTGAGGATATTATAATGTGTAACGTAGTTTACTAGAAGATACAGTTCCATATTGTTTTAATTCATTCACTGAATTGATAGAATCAGGCGTTACTTTGCGGAAATCCATTATAATAAAAAAATATAAATTTCTTTGCAACCTTCCGCTAAATAAATACAATGATGTGTCTTACCTGGATTAAAGAGCACCTCCCGCCCTCCCTCAATTGCATGCACTAACTCCTTCACCACTAGTCCCAGCACCACTACTCCCAACACCACTATTCCAGGTAAGACACATCAATGTATTTATTTAGCGGAAGGTTGCAAAGAAATTTATATTTTTTGTCATCCACTGAAGACCGCATACAGAGGGGGAACTAAGGATTTTCTTTATATATCTTTACCTGTCGTCATGCTTGGCTTTTTTAAAATTATTTGATTAGGTTTTTTATTTATTTATTTATAAGGTACACCAACAGCAAAACACATGAAACATTAACAACAACACAATAACAAATGTATATGGTTAAATATGTTTGCCAATTACAGGTATACACAACATTTACCGTAATGTGTAGCTTATTATATTATAATGGTACCGAATACAAAATAACTTATATTAAGAAAAACTAACTAAGGAATGAGTGTGTGCTGAGAGGGTGGAAAGAAATTGTTCAATTTTTTTTGAAGCATCGGGCAGAGTCGTTGAAAATGTCGATGTCCGGTTATATTTATTATTAGGTTATCATGAATGTCTATATTTATTATTATATTTATATTTATTAGGTTATCATGAATGTCTCATTATCGTAAGTGTCTTATTTCATTGGCTTATTTTCAGAATAGCAAATAAGCATTTTTCATGTTTAGATGCATACAGTTTTCATTACATCATGAAACTAGGAGATTCTAGTTGACTTACGACAATTTTGTATCTTACATTGTGTAAATGAGTGTAAAGATTAAGAGTTGTGGGTCTAAAGATTAAGGATTACGCGTAAGTGAACTAGTATTACTCAATTTATTGGAAGAGATAAGCTACTTAGTAGGCATTCTATAGTATATATACTTAAATAGTATACTTATTCTATAGTATATATACTTATTGATAGTATACTTAGTAGGCATGTGAATGATTTAAATTATTTATTTCTACAAGTACTTTTTATGGCGTGATTTATTCCAGTATTTATGCTCACATTAGATTTATTTTATCTCTTAAAATGCATGATGAATCATGGCCTCCTCTCTATTCCTGTCTTCGTACGACTACCTAATCTTTACTATTTCTGATGGGGCTGATTAGTGCTCAGAAATTTTTAACTTCTTAGTTGGGGTGCTGAACTAGACTAGGTCGCAAATAGTGTTATTGGAAGTTTTCCTAGGGTTCCAGGATCCATCTATCACCTTGCGCCTATTAACAACTGTGAGCTCCAACTTCCATTCCATGAACAATGTTCGCCTGAATCTGAAACAAGTAATACAAAAAGCACTATTGTTTCATTACGGAGAGGTTTTGATTAAGGTCGGTTGATACCGACCTTTCGCCAGACCTTTATTTTATATCTATTTTTATTTTGTGTTACATAGCTACGATAGAAGTTGACACAATGCTTTTTGAAACTGATTTGTAATTTAAAAAAAAATACTAAAGAGCAATGTGAAAGTTTGTGACAGCTCAAGCCACGCCAATAATGGACTGAAATAAACTAAAGTGTATTTTTTTAAATTTGTATATTTAAATTTATTAAGTGGATATATGTATTTATTATATATTGTATAAAATTCCGTAGTTTGAGTTGTGATTTTCTTTATGTTCTATAAACTCTGTTCACTGTTAAAATTTTAATAATAGAATAGATTTTAATAAGTATTGTTAAAAACAGATTGCTAATAATTCTAATTGAAAGTCATTTTTGTATCCTTACTCGATATTTTCGATCATCTCTGACACCCTACACCTTTATGTACTTAATTATAAAAAGCTGTAATTGACAAAAGAGAAAGCTCATATCTTCGTATTATAATGCTTTTTAATTATTTAAGTATTTCTTATGCCACTGGTAACACGTAAGGTTTGGAGAAATTACGTTTATTTTAATATTTTGCTCGTCATAGAACTATGGCGACCATGAGAAGTGCCGAATAGATCTAATTGCTTCCGTTGGTCCGGTCCCGGTCCGTTAATCAGATTTAATCAGATTTATTTAAACTATTTGAAGTTGTATAGTAGAGTTTTTCCATTCTAATTAAGAACTTAGCTTTAAACATACTTAAATCACATAACACAGACGTTATACAGCTTGAGCTGTATATCAACTCATAAACAACTCTTTTAAGGATACCACCTCTTTTCAACACTCTTATACGCCTCTAACAGAACTCTAAGTTCTATTTGAACTGGTGTATTAACGTTCGTAACGCTTGTGTTCTGCTTGGGTTACTGGCACTCTTGAACCCCTCCCCCTTACTTTTTGCTTTCACCTTCGCTCCCACCCTACCCTTCCACTTACCCCTGGCTGATACTTGCGGAGACCCTTGGACCGAGGCAAGATCAGCGCTTTGGATCTCAGTCACTCTCGCTGATGACGTGCCAGTCTCAGCCCGAGAGGTGGATGGCTGGGGGGATTGGAGTTGGGGCAATTCGAGCTCCATTATTGTGTCAGAGCTTCCCTTGACTGTAAAAGTTATTACTTTAAAGCCAAGGACAACTCATCCGCCTGCCGCCCGGAGAGCCTCCGCCGATAGGTCATCCAGAGAAAAGGTTGCTAATAACCCATTCTCCTCGTACCTACGGTGGAGGATTTTTCAGAGCTCGGTATGAAGTCCCTTATTACAGATAGGTGATGCTAAGCTAAGGCTAAGGCCGTTCGCCCTCGGGTATTATCGAGAGCTCAGCCTCCAGCTCGGGTTTCAGCTTTTCGACTTCACCCACAATGCCCCCGACTTGCCTTATTAAGGCACGCTACCAAAATCCAACCTTGCTTGTGAGTGAAATCCGAAAATTTCATTCCCGGCTGTGTCCCATAGGACATTTTAGCGATAGCCTGTGTTAGTGCCCGGTGGACTAGCCACATCTGCTCCACGCTCATAGGACTCGAATTGCGAGCCTACACGCGCGGAGTCTGCTACGGCACTAAGCTGCTTCTGCTTCTTAACCCCCGTTGCCGGTTTCACAGTTTTCTTGGTCTGATTTTGGGGGTCTCCTCCTCAGACCAACTGCGTTTTCGTCGAAACCAGGGGGGGGGGGGGGCGAAGGAATCTCGTCCTTCTGGCATAAGTGTTCCTTCTGGCAGAGATAGAGAGCCTCTTCGGCTCCTATCTTAGCTGTTATCAGCCTCCTGTACCTCTTCCGTGCTATCCGTCTACACTAGTACGGCCTAGCGAACTTCTTCTTGTCCCTTCTCTGGTTCGTTTGTGGTTTGGCTACAGACGTGCCATCCACTCCACGGCTCATCCCAGGTTTAGGTTTAGGACATTACATTGCAGGGTTTTGTTGGGGCTAAAAGTGCCTCTTCCAAACCTATAGATAATATTAAATGATTTTTTAAATTTGTGTCTATCTGTATGTCTGTCTGTCTGTAGGTTCCGGCTAATTTCCGACACGGCTATACGGATTTTAACGGGACATTCACTGGCTGATAGTTAATGCTATAAGGAGCTGCTAAGTTTACTAATATTAAAAAAAGGAATAAGGACTCCGCGCAAAAAAATTTAATCCAGGAAATCAAATCATAATAAAATCCACGTGGGTGATGTCGCTGGGAACAGCTAGTCGACAACCATCTTGGTAGTTATAAACTATATAATTAACCCCTAAACACAAAACGGGTGCAAAGGGTCCCGACACTAGACTTTTTTGTTCATACCTTACAAAATGTATAAAAGACCGCACCGACCTTTACTAAAAACTGTTAATTTATTGATGCCTACCACTCAGCGCAACATATTTATATAAATCAATCGTCTATTATATTTTAGATAATTTGGCCATGGGCCCCAATATAACTAAAATAATGTTATTCTATTCCAATTTCGAATGGGTAGCTTCTTTTATTTTTTTACTATTTATGTAAAGTTATGTTACTTCAGGTAGATTCATTTTCCTTCGTTATATCAATTTTAACTGATTTTTTTGTTATTACGTCGTAGCCTCGCGCAAGGAAACAATGCAGGTCAGTAACATCTTCTAATAATTACTAAAAATAGTAAACTGCGGTTGCCAATCCACCTGCCCACCCACCTACCACGCATGGCATATAGGCAAGGCACATATGCCATACATCCCCCTAGAATGAGAATGCATATGTTCAAGTTGGAATATAGCAATTGTCAAAAATACCTCAAAGTTTGTCATAATATGTGGCGGTACAAATATTACAGCATGATCCTGCAAACAAAATGGTGCATTTAATCACCATCAGATCCCATTACAAATCCACTTCACACATAGGCTCCCCAAAGAGGGAACCTTTTGCGTTGGGCGCGCAACAATGTGTTGCCATTGAAAATCAAAACATTTAAAAAAACAGCATAGTAGCCATGACCTCATTCCCAGGAATTTTATTGAATTTTTGGTAGTATGATAACCCTTAAAATTATTATGATTAATAAAAAGTTTACACTTTTTATAGTATATTCTAGATATTTTATAGAATTTTACCTACGTCCTGCATATTTAATAACTTATATAAATTAGTAATTTATCATTCGATTTTATTCCTCATTTTTATCTCGTTCCAATTAACATTAATTTCTCTTTAAAAACGTCCATACTAACATTTCTGCAGTACTGTACAGGTGCTTTACATACATTTTTGTATATATCAAATGGATAAACATAACCGAATTATTTATAAAAAAAGAATTGTTCCGTGTGCGGTTTGTTCCCGCGGCCCCGCAGTGATGCGTCTAATGTATAACCTCTGCAATTTGGACATTTAATTTTTATTGATTACTGGTTTACCCTATCAAAGTCCACTGCTGAATACAGGTTATAATATTTAGTGCCATTAAATGCCGGGATATTTGCCATGGCTGCCGCACTTGGGTGTCCCGTCTTCTTCATTATCCCATAAAAGTTAGCGACTGGACACGGATATCCCAGGTTGTTGGGAGAGTTTACTTTAATCGTCACGCTTGACCTAGCCTACCCTAGACGTCTAGCACCTTTGATGCTGCTCCCTGCTCCTGCTCTGGTTATGACGTTTGGCATGAGCTAATTCCCTGGGTTTAATTCGTCTATACACTACATGTCTTATCATCGACTTTAGAAGCTACTAAAGTCGGTTTTCACTTTTCATTAAATTTTTTTTTTAAAATAATAATGTCTTTTGCTTCGATTACTTGCCAGAGTTGAATCTTATAATACTTTGTGATTTTGACTATAGCTCTTGTGAAGACGACTCAATGGAAACAACAGTAGTAAGCAGATTGCTCATTTAAATATTATCACAAAGAGGAGCGAATCCTTGACACGCTTGGTCTAGCGCTTTGTTAAATTTAAAATCAGGACTAAAGACGTTTACCAAAATGTAGTATCAGTTTGTGATACACTATTTAATAGAAACAAGTAATTTATAAAAATCATAAATACCCCTGTGATAAGACTCGTATATATTACTACATTACGTATACTTACAGTAATAAAACGTTACTTAAGAACCTTAATAATTATTTAATACTCATTTATTAGATACGAAAGTATTTTAGTTAAAAAGAAAACGAGAAGGCTCTATATTCAACGCGTAGGTATGAAATTATTTAAAATTATTAAAAAAGATAAGATTAATTAATTTAAATAAATGTAAAGTAATAAATAATTTTCACAAAAAACGGAATATAAGATACTTTAACTATTCTCTTAACGGTACAGATATTGTAAGGGTGAATAATATAAGGGCCCAAATCCCTTATGTGTGACTTTTGATAACAAATTACATTTTGATATTCACATACAAATTATAATTAGTAAAGCTTTTAAAATGTACGGACTTGTTATGCGTTCTTCTACCGAATTAAGAAACTCCATCACTTTAATCTATCTTTTTAAATCTGTGGTCTGGCCACAATTGGAGAACGGAGCGCCTGTATGGAACCCAGTTTATAAAAAATATAATCATAGCATTGAAATAGTACAAAAAAAGTTATTGTGTCGCGTTAGTTACAAATATCACCGCGAGCGTTTATTGTATGTGCTCCTTTTAACAAAATATAAGCTCTTAGACTTAAGGTCTAGGTGCACTCAACTTGAGGCAAGATTACTTTATGATCTGTGCAATAACAAGTATGATTGCATAAATATAATTAATCGTATTAGTTACTCCGTACCATCTCGGGCACATCGTTCTTTGCGTCCTCACTCACTCTTTGCTGTGCCAAGATCTCGGACAAACGCCGGTATCCGATCGCCCCTTCATCATATGGTTGGCACGTACAACAAAAATTTAATTCGGTAGATTTATTTTCTTGCCGTTCCACATCCTATAACAGACAGCTCAGTTAACTTGCTGTTAAACATTTAATGTCTCTTTAAAGATCTAAACACAATAACTACTAATACTAACTATAAATCATCTAACCAATGACTATATATGTACATGCATACAGACACACACACGCACGCATGCGAGTAACATACTAACACACTAAACTCTTAACTCTAACCTCTTATATACGTTAAAATAATATTTTAGAAATTAAGGTACTTTTATTTTACAAAATTATGTCCCTCACATAATTATCTTATTTTTTTATTTTCTATGTGGGACCATCGTCGTTGAGTTTATAATAAGTAAGAAATTGAAGTAGAACATAAGCTTTAGCATAACATATATTGTAAACTTGTTTGTGGTTCTCTAAGTAAATTTAAATAAAAAATCTAAATTTGGTGCTTATGTTTTTTATGTTCGCTGCTTTCTTGTAAACTATGGAATCTAATAAATTTTTCTTTTTACAATAAATAGGGTTTAAAATAAATAGGCACTTCAGGGGTGGTCTCATACAAATTTTAACGCAAATTTCTATTCCTAAGGATGGTAAAAAAGATTAAGATTTCAATATGACATATATTACATGTTATTCGTTACTTTCTAAAAGTTAAATTACATCATTTTTATTTTATATGTAACATATTTTATTTATTACTAATTTCATTTATTGTAGAAATAAAACTTTTTGACTAACTGTCTCGTCAGTGTAGTGTTAGTCGGTGTAGAGTTGTCGTCGATTACTGATCATATGATCTCGGGTTTGAATCTCGAATCTATAGAACAAATCAGTCATCGGGTTTTTCTTTCAAGAAATTTTCAATAGCACGCTAGAGTCAGTGTTTTGGCGGTGTTTTACCCTGTTAATCGTAAAACACGTAAATTGAACCCTTATGTTCGTAGTCCTGTTGGACTATGACAATGAGAGAATAGAAGGTGCATCTGTGCTTTCGCATAAATTATTGTACACTGTGCAAACGTATGATACGACAGAGGGAGATAAACAAGATAATGGCTACAGCATCTTTATTATTACTAATCAAAGTAACGAAAATTTTATGTAAAATTATTATATGTACCAAAATAAACAAGGTTACAATGTAACCAACCCAGGTGTGGCCAAGATGGCTAATATCACCCCTTTTAGGCAATTTTAGGGAGTTATTTTAGCTCATGTTTAGATGTGGACTTTTGAGAGTATGTAATGAAAGATCTGCGCAGGACGCTATCTGCAATAAAACAAAATAAAAATAAAACAAAAAAGACAACGTTAAATTATTTGTTTCGTTCAGATGAAGATTACCATACCACAGGTATAATATGCCGTAGCCAAATGTAATCCCTATACTATCAAGGTTTGATCAAAGGATTCGTTTGTTGTCTTTATAAGCTTTTAATGAGAAATTTAAACGGAAATGGAAACCCGGTAATATATTTGGTTTAATAGAAGTACGGAGTTTGAGCAAAGTCTCTCCGTTGCCTTCTCCTGGTGGATTTGTGGTCTTTACAAAATTTCACCCTAGCTGAAAGAAGAAAGACTGGCCATTTATATCCACTTATTAATATATATATGTATATATATATATATATATATATATATATATATATATATATATATATATATATATATATATATAAATATATATATTGCCATAGTTGTCACGCTAGGCGAGAGGGGTGGCAAACGCGTTTTTATAATTTTTAGACGCCGCTGCCCATCTCCTGGTTTTTCTAAATATATTTCGAATCTTACGACACCCACAGGACGATATGAATTAGTGCATATTCTTACACCGCCACTACATCGTCGGGTCAGGTCCAGTTAGCGCATCAATAAAATAGGTTCTCTTAATTATATTTTTAACAAACTATGGCTGCACTCCGCATAGATGCAAATAATCAATCTATCACTCTTTTGGGTACGGTGTAGCATCATCTGACAAATTCTATATTTGATTTTTTGCATTATAAATTGGAATAGACAAATTTAAAAAGAACAATAACAAACACGAACGAAAACAATAACGAACAAACTTTGTCCTATTATATATTATAATATAATATTGCCAAGTGTCATCAAAATCGGTTTAGTGGTGTTTGCGTCATTGAGCTACAAAGATCCCAACAAGTTCTGACATTTATAATTTTAGTAGAATTGGTAGGTTTAGTAGGACTCTGATTTGAAATAAATTGCGATAAAATTTTGGAAATAACATTTGAAAAGTTGACTTATATTATTGACAGCACAAACAAAATTATGACAAATTGATATAATAAAAGTTAACCAAAGCTACTGTGTTTCATTAATTTCAAACAACCCAATTGAGACAGACCCATATGTATTCATTATTCATATAGAAATATAACGAGAAAATACAATTAGTGATGAGTGAGAGGAATATTTGTATTGTTTTAGCACAAAATTCACGTTTTATTTTCATAAAACAAATACACACGATTTTCTCCAGTGGGGTAGACAAGACTTCCATTTGGCGAGATTTAAATACACCTCTCTCGCCTTCTTTACAGTGTACTACCATTCACACAATGCATGCTCGTTGGTTAAGTTTACGCTAAATTGGCTCATCTTCAATTTATTATCACCAATTTGGCCGATATACGAGTACTTTCTTCTAAGGCGTCCCTTGCCGACTCTGCCACTGACTTCTGCAACATGAATTTGTTTTTGTTTTTTCATTTCACTACTGAATTTGATTCTTATATTAAGATTGTTTTAGACATAGTCGTTCTTTGTGAATATAGCGATATTTTTGTGTAAAAAACATACTACTACGTTTTTATACTACTATCATGTTTATACTACTATCACGTCACTTACATATACTTACGCATACTGCAACACCTACGATAGACCTGTGATTTCTTACCCCGTAACAGAGTGATGAATTTACTACGATTACGATTGATTTACTTACGATTTTTAGCTCTCGCCCCTCGAACTCCGCACAGAGTGGACGTATCGAAACTTGCGCAATATTATTTTATTTAAAAATTATAATCGACTTCTAAAATAGTAAAAAGCGATAATACTATATACCAGGAATTTATAAGCAGAGTGAACCAACACAGCGGAAGCACTAAAGTGCTTCCGTTGAGTTTTCACCGTCAATAAGACAGATTATTAAAAAACAAAAACAAGATAATCACACTCTTATTGCATCCTCTAAACTCGGGCCCAACCTATTAACTAATAAAAACGCGGGGCAGCTAAGTCTTTTCACTTTAAGTGATTAAAACGCCCACATTGTTTCCTTGGTCACCCGCACCTGCACACGTTTTTTCCCTACGATTTCATTGTCCAAATCAATTAGCGATGGTAAATTTAGCCTTAGACAGAATATTGCGCTTCAAAAAATGCCGCTTCTTGAACATGGAAACTTCCTTTAATACCCATTATAATTCAGACATTTCGCCTTAATACATCTTTTGTTGATGATGAGGAAAATGTTACAAATACAAAGGTAATAAGGAGACAAAAGTCGATAGTTCCGAAAAATTCAGGAATGAAATAAGCGAAATATTTAAAACACTTTGATCTCAACATTTCGCCAAATTCTTTGTTCTTGATTCAGCCATTGAAACTGTTGTTAAACAAAACCAAGACATTCGAAAATCAGTTGATTTCACGTCAAAACAGTGCGATGAATTGTTACAATGTATGACTATGCTGGAACAAACAATCTCCCCTATAAGAAATATGTTCAAGAATTAGTACACAATCTTGATAACCTTGAAAAGTTTTATCGTTCAACAATCTTAGATATGCGCAATAACCTTAAGCAAGACATTGAGGACCGACAAACTTTATTAGACATCTCAAAAAAAGTTGGTTCCTTTATTTGTTTAGAACCTAATCTTCAGGACACAGAAACAAGAGATATAATATATCGTACTAAAACGCAAACTATCGTCATTGATTACGTATCTACAAGTCGGAAAAAAGATTTTCTTAAAAAATAAGAAATTAAAATAAGGAAAGATAATAATGAACGGCAATTAATTACGTCCAACATATTTATAAACGGAGTGCAAAAAAAAATCACAATTCAAGCATAAGCGTGGGCGTAGATTGCTGAATTGCGTCTGGAAGACGGGTGGTCTTTACTGTGAATACTGATAACTGTTCTTTAGCTTAAAGATCTAGAATAAGAATTAGGATAGTCTTAGTTTGGCTCGCACATGTATCGGACATGTAGCCTCTTTCGGGCACGCTCTATACTTGCATGTATAGAGTCAGCCTCCAGGTACGAATGGCCAGATTCCAAGTATTTAAGGTTAACTGTTTTCAAATGAGGAACATTTATTACGGCATACAATGCTGCCAATGTGACATATTTGTTGACCACTGTGCGGGTGTCTGAAAAGGATGTAACAGTTACATCCTTTTCAGACATCCGTTTCATTTTTACGTTTTCAGGCAAATCTATCAAGTACTTAAGTAAAATTGAACCAATTTCGGTGCTACCTTTTTCCCGTTGTTTTCGTCCCACATATAACATAGTTCTGTATTTTGATAATTATCTAAAATAGTAAAATTGTAGATAGAAAATTTCCGTAAGTAGTAAATTGTAGAGTCAGCGGTGTGAGGCACTGACAATATTGCCTGCAAGTCAAATGTTATTGCATGCTTCGTACCATCGCCTTCTATGCTTTCTTTCTTGTCGTATGACTATTTTATATTTCCAAAGATTCTTTTTCTCTTGTTTTATGTTCATCATAGTAAACTCTTTGTAAACTGGTTTTGTCTTCAGCACACTTATACACATTGCATTTAGTGCACTAATCCTTTTTTGGTTTGTAAAATGCTAGTGGTGGGTCATACGATTTGAAAATCTTCTCGTAAACATACAAAGAAACAGGATTTATATTTCTTTCTGGACAGAATCCTTCTTTGTACGATTTATATTAGCGATCCATATTAAGGTCACTCTCCAAATATATTTTTTGGAGTCTTTTCTGCAATAGTGGGACTCGATTCTAGGAAACATGTCAATATGCAATTTGACAAATTGTTTCATTGCTTTTGAAGTTTTTTTTTTTCCAGGACTAAGTCTCTGCCGTAGATCATAACCCACGTAAACGCAATTTGGTCCCATCTGTTTAGTGCAAGTATCAATTACACATCCACTTATAACAAAAGTGTTGCAAAAATTTTTTTGACAAACTCTTTGTCTATCTGTGTTTTCGTGACAAAGAAAATACTGTCTAGTCATGGCGCGTCGTTTTGTAGCTGCAACCGTTATACGTTGAATATTTGCGTGTTTTATAATAGTTGAAAGGTAAATTTTTTGATATTTGCTTTCTCCAAGTCCCCAAAAATTACGACAGAGATCACCTCTTACATTTTCAGGAAAATTTTCATTGCATTTGTATCTACATTTACTGCATTCTGTAGAAACACAGTTTTTTGCGCTAACAATGTTAACCTTTATGTTGATATAATATTTACCGCGTTGACGTTTGTTTTTTTGCTATATTTCTCTTCCACGTGTCTGGGTTTGGTTTTTTACTTTTTTTTCCAACATTTGTTTCCTCAATCTCGTCCCGAGATATATCAGATGAAGTTGCATGTTTGTTATTTTCTGAATGGTATGACGATTCAGAATCTACGTAAGGGAAATCATTTGAGTCTGGCAATTGAAGATCGAGAATTAGTTGCTCTATATTAGTACTATTCGATGTACTAGGAAGTGGTGACTGTCTAGAATTGCGTGATCCTTGCAAAGGAATCGATGAAGTGTTAACTTGTGGTTCAAAAGTAGTGCTAAAAGTAAATATACATCATTAGCTGCGGAAGCGGTTTCTTTAAGAGCGTCGGCAAATGCTGTGGGTAGAGACAGCGGCACCGAGGTAGTGGAGGCGGCGGCATCCATCATATTTGTGGGAAGTTCGGTGTTTACTGTAGGCGAAGACGACGGTACCGAGACAGCAAAGTCGTTTTGTAAATCACCGACGACATCGGGGATTTTCGTTGGAACATCGGTCGTTTTCGTTGGAAACGCCGACACGTACAAATAACTTTAGTACTCTCGGGCTCCTGTTGTTTACTTAGAACTTTGTTGTTAAATCATTTACAATATTTGTCTACACTGACCTAGTATTTTTAAAGCACTTAATATTTTTTATTATTTGCTAACGAGTTTTCAGTAGTATTATGATCACTTAAACCATCTGTCTACCGGCATTGGAAAATATTTACATCATTTAATATAATTGGAAATTGAAAGTTACAAAATGACAAACATAATAAAAATATTTAGCTCATTTTTTCAATCATGGTAAAAACAAGCGAAATGTCATAAATCTATTTAGCATTTTTTGTAGTTAAACTGATGGTAAATAACTGCCATTACTTTTTTTGGCTTCAAAATGACATCACTTACTAGGGATTACTATGAATGTACAAATACAGTTTAGTCAGAAAGAGACGGAATAATATAATTTGGATGAGTGGGATCCGTAATTTAAATTAAAATTAAATTAAAACTTTAAATTATCAAAATTTTGTAATTACCATGTTTGTCTTCTAGACCATCGATATATAAAAAAACGGACCCATCTCTTATAACCGACAACAACCACCCACAGCAATATTTTTATGAGGATTGAAGGGTTAACCGATTTTATTGTCACCAAATTGATGCAAGAAAAAATTTTCATTGCCTATACTTATAAAAAAAATCCTTGGCATTCGTGATCCCTAGCTTAAACTTTTATGCGATTATTTGTAGAATAGAACTCAGTGTGTCAAGATGCAAGACTAAATGAATGACGAGTTGCCTGTGTGTTTTAATGTACCATAAGGCATTATACTAGGCTCTTTATTCTTTTTAACCTACAAAAACGACACTGATGACATGTCACTTCTCTTTGACGGTGATTCTTGAACCCAGACATTCAATAATGCTTAAAAAGGATTAAATATCGTTGTAAATTGACTAAACAAAAACGAAGTTACTTTAAATATTGAAAAAAAAAACTTTTAACCAAATTTTTAACCTTTTCACAAGATTAGCCCTCACTGTAACACCTCTATCTAAAGATGCACTCCTGTTTTGCTTGTAACCCTCTCTATTATCTTACCAATTCTCAGACTTTGTCAGACTCGATTATGCGTTGTACCTACCCAGGTATCGAGAAATCTGAGTTCGTTAAAGATCCTGGTTTTATAATAGATAACAACTCAACGTTTTAAAAACATATAGGTACGCTAACATCTTGATTGAGAAAGTTGAGTTATGTATTTTAACCTTAGTAATGCTTCGGGTACGAAAACGATCAAAACTGCTTATTTTAATCTCGTGCAATCTCTTTTACTGTATGGTATAACTTTATGGTGTAGTAGCCCGTTTTATAAAATTGGAACCTGCCCACCCAACTCAACTTCAGAACTATACGAAAGTTGCAGGGTTCTTACTGTTGGGCAATTTTTTTAAAGAAGAGTGGCAAACGAGCATACGGTTTACCTGATATTAAGTGGCTACCGTAGCCCATGAACAACCCAACACCAGGGGAATTGCAGGTGCGTTGCCAGCCCTTAAAGAAGGAGTAAGCTCTTTTCTTGAAGGTCCCCAGGACGTGCTGGTCCGGAAAAATCGCCGGTGGTAAATTATTCCACAGGGAAGTCGTACGCGGAAGAAAATTCCTAGTGAGACTTACAGTGATGGACCGCCAAACATCCAGATGGTGTTGATGGTATCGGGAGGTTTGCCGCGTAGTGCGTTCATGAAATTTGACGGCTGGGATTAGTCTTATTTCACTTTAGACACAAGATTGTCCCGGTACTCGGAGAAGTTTTTCCGAGAAATATTACACGGCCGGTGTACAGAGTGTTGCTCCAGTGCTGTCATCCGCGTAGCAATGAATGTTACCGGTCATCGAAAGTTGAGTTGGATGCAAAGAAAGAGCCTAGCAGATTAACTTTCTCCTTTGCGGCATGAGCCAGTAAGTTGTCCTGTTCATTACTATTTTCCCACCCTCAGTGTAGGAATTTTTTGTAGATGTGAAGACTCCTTAAGGTTCCACAATTGGCGAAGATTATGTAAGATGTATGTAAAAAACACAGACAAAACTTCCTTTTTTAAGTCGGCTGAAAACATTATACAAATAGGGAGTATCATAAAGATAAAAATAACATTAAATAAACATCCAGAAAATTATTACTTGCAGTGATGTCACGGTGAGGAAATTATGGGGAATTAAGTAAGAGCTCCATTACTCGTCGCTTCGCTTCGCGGCACGAATTATTATAAGTTTTGCTTGGCGTGAGTGGCAACTGTTCGGGCATTGTTCGTGGGATATTCTCAAATTTACACACTCATATTGTATCGTTTATTACGTGTGAATAATAATTTTAGTAAAACATCTATATAAGTGTTATTTTATTGTTTTCTCAGTCCTGAAATGCCTGAGAAAACAGAATTGTAGTGATTGATACATACTAGGTGAGCGTGGAGGCTTCAGTCATTTTAGACAATTTAAAAGCTAGGCATTAAACGTGTGTTTGTGTATGAAACACTATCTACAATTGACCGTAGTGTAGAGTAGCACACACGACTTATATAGTTAATGTTAATTGTAGTACTCTTATCAAAGTCTTTGACAGATCAACACGTCTCTTTCTCATTGACTCCTTTTCAATATTAAATAGCAACCCTTTCAGGAGGTGCGTATGCATAGCAGCGAAGCATGAAATGATGATGTATGAAGTTAGGAAATTTTAATTAAATAGTTATGAAGTAACACAATATTATACCGTACAAGACAAGAAAACAACAATATGACGAATACCAGAAAAGACTACAATAATAATTTTATAGAAGCTGACTGAAAAAGTAAAAGACGTGTATAGTACTATAAAGATGACTAATAAAAAATAAGAAATAAAAAGTGGATTTTTTATATAATTACCAAAGACCAAAATACAAAATACATCTGATTACTTTAAAAAAAAAGAGGCAGCACTCTAGCGAGATTCTTTCAGAAGATTTTTTTACGTAATTGAGCCATGCTACAGCTGTATTACTAGTATAGTTATTGTTTGCGCAAAGATAATATATAATATCATCAGTTTGCAAGAGTGAGAGGAACTCAACGAGAGTAAGGAGCGAACCGCGGTGATGTGACACGAAGATTACCGAACGAACATTTTACCGAGCTACAATGACGAACATTAGATTGAAGATCGTTATATAAGTCACATCATACAACATCATTTTTCATACTTCATTTATGTCTTCTTTAATTTAAATGTAAATTTACTACATAGCATCGCGTGTTCTTCATCAAATTCATTAAATACAAAGAAAATTAACAAGCAAGAGAAATTAAGAAACAGGAGGAGTACGAATGGGTCGACGCGAACAAGGAAGGACCACGCTCTTACCTAATACTAGAGCCTAAAATAGCAGCTTAATGATGCTGTGTTTTGTATGGTGAGTGTAGAGAACCAGAGACCCTTTTTACTGAAAACCAGGCATTCCACCCAAGGCCTTACGGGTGCAATGCATCTGCATTTTGATTCATAGTCAATAATAGATGTAGATGTCCTTCCACTTACCATCAGGTGGACAGCTCGTTTTTCATCTTTTAGCTCAAAATTATCAAAATAAAGCCAAAAGAACAAAGAAGAAATGAAGAGATAACAACATACCATTGGGATTTTTAGAGCTATTTCAAACTTTGTTCGTTTGAGAATTTTTATTGTTTTTGTTTTATTTTATTGGAGAGCGGGTAAACGAGCACAAGGCATCTTATGCGCACTTATGGTAAGTGAATACTACCGCCCGTGAATAACTGCAACACCAGAGGGTTTAACAGTGGTAGAGCCACGCGGCAGCTTTGCTGTTGCACGTATGGGCCGGCTCAAACCGGGGTGGTACCACGACCTCACAGAATACCGGCGTGAAGTGGAAGCTCTGCTTCCGTGTTTCGTCTGGTGAGTGCAGGTGGCCGGAGGCCCAAATACCCCCCCCCCCATCAACATGGTAGCGGAATTAAATAATGATCGACTACCCCAGGAGGGTACCAGCACCCCTGGAGAATCCCTCGCTGAGCATCCACGACCATGTTTCTCCACTTCTGAGCGTGGGTGCTCAGGCTGCCCCGCGTATTCTGGGGGGGGGGGGCAAAATTCCGCTCAAGACTACAACTGCTCGGGGCAAACGGAGCAACAAGACCAAGGCGACCCCTGCCACGCTGTCCGTGAATTTCTGCAATATCAGGGGACTTTACTCTAACCTAAACGCCGTCCACTACCATCTCGAGACGCAGGTGTCCTCTCCGGCTGATGTCTCGTATCTCTCCTACCCGGGGTACAAACTGGAACACTCCTTTGTGCCTCGGGCTGGAGTTTGCGTTTACGTCAGAGAGGACATCTGCTCTCGACGCCTCGGCAGACTTGAAGGTTCGGACCTGTCTATCCTTTGGCTACGCGTAGACAGCGACGACCATCCGCGCGTCTACGGGTGCCTCTATAGGTCCCATAGCGGTAATGCCGAAACAGACCGACTATTCGACCACGTCCAAATGGCTGCAGATTCGTTGCTACAGCAGATCCCCTCCGCAGAGATCGTGATCCTCGGCGACTTTCACGCCCATCACGCCGAATGGCTTGGTTCACGTTTAACCGATCATGCGGGGAGATCTGTTCATGATTTTGCCTTGGCATATGGTCTGACACAACTGGTTACTTCGCCTACGCGGATTCCAGATGTGGAGGATCATGCACCTTCCCTGTTGCACCTTCTGCTGACCTCTCACCCGGACGGATATCAGATTTCCGTCGACGCCCCTTTAGGCTCCTCGGACCATTGTCTGGTCCGGAGTGTGGTGCTACTCACGCTGAAATCGCGGTTGCATTCTGCAGGCTGCCGCCGTGTTTGGCACTATAGGTCAGCCGATTGGGATGGGATGCGGTCTTTCTTTGCACCCTACCCTTGGGGGCGGGTTTGCTTCTCGTTCTTCGTTTTTTTTTATAGAAGAAGGGGCAAACGAGCATGTGGCTCACCTGATGTTAAGTGACTACCGCCGCCCATGATCAACCGCAACACCAGGAGAATTGCGGGTGCGTTGCCGGCCCTTTAGAAAGGAGTAAGCTCTTTTCTTGAAGGTCCCCAGGTCGTATCGGTCCGGAAAAATCGCCGGTGGTAAACTATTCCACAGAGAGGTTGTACGTGGAAAAAAACTCCTTGTGAAACGTACAGTGGTGGACCGCCAAGCATCCAGATGGTGTGGATGGTATCGGAACGTTTGACGTGTAGTGCGTTCACGAAATTTGGCGGCTGGGATTAATCCGAACAATTCCTCAGAGCACTCCCCGTGATAGATGCGATAAAATACGCAAAGAGATGCAGCATCTCTTCGCAGCGCCAGTGAATCGAGCCGATCGGAAAGCACCCGGTCGTCGACGATTCGAGCCGCTCTGCGCTGGATGCGGTCAAGTGGAAGAAGCTGGTACTGGGGAGCCCCAGCCCAGAGATGGGAACAGTATTCCATGTGCGGCCGAACCTGCGCCTTGTAAAGTTGCAGGCGGTATGCCGGCATGAAATACTGTCCCGCTCTGCTGAGCACGCCAAGCTTTTTTAGAGGCCAATTTGGCCTTCCCTTCCAAGTGACCACGAAACTGCACGTCACTCGATATGTCGACGCCGAGGATTCCGATACTGGCTGAGGCAACAAGGGGAGTGCCTTGAAACTGAGGGGATACGACAAAGGGGTTCTTTTTAGTGGTTAACGCGCAAACTTGTGTCTTCTGGGGGTTAAACTGGACTAGATTTAGTCGCCCCCAATCCGAGACTCTGTCCAGCAGAGACTCGACTTCAGACACAAGTTTGTCCCGGCACTCGGAGACGTTTTCCCGAGAAATATTGGCTCGGCCGGTGTAAAGAGCATCACCAGTGCTGTCATCTGCATAGCAATGAATGTTACGGGTATGCAACATGTCATTGATATGCAGAAGAAACAGCGTTGGCGATAGCACGCAGCCCTGTGGAACACCAGCATTAATAGGCTTGCAATCGGAGCTTGCACCGTCTACAACGACCTTGATGCTCCGATCTGCAAGAAAGCTGGTGATCCAATCGCACAATTTCTCGGGAAGCCCATAGGAAGGGAGCTTCGAAAGAAGCGCTTTGTGCCAAACCCGATCGAAGGCCTTCGCAATGTCCAAACTAACGGCCAATGCCTCCCCTTGAACTCTACTGCCTCCGCGCATCTGTGAGTTAGGTAGACCAGAAGATCACCAGCTGACCGACCACGGTGAAAACCGTATTGGCGGTCACTAATCAGCTGGTGATCTTCAAGGTACCTCATGAGCTGGCAGTTTACAATGGACTCCATTGTTTTGGAGAACAAGGAGGTGATGGCGATTGGCCGGTAGTTGGACGGGTCAGAGCGGTCGCCTTTTTTAGGGATCGGGTGGACGTAAGGAGTCTTCCATGATTTTGGGACTACGCCTAGGGAGTAGGAGTACCGGAAAAGACGCGTTAAAACCGGTGCCAACTCTGGAGCACACGTCCTCAGCACAATTGGGGGATTCCGTCAGGCCCACTCGACTTGTGGATGTCCAGGGAGAGGAGTGCTTTGCGAACCGAGCGCTGTGTGAAGTGCACTTCCGGCATGGAGCACTCACACCGCGGGATGGTCGGCGGAGTACTCCCCCGTCATCGAGAGTCGAGTTAGACGCAAAGAAAGAGCCTAGAAGATCGGCTTTCTTCTTTGCGGTATGGGCCAGTGAGTCGTCCTCCCTGTGCAGAGATGGAAGAGATGGCTGACAGAAATTCCCCTGGACAGCCTTGGCGAGAGACCAGAATACACGGGTTCCAGAAGGAAGGCGAACTAGTTTCTCGCCAATTCTGCCTATGTGCTCTGACTTTGCCTTGGCAATGTCTCTTTTGAAGGACCTAGAGGCGGAATTATACTTCTTTTTAGAGCGCTGGTGTTTACATCCCAGGACGCTGATGCATCAGCCCATGCTTGGTAGCACTCCTGCTTATAGCATGATGCTATTTTACAGGAGCGACCAAACCATGGCTGAGACTTGCCTCCAATGGGCACCACAGAGGAAGGAATAAAAAGTTCCATACCCTGAAGTACCACATCAGTAACAGAATCCGCAACAACGTTGGGATCATCCGGTGAGAAGCAAACCCGCCCCCAAGGGTAGGATGCAAAGAAAGACCGCATCCCATCCCAATCGGCTGACCTATAGTGCCAAACACGGCGGCAGCCTGCAGAATGCAACCTTGATTTCAGAGTGAGTGGCACCACACTCCGGACCAGACAATGGTCCGAGGAGCCTAAAGGGGCGTCGACGGAAATCTGATATCCGTTCGGGTGAGAGGTCAGCAGAAGGTCCAACAGGGAAGGTGCATGATCCTCCACATCTGGAATCCGCGTAGGCGAAGTAACCAGTTGTGTCAGACCATATGCCAAGGCAAAATCATGAACAGATCTCCCCGCATGATCGGTTAAACGTGAACCAAGCCATTCGACGTGATGGGCGTTAAAGTCGCCGAGGATCACGATCTCTGCGGAGGGGATCTGCTGTAGCAACGAATCTGCAGCCATTTGGACGTGGTCGAATAGTCGGTCTGTTTCGGCATTACCGCTATGGGACCTATAGAGGCACCCGTAGACGCGCGGATGGTCGTCGCTGTCTACGTGTAGCCAAAGGATGGACAGGTCCGAACCTTCAAGTCTGCCGAGGCGTCGAGAACAGATGTCCTCTCTGACGTAAACGCAAATTCCAGCTAGCAGCCAGCACAAAGGAGTGTTCCAGTTTGTACCCCGGGTAGGAGAGATACGAGACATCAGCCGGAGAGGACACCTGCGTCTCGGTCAGAAAGAGCAGAGCCGGCCTCGCCGTCTCGAGATGGTAGTGGACGGCGTTTAGGTTAGAGTGAAGTCCCCTGATATTGCAGAAATTCACGGACAGCGTGGCAGGGGTCGCCTTGGTCTTGTTGCTCCGTTTGCCCCGAGCAGTTGTAGTCCTGAGCGGAATTTTGCCCCCCCCCCCCCCCCCCAGAACACGCGGGGCAGCCTGAGCACCCACGCTCAGAAGTGGAGAAACATGGTCGTGGATGCTCAGCGAGGGATTCTCCAGGGGTGCTGGTACCCTCCTGGGGTAGTCAATCATTATTTAATTCCGCTACCATGTTGATGGGGGGGGGGATTTGGGCCATGGGGGATCTAATTGCACCATTTCTCAGGAAGCCCATAGGAAGGCAGCTTCGTAAGAAGCGCTTTGTGCCAAACCCGATCGAAGGCCTTCGCTATGTTCAAACTAAGGACCAACACCTCACCCGTGGCTTCTACTGCCTACACCTACCTATGAGGTAGGTAATCAAAATGATCACTAGCTGAGCAACACCGAAAGAAGCCGTATTGGAATGGACTTGCCGTTGCCGACCCTTAAGATCGGAGTAAGCTCTTTTCTTGAAGGTCCGCAGGTCGTATCGGTCAGGCGAAATCGCCGGAGGTTGTACGTGGAAGATAACTCCTTTTGAAACGTACAGTAGTGGACCGCCAAGCATCCAGATGGTATTGATGGTATCGGGATGTTCGCCACAAAGTGCGTTCACGAAATTTGGCAGCTGGGATTAATCCGAACATCCCCGAGCACTCCCCATGTTATATATAAGAAAAAGCAAAGAGGTGCAACATCTCTTCACAGCGCCAGTGAATCAAGCCGATCGTAAAGCACTTGGTCGTCGATGATTCGAGTCGCTCTGCACTGGATGGACAAGTGGAAGGAGCTGGTATTGGGAAGCCCCAGCCCAGAGATGGGAACAGTATTCCATGTGGGGCCGAACCTGCGCCTTGTAAAGTTGCAGGCGGTGCGCCGGCAAGAAATACTGTCCCGCTCTGCTGAGCACGCCAAGTTAATCATAGTTTTCATTATTTTGGAGAACAAGGAGGTAATAGCGATAGACCTCTAGTTGGATGGATCTGAGCGATCGCCTTTTTTAGGTATCAGGTGAAATAAAGCTGTCTTCCATGAGTTTGGGACTACGCCAAGGAAGAAAACGTACCAAAAAAGAAAAACCCGTTAAAACCCGTGCCAACTTCGGAGCACACATTTACAGCACAATAAACAGGACGCCATCTGGCCCACTCGACTTGTTGACGTCTAGGAAGAAGAGTGCTTTGCGCACCCACCTCTGGGTAAACAGCAATTGTTGCTATATGGAGCACCAGATAAAAGCTGCCTTGGATATAGTTGGCGAGAGACGAGAATACACGTTTTCCCTAAGGAAGTCCAACACGTTTACAATTCTACTAATGTAATTTGGCTTAACTTAAGGCGTGATGAAATTTTTCAGGAGTGACCAAACCATGGCTGGGTTCTACCACCGATAAGTACCAAAGATGATGGAATAAAAAGTTCCATTTCTAGTAGTAACACATCAGCGCCAGAATTATCAATAACGCTGGGATCATCATCATCATCATCATCATTACAGCCCGATACACGATAACCATTTTTCCCCAACGGTTGTCAGTTGTTCGAGCTATATGGCTGGCCCATTACCACTTTAGCTTACTAATCCTTTGGGCTATGTCGGTCACTCTGGTTCTACTGAGGATGTCCTTATTTCTAAGTTTATCACGCGGAAAAACTCCGAGCAAAGCCCTCTCCATAGCTCGCTGACCGACTTTGAGCGTCCTAATAGGGCTATCAGTGAAGGACCATGTCTCGGTTCCGTAGGTCATCACTTGCAACACGCACTGGTTGTACAATCTAATTTTCAGATATTGAGGTATATCTGACGAGAAGATGTGTCATAAATTCCCGAACGCTGCCCAGCCGAATGGAATACGTCGATAGACTGTTGAAGTTGAACTTACCTAGTCGGACTCTTTGTCCCAGGTAAACGTACTCGTCAACAACTTCGAGCATTAACTCTCTATATAACTAACTCTAAATAAATTAGTTCTCCCAATAACTACTGGCATAGAGGTTATATGGACATTAAACATGATATTTGTTTTGTGCATGTTCATCTTAAGACCTATCCATTGGGAGACAACATTGAGGTCATTGAGCATAGTGTTTAGGTCCTCCAGCGATTCTGCCATAAGGAATATATCGTCGGCAAATAGAAGGTGAGTAATGTACTCGCCATTGATATTAATACCGTATCCTTTCCAGTCCAGTGGTTTGATAACATCTCTGCAGTTGGATAGGTTTCGTACTCTGGTTCTGTACACGGATAGCCATCGTAGCCCTACTGTACAAACACTTCAGCACTTCGTTATAACGACAGTCAACTTGGCACTACTGAAGAGATTGTAGCACCGCCCAAATTTCGACGGAATCAAAGGCTTTCTCATATTCCACATACAGCAGGCAAAGTGACAGATTGTACACTTCGGACTTCTGTACAATTTGCCAAAGGGTATGTATGTTGTCTATGGTACTAAATCCTTTTCGGAAACCGGCTTGTTCGGGAGGCTGGAAGTCGTCGAGTCTGCGTGCGAGACAATTCGTTATGACTCTCGAAAACAGCACGTAGACGCGGCTCAGAAGGGATATCGGTCTGTAGTTCTTTAAGAGGGCGTTGTCACATTTCTTGAAGAACAAGACCACCGCACTTCTGCTCCACGCCTCCGGAGTAGTGACACCATGGAGTACGGAATTAAAGAATCTCTGAAGGACTTCAAGTACCAGTTTTCACCCACTTTCAGAAGCTCCGCTGTAATTCCATCCTCGCCTGGGGACTTGCCGTTTTTAAGGTGCTAGAGAGCCATTTTAATCTCGCTCAGACTGACGTCTGGGATATCATCGGAAAAGTTTTTGATAAGACTTGCCTTTGGATCATTACTCATACTTGCGCCTGGCTTCAACGATGATTTGTACAGCTGCCATAGAACCTCTGGATCTCACTCAGAATCTCAGGTGTCCCGGAAACGATGCTATCACACTCAGTATTCAGCTTTGACAGTTGGCTCTTATTGGCAGACAGATCTCTGGCAAAGACTTTGGAGTCCTGGTTCCCCTCGGTCGCTTCTTCAATACGAGCAATATTAAAGTTAAGTAAGTCTCGCCGCATGCATTTGGAGATCTGTATGTTCGGTGGCTTGTATGCTGTCAAATCTATTGACGATTGCGGCCTCATCTCCCGTCTAACAACCATGAAATTAAGAGTGTGATCGGAGAGTTTTTGTGTTCTTCTGCGGCGGGTCTTGCAGAACTTAGTTCCGACCGCATGGACAGTTTCGACGAGCTTGTACTTCATATCGTCCACTGCATTGCATTCTTCTAGGCACTGAAAGCGGTTACGTAACTCGAGATGAAAAGTTTCGAGATTCTGGATCAGAACACGAGGGGACGGTGCGTTGACTTCATTAGACGATACGTCTCCAACTTAACATTTAGGTTCAGTTAGCCTCTAACCATTCGTTGATCGCTGTCAGTTTTCACTCTTGCGATCACTAAGACATCACTGAACAGTTGGCGTCTGGTCGTCATAATGAAGTCAATCTCATTTTTTGTCGAACCGTCGGGGCTCGACCAGGTCCACTTCCTATGGGGCCGCTTCTGGAAGAAAGAGTTCATCATCATCATCACAGTCCTTCTTTTTCTATAAAGTTGGCCAGCTGCTGGTCCCTACGGTTCCGTTGCCCTACTCTCAATTTCCCTAACTTCAGCTCACCTCTTTCTCTTGTGCCTAGTTTTGAATTGATGTCTCCCATCAACACCGTGTAGTGGGTTTTGGAGAAATGCATGGCTCTAGAATTATCCTCATACATTTCCTCCACCTCCTTATCGGAATGTGCCGAGGTGGGTGCATAAACCTGTATGACCTTCAGCGAATACCGTTTGGTGATTCTGAGTATTAGGTACACGACCCTCTTCGACATACTCCCAATCTTTACAACGTTGTTGTCGAGAGTCTTGTGGACGATAAATCTGTCACTTCCTTGGGACAGATGGTCGCCCACCCGGTGAAAGAACAAGTTGCCGGACTCGAGGATTACCGTGTCCTCCCCCTCTCTTTTTACCTCGGATAATCCAATAATATGCCAGCGCAACTTGCCTACCACTACTTCCAACTCAAGTATCTTTTCGTCAGTCCTCAGGGTGCGTGCGTTATATTTTGCCAGGTCGAGTCGTCGTAGGTGGCAACCGAACCTCCACCGGAGATTCCTAGCACCCACTGCCCCACCGTTACCATGGTCGCCACCGTAACGAGGAATAGCGGGGCCGCCGGGGACTGGAGGCCGTTTGTTTGCGTCGTTACTCATGAGGGGATATTTGCCATAGTTGCCACGCTTGGCGAGCGGGTTGCCAATCACAGTTTTTTAATATATTATTGTTGTTATTAGGTAGATGCTGCTGCCCATCTCCTGTCTCCCTCTGTCGCCTCTTACGACATCCACGGGAAGATATGGGGTAGTGAATATTCTCAACCGCCACTACACGGCCGTGTAGCGCCGTGGTAGCTCAGATGGTTAACGCTTGCTGTAAATATAACAGAACGCGAGTAACCCAGGTTCAATCCCCGCCTGCACCAATGAAATTGTTAATTGAAATTTTAAGTGCTGATATACCATGTGCTCGGCGGTGAAGAAAAACATCGTGAGGAAACCTGCATGTCTGAGGAATAAGAAAAAAATATTTCGTAGACATTTGAAGTTCGCTAACACGCATTGGGGCAGCGTGGTGGACACTTCCTTGCCCTTAAACCCTCTCAGAAATGAGGGGAAGGCCTGAACTGAAATGGGAGATAGATGGGTTCATTAGAAGCATATTTTCTTAGTAAATTTTTTTTCTATCTCTTACCATTTTTTTTTTAATTGAATTTTTAAATTTTTTTTGTAATTATCCCAATTTTCTAGTATTTTGGTTCAATAACTTCTACTATTTCTAGTTTTCTACCATGTTTTTTTATTTTCCCTAAGAAATATATTTTTTTTTAAATTAAAAGAAAGATTGAAAGCCTAAAAGGCATAAGAAAAAATACTTACGACACATTGAAAGTGAACAAACGAGAAAAAAAATTGTAAGCCCTTAAGTTTCCAGCCCCTTAAATAAATAAATAAATATGTTGAGTAATTTCAAATGGCCATAAAAAAAAATTCTATGTCATCCTCTTTCTATCGGTATATCACATGTTACATAAAACTTTAAATTATCAACAAAATTATTGATAATCAAATGTGAGACGGGGGAATTAAAATATTACAAGTTCCGTAAAAATTGCCAGGGCACCCTAAACTGGTTTTTACCCGTGTAAATATTTTTATGGTTTCATTTATGCGTGTGCGAGCCAGGTAGATGTTGTCTCTTTCTGGTGGTACAGGCGAAGTTACGACGCGCGGATCAGCTACCTGCTTCTGTTGTTATTTAATTTAGTCGTGATTTGACTGTCTCTGAAGCTACTTGCGAGTTCTTTTTCGACATTCATTGTTGAACAGTTTCGTTGAGTTTAGTTTTTGTTTCGTTGATTGTTAAGTTTTTGTTTGTTATTTGTTTCTGTTTTCGGACGGTAGTGTTCAAACTTAATTCAAAACACTGCAGTGATTATGGCTCAACGCACTTATTTTACTAACCAGGAATACGCTGATATGCTTTTGGTTTATGGCCGGGCCCTAAATAACGGCCACAGAGCACGTAGACTTTATGGAGAGCTGTATCCCATGAGAAGGTTGCCTAGCCATGATACGTTTGCAAATACTTATAGAAGGCTACGTGAAACTGGCAAATTGCAACACAGGGAACCAGGAGTACGTGGAAGACCACTTGATGTTGCTGTGGATGAGCGTATCTTGGCGGCTTTTGACGATGATCCCACTATAAGCATTAGAAAAGTAGCGACTGAACTCGGCTTTTCTGTATGGAAAGTGTGGTCGGTTCTCCGCAACCATTGCAAGCACCCATTTCACCTCACCCCAGTGCAAGGTACTTATTATTTCTTCTTTTTATAAAATTACTGTTTATCTTATACATTATTAATTATTTCATACATTTTAAAGTGAGTAAAGTAACTTACACTATTTTTTGTGCTAGGTATCGTGGAAGGAGATTTTGCACGGCGTACAGAATTTTGCAGCTTTATACTGCACAAAGATGTCGACGACAATCAATTTTTGAAGAGCATTTTATGGACCGACGAGTCGAAGTTTACACGAGAAGGCATTTTCAATCAACATAATTTACATTATTGGTCAGATAAAGATGAAAACCCACGTAAAACGAGACAAATATCGCATCAGACACGGTTTAGTGTTAACGTGTGGGCAGGTGTGATCGGAAGATATTTAATCGGTCCTCATTATCTACCTGATAATTTAAACGGAGATAATTATTTACATTTTTTACAAAATGATCTCCCGGAACTAATGAGCGAGGTACCAATAATGAATGAGGACACAAGAATAATATTTCAAAACGATGGCTGCCCTGCCCACTATCGCAGAACCGTGAGGGAATATTTAGATGCGGTATTTCCGAACACGTGGATAGGGAGACTCGGACCTATCGAATGGCCTGCGAGATCCCCAGATCTGACTCCACTGGATTTTTATGTCTGGGGCCGAGCAAAGGAAATTGTATACGAAAATGAAATACAAACAAAAGAAGAGTTGATTGGAAAAATAAATGCTGCTTTTCATATTATGAAAGAAGAAATACGATTAAAAACTACCACGACTGAAATACGTCGAAGATATCGAGCGTGTCTGCATAATGTAGGAGGATATTTTGAACAAAATTTGTAAATTTAGTAAAAAATTACTAGTACTTATTTTTTTATTATTATTGAGCAAGACCCTGGTTAGTGTAGTGTAGACACAACCATTAACTTTTTTGTATTAAATACAATAATAGGCGCTCGTATGAGCTGGTAGCTGTAGCTGACCCGCGGGTCCTAAGCGGAAATATTTTAATTCCCCCGCCCTCACATTCAATTATCAATGATTTTGTTAAATAATCTAAAGTTTTATTTGACATATGATATACCGATAGAAATAGGGTAAATCAGGAAAGTTTTTAAGGCCATTTTAAATTACTCAACAATTTTATTTATTTTTCTGGGGCTGGAGAAAACTTAGAGGTTTACAATTATTTTTCTCGTTTGTTCACTTTCAATGTATCGTAAGTATTTTTTTCTTATGCTTTTTGGGCGTTAAATCTTTTTTTTTAATTATATACAAATCATTATACTTGGGAAAAATAAAAATAAATGGTAGAAAACTAGAAATAGTAGAAGTTATTGAACCAAAATACTAGAAAATTGGGATAATTACAAAAAAAATTTAAAAATTCAATTAAAAAAAAAATGGTAAGAGATGGAAAAAAAAATTTACTAAGAAAATATGCTTCTAACGAACCCATCTATCTCCCATTTCAGTTTGTCGGACCACCCACCAAACACCCTGTATAGGCTTTAACTTTACTTTTTAATTTTTACTACACGGCTAACGCTGGGATCATCCGACGAAAATAAACCCGCCACCAAGAGTAGGATAAAAAAAAAAGACATCCCATCCCGTCTCAATTGGCTAACCTATAGTCCAAAATGCAGCGGCAACCTACAGAAAACAACCACAATGGGAGCGTGATTGTCACCGTACTCCGAATCAGTAAATGGTCTGAGGAGCCAAGAAGGGGCACAGAAGGAGACCTTATATCCATCCGAATGGGAGGTCAGCCGAAGGTCCAACGAGGAAGGTACATGTCTTTCACATTTTGGATCCACGTAGGCGAGGTAACTAGTTATGTCATACGCCAGAGCAAGTTTATAAACTGATCTACTCGCGTAATACGTTAAAAGGGAACGAAGCCATTCAGCGTGGTGAGTGTTGAAATCACCAAGCATTACGATCTGTTGTAGCACGGTGTCTGCGGCCATTTGGACGTGGTCGATGAGTCAGTATGTGTCGGCATTACCGCTGTAGGACCTATATGGGCATCCAGAGACGCGGTAATGGTGCACCTGTGTTTCGATTAGGAATAGCATGGCAAGCTTGACCGTTTCCAGGTGGTATCGGATGGCGTTAAGGTGAACGAAGTCCCCTGATTTTGCCAAAATTCACGGTTAGATTCAGTGGCACGGGTCACCTTATTGCTCCCCTTGCCCTGAGCAGGTTTAGTTTTGAGAGGAATTTTGCCACCACCTCCCCCATAGAATACGCGGAGTAGCCAAAGCAGCCACGCTCGGAAAGAGTAGGATAGCTTGGGCGTGGATGCTCAGCGAGATCCATCACCAGTGGTGCTGGTACAATCTTAGGGTAATATTCTATATAACTTCGCCACCATGATAATGGAGGGAGAGATGGGCCTCCGGCCACCTGTACTCACCAAACGAGATACAGAAGCAGATATTC
The DNA here is from genome assembly GCA_907164705.1 of Parnassius apollo. NCBI lineage: Eukaryota > Metazoa > Arthropoda > Insecta > Lepidoptera > Papilionidae > Parnassius > Parnassius apollo. Next base: position 997,454 of record CAJQZP010001094.1, read on the forward strand.
TACTTCACGCTGGTATATTTCTTACATCAACATTTTTGCTAATATATTATTTATTTAAAGTTTTGTGTTAAATGCTCTGTATTTAATATATGATTAAGTTGAAATTATTTACCAGATAACTCACAATACAATGTAAATTTCAATATTTTTATTACTGTTTCTAAAAAAATAATCATAATGCTATTAAATGCTTTATTATAAAATAAGTTACAGTTATAGATTTTATATTTAGTTATATTCAGTTATATATTGTTTTAAATTATTTTTATTGTTGTCGTGCAAACAAAATAATCAAACCCTGAAACGGCTTTATTACTTAGTCTCAATGTTATAAAATTATTTTAAAGATATGTTTGTAACTACTTTTAAGCATAATGGAAGAAACTTCGAATGCAATATTACGTTGCAAAATAACAAAATAGTAAGTAGTTCTACTATCCAAAGCTTATTTTTAACAAAATATAAAATAAAAAAGTGCAATTTTATTCATTCTTAACTACCTCTTTATTCATATGTATTTTTGTCTTGCGCTACGCTGAAATTCGGTCTGGAGGACATTATTATATTATAGATATAAACAAAACTAAAGTGTCTGTCTGTAATATCAAATTAACTGCCTTATATTTAGCTGAGGGAGTTATTTACTTGACATCAAAGAGTATATAATCTTTACGTTTTACTTTCCATTACGATATGAATAACCGTTTTTAAAATTATTGTCTGTCTATTTGTACTTTGTATTTGTACTTTGTCTTCTTTTATAGGATGATGTGTAAGTGGATGCTGTTGTCCATAAACATCTACATTTATCTGCAATTAGAAGTCAAAATGCGGATGCGTCGTCCAGCCTGAGGACTAAAATGGAACGACTCGATTCCAGTCAAAATGGTCCGTGGTTCTCTACACTCTCCATACGAAACACAGCAGCATTAAGCTGTTATTTTACGCTGGTATTCTGTGAGCGGGTGGTCCTGCCTTCGTCGAGCCGACCCAATCGGGCTACAATATGTCAATTCGGGTTAATCTTCAGAATAGCAGAAACAGAAACAGAATACTGAAAATATACAAAGAGGTTGAGAGCAATTTAGGAGTGATATAGGCTATACTTTATTCGAAAAACTTAATTGATATTTTTTTTGATAAATGTAAATCGAAAATTTGATAAAATATATGGTCTTTTAAATTATTATCGTAAGTCTAAATAACGCCACGTAATAAGATTCTACCCATGCCAAGCCAGAACGGGTCGCTAGTTTTAAATAAGAGTAGATTTTTGTCATTTAGATACAGTAAATATTTATATTACTGTAACATATAAGTTAAAAGTCATTAATAGTGGCCTAAAAGTTAAAATGGATACTTTACATAACAGTGGATTTTTTCATTAAATATTTACATTATATTCATTTATTATTCAGTAAATAATAGTTATAACTGGATAACACGCCTTGATTACTCAAATTAAACCTAAATAAATTTTATTTCATGTAGAATTATGTAACAACGGCTGCCTTACATAATCTCGACGAGACGAAGCAATTTTATTTTTAATGTGATGCTCACAAGTAAGACAGAGGGTAGCGTTTCCTAAATATTGTCTGAGCTTTATGTAACAGAGTAGTGACTGTTGTTAATTCGATAGGTTGACTCAGCAAACGTTAAGTCCTCTTATCACCATTGTGAGCGCATTAAAAATTTATCTGCTTTAAAGCTGAACAAAGCAACCACACAACCGCTGAGCAATTAATTACACATTGTCTTTTATGTCCGGTTTAGATTACCATTGTTTTAAGAAGAGTGATATACGAGAGTATATTAATAGAAACTTTAAAACAGTAGCTGTTATATATTTATTTATTTTAACCGCTCAAGCGTCCAGCACTCGCGACTGATTTACCCTTGTACGTCCGGATACGCGCGGCCCTAATTCGGCTGCTACCGCGCTTGCATAATGTATAATAAAACCCACATAGATACTTAACTATAACAGATAGAGTAGAGACAAAAACTACTAAAAATTGATAGAAGAATGTTAATACTCTGTGTTCAATACTAAAACAAAACATAAAAATAACATTTATATACGAATATTTATTTCTTATTCCTCCCACAAATAATACCACAAAGCACGACCCCGAGCCACCTACATCCACCGACTTCTTGCATGTCTACCATGTAACCTGTTCTTGTTTGTCATACCATCTAGTTAGGGGTCACTCTACACTTCGCCTACCGGTACGAAGTTGTCACTTGAGAACCTTTTAGACCATAGGTTGTCGGCTCTTCGAGCTATATGGCCGGCCCACTGCCACTTCAGCTTACATGTCCGTTGGGTTATGTCGGTCACTCTGATTCAACTGCGGGTATCCTCATCGTATCATACCAATCGTCTCGCACGTAGACTTGACAACTTCCTGCCTCTCGAATAATCTGACTTTCGAAAAGGTTTTAGCGCCATAGATTACATACATACCATACAGCAAATTGTACAGAAGAACGAAGAGTACAATCCGCTACTATGTCTTGCGTATGAAAACTATGAGGAGGCTTTTGACACCGTAGAAATTTGAACGATAATGCAGTCCCTTCAGCGGTGCCATGTAGACTCTCTATATATCGAAGTGCTAAGGTGTTTGCACAGTAGAGCTAAAATTACTATCTGAGTAAAGAACCTGACTACAAAACCTATTCAATTGCAGAAATATATAAAATAGGGATATATAATATATATCCTCGAAACTTTTCACTGCAGTATTGGACGACATGTTCAAGCTACTGGACTGAAAAGGGTATGGTATTAACATCAGTGATAAGTATAACTTACCTTCGATTTGGTGACAATATAGACCTTATGGCAGATTTGCTGGAAGCCCTAGTCACTTCGCTCAATGACCTCAACAGAGCCTCACAGCGGATAGTTCTTAAGATGAACTTAGACACAAGAAAGATCATGTGTAACGTTTATGTCACACCTATGCCGGTAGTTGTTGGGAGCACTAAGCTCGAAGTTGTTGACGAGTATGTTTCCCTGCGACATATATTCTGACTAGGTAAGTCCAACACCCAATAACTTGAAAAAGAGATTGTACATCCAGTGCGTTTTTCCAGTGATGACTTATGGATATGGGACATGATTCTTCCCTGCTGGCCATATGAAAAAGCTCAAGGACGCTCAACGAGTTATGGAGAGGGCTATGTTCGGGGTTTCTCTGTGTGATAAACAAAGAAATATTTTATTCTTTTCTTTTTAATTTTTATACCTTACAAATTATACCAATGGTAAAAAATGGTTATTTGTTAAGTTCAGGTACGGAAATAAAAGGAAAATTTAGGTTACATTTCTTATCATATTAATTATAAAAAGATGTAAGGATTTATTTTAGAGTGCGTACATAGTTATTCTACTCATTTACTGATCTTTTTTAGCAGTATTTCATACTTTCTTCAATTACATCGATAGTATATAACCAACCAAAAGTCTATTAAAAGGTAAGTACCTATTGTGAGCCATAGACCTGAAACTTATTTAAAAGAAGGAAAGCCTGGTGATTACACGGAAATGATTTGTGTATTTTAATTTTTTTCGAGGGCATATTTGCCAAGAGTTTGTCCTTCCTTTGACCTCATGTCCCTTCCGTACACACTGAAAGTGGAAAGGCCCCGTGAGATATCGTTCGTCGCACCGCTCCTCTTCCTTCATACCGCTAGCCTGGATCGCATCTCTGGGGCGCCCCAGAAAAAACCACCTCACGTCGCATCACCGCAACGAAAGCGTCGTCCGCCGCATGAGAATCACCCCCCGGTAAGTGTGTTTTCCAAGTATAATGCTACTTTAGCTTTTGTTCATTAACTAACCCATCCCATTGTGTTTCTCCTTATGTGCTCAAGTAGAATTCCATCCTAACCTTGGCAAGCAATAGATTCGGAAGAGCGAGTGCGTTGTCGCGTGCCACGTCCGCCATCTTGTTGAGGCATAAAAAGCCAACCGCGTATACAGTCCACCTAGTATAACATCTTGCACTATAAGTTCAAGGCTCGACCTGGGAATCGAACTCGGGAACCTCTAGGCCCGCCGCCCAACCATTTTCTGGTCATTCGAGCGGATTTGGAACTGGTGCCCTGTAGCCTCATCGAGTCGAACTGCTGAACCAATTCCTTGGACAATACACTCTAATTTAATATTGGATAGATTTTATGTAGTTTTTGTTTAGTTTAAATTTAAATTTTGGTTAGTTTATTCGCATACGTAAATATATACTTATTTATTAAATAGTTAGACACGCTTAGTTTTATTTACCTTAACCGCTATTCGTGACATTTATACAAGTTCTAAATTCCTACCTAGTCGACGCGTGTGTACTAATAAAAATATCCTGGGTTCTATAAATTTGAAATTTTATTCACGGCTAGATCGTAGTATTAACTTTAATATAAATCCGTACGCTGACATAATATTAGATAAAGTCACCGAGCGTCTGCCAACCATTTCGGTCGACACCTCAGCAATGATTGATTTTGAGAATATGACTCTGGCAGACGATACTTACGTCGTCCCCGGAGATATAGATATGCTCATTGGAGCATCGGTTTTCCCTTATCTTATGTTACACAATAAGGTCAGGGGCAACTCCTTATGTATCGTATACCGCGCCTTACTCAGTGGAGACCGCCTTGGGCTACGTCATCGTTGGTTCCGCCCCTATCATGGATAATATTTCGGCAACACCCTGTTGTTGCACCGTCACTGTCGAACCTCACGAATTATTGACTCGCAATTTTCGGGAAATAGAGGAGGGGAACGTCCCGCCTTAACTTAGTTCGGTAATAAATTGTGCGAAGGGTCGATAAGCAAGACGTTACAGTCTGTTGTTAGTAAACCTTTGTAGTTTTGTCGCAGCCGAAGGGTACGCTTGAGTAGGGATAGCCCTGGAGCTAGGTTTATCGACACCGCGAACAAGGCCCAAATTAGCAAAATTAGATCGCCCCGCAACCCGTCAGGTGACATATTCAGTGCACGTGTTTCGCAACCCGGGACTCGAATCGATGTCGTTAGCGGGGTTACGGTCGCGGCGCATGGAGACGCCGAGCCGCTGCGACAGAAAGCGTGCCTCATTGGAGGCTACGGAATATACATGCTGAGGCCAATCTTGCTTGGCGGGAGGAAGTGAGGCTTCGCGAGCAACAAGCCAAAAGCAGTGTTATTCCGAAAAGTTCATCGCATAGTTTTACCTTTTAATACTTATAGTTTAGTCGCTTAGAAATTGCATACTTGTGATTAGATAGTTTTGTTATTTAAATATTAGTTTGTTGTTGATAGAATTATATATTAGTATTTGCTTAGTATTTGTTTAGCTTGTTAGTGTTCCATAAAAATAAAAATAAAATAGTATAGTTTAGCTGCGCCACAGCAGTACGCTGACATTGTGTTACATTTAAATCATTTTGTCGTTACGATGTAGCCTTTGTAGTTTAAAAGTCAATAAGTAGTGTTTGTTCGTATATCGTTACCTCCGATTACAGCTATGCCGAGTTGCTAGTATTGCGTGAACTTCAACGTGCGCATTTTTCCGATGAAATTACAAGATTACAATCGAATAGAACTTGTAGTCGCGCTTTTCAACGTCTTAAGCCATTTTACAAAATGAAATCGTTAGAGTAGGTGGGCGCTCGTCTAACTCGCAGGTGAGTTTCGATCAACGGCACCGTATAGTTTTACCGCGTAAGGACCACATCATGAATTTATTAGTTGATTACCACCATAAATTGAATTGTTACGCTGGCTCCGACTTGTTGATGTCAATCTTGCGTCACAATTATTGGATTCTTTCTGCATGTAATTTAATCCGCAATCGGGTGCACAGATGTATGGCTTGCTTTCGAGTACGTCCTAAGCCGTCATTTCCGGAAATGGTGGACCTAAGGTCTTGTCGAGTAGCACAAACCGTAAAGCCCTTTATGCACACCGGGTCTGATTTTTCTGGTCCGTTTAAGGTCACGCTCACCCGCGGGCGTAAAACAAGATCCACAAAAGCTTACGTCTGCATTTTCGTATGTCTGACTACTCGTGCTGTGCATATAGAAATCGTTGGTGATCTAAGCACAGCGGGCTTCATGGGTGCATTTAAAAGATATCTTTCCCGCCGTGGCCCTGTAAGTAAATTGTATTCGGATAACGGTACAAACTACGTCGGCGCGAAACGTATTTTATCAGAACTACATGAGCTTTTAACCAGTAAATATTATAATTCGGAGTTCGCTCACATCCTAGCCGAGAACCGCATCGAGTGGTCTCTGAAAGTCCCCGCCGCGAGCCATTTTGGGGGAAATTAGGAGACTAATATTAAGAGTCTAAAGAGTCGTTTATACCGAGTAATAGGAGATCAAATATTGTTCTTCGAAGAGTTAAGTAATGTGCTCGCTCAAATTGAGTGCGTCATGAATAGTCGCCCCCTTTGTCGTACGTTGTCAAGTGACCCCTCGGAGCCACTGGCCACTAACTCCAAAACATTTTTTGAATTTAACTCCTTTGAAATATCTGCCCGCCATAGACATGGACGAGAACAAACTTAGTATTTCTGCACGCCATAAACTACTGGACCGGTTGGTGCAGTCGTTTTGGAAACGACGGAAGACGGAATACTTGCATACGTTGCAGTCTCGGCAAAAGTGGAACACAACAACTGAACCTTTAACTGTCGGAACTGTGGTTGTACTCACCAAGGAGAATACGCCGCCTCTTAATTGGCCATAAGGGATCGTCAAAGAAGTTTTTCCCGTTTCCGACGGGGTAACTAGGGTAGCTCGCGTTAGGACCACGACTGGGTCTTACATGCGCCCTGTTGTCAGTTTGTGCCCTTTGCCCAATCAATAGTTTGAATTAGCTTTCCAGATTAGAAGTTGTAGTCGAAAATTAGGTTTAATCTTAGCGTTAGTTATTTTGAAGGGGATCCTTCAATCCCGGGGGGATGGTTACGCGGAAATGATTTGTGTATTTTAATTTTGTTCGAGGGTATATTTGCGAAGAGTTTGTCTAGAAGGTGACGCGATTATTTCGACCGATGAGACGCGCACCCGACCGAGGTGCATTGGTGGGAAAGCTGAGGCAATAAAGGCTCGCGCGCTGCCCTCGAGCGGCCTCTTGTCTTCGCGCCGCTAGTCTGAACCGCACCACCTGGGGCAGTCGCGCTCCAGAAGTAACTGCCTCACATAGTGTGAGATATCGTCGCACACCGCTCTCTTGCCTTCGCGCCGCTAGTCTGAACCGCATCACCTGGGGCAGTCACGCCCTAGAAGTACCCGCCTCACATACTGTAAGATATCGTCGCGCACCGCTCCTCTTCCTTCGTACCGCTAGCCTGGATCGCATCTATGGGGCGCCCCAGAAAAAACCACCTCACGTCGCATCACCGCAACGGAAGCGTCGTCCGCCGCATCAGAACCACACCCCGGCAAGTGTGTTTTCCAAGTATAATACTACTTGAGATTTTGTTCATTAACTAACCCGTCCCATTTTGTTTCTCCTAATGTGCTCAAGTAGAATTCCATCCTAATCTTGGCAAGCAATAGATTTGGAAGAGCGAGTGCATTGTCCAAGGATGTCGCGTGCCACGTCCGCCATCTTGTTGAGGCATAAGAAGCCAACCGCGTATACAGTCCACCTAGTATAACATCTTGCACAATAGGGTCAAGGCTCGACCTGGGAATCGAACTCGGGAAGCCCTAGGCCCGCCGCCCAACCACCTGGATTTAATGCCTCATAAATTAACCCTTCTATCCTTCATGTTATCTAATTCGGCAGGTACCTACTACCTGTAAAATTTAAATTCTGTGAAAAATTCATAAACCACATTAACATAATAAATACATGTATCAAGTCAACGAAATATTATAGAAGTGAATTTTTTTTTATTTTTCAACAAATATTAAAGATAATTAGTCTCCTTAAAAGAAATCCTTGCTTAATATCTCTGGGAACTTCAATGCATTTAATCCGTGGCCAACCACGATGGATTAGCAATATAAAAGAGAAAAAAACTCCGAGTTCATTGTAAAATAATTAAAGATGCTGATGAGACTTTATTACGTGGTAGAGTCATGCTGCAACTATATTATGAGTGTAATGGTCGACCAGGGAAGGCTCACGCTCTCTCAGAATACCACCGTGAAATAGCAGTATTTTGTAAGGTGAGTATAAATAACTGTAGACCCTTTTAAATAAAAAGTAAACATTCCATCTAAATACTCAGACGAGGCAACTCATCTGTATTTTGATTGTTACTAGAGTATACATGTAGATGTCTATGGGCCATAGTTTCTACTAACCATCAAGAAGATTGTGGATTTGTCACACAAATTCTGTGAAAGAACTACTGCAACAGGTATGCGTATAGCGTATGTAGGCGGTAACCACATTTATATATAAGCCTCCCCCAAGAAATGCCACAAAGCACGGTCCTGAACCAGCTGCATCCATCGACTTATGAATGAACGAATGAATATACTTTTATTGTACACCACAAACAAATATACAGGTCTGGTCTCCATTTTATGACGTTTACGTGAAACGCATAGAGCGTATTTAGAAGCGTTTTTTGTGGCATCTTTCGTACCACACTTACAAAATAAAGGATCTACCTTCATACAAAGACCAATTGACGTATTTTAAAATAAGCAGCCTGCAACCGAGGAGGCTTTTGCTGAATTTCGTGTTGCTCCACAAAATCATCAACGGAACCGTAGACTTTGAAATAATACTAGTTTTTACGGAATTTATCGCATATATTTTAACTTTTTAAATACCCGACGTTTCGAACGCTTTAAAGCACACATGGTCACGGGCAGGACTGAGATGTTCAACGGAACCGTAGACTGTCCATATCTACTAAGTGCGATAAATTTCAATGTACCGTTTAAGCTAGTGCGTGTCAGCCGATACGTTCCCTTTTCAGTTGAAGGCAGTAAACCTAATATGGGTTGCAATAGTTTTTGAGAAATATTTTACTAATATTCCGATCTTAACCACTAAGTCACTGAATTCTTCTCCTGCCGTCGCCGAATCATTACATAAACAAAATGTAAATGTGTGTACAAAGAATTTTACATTTCATAAAGTGTCATGAAAAGATATTGTAAAATATTTTAAGACTATTGATATTAAGAGAACCGCCGATCTGTGGGGGATTTCTGTTAAAGTTATTGCGTCTATAATATATATAATCGCACATCAACTATCTATTATTTTTCATACTAATATCGAATCTGGTGTGTTTTCCGATTTAATGAAATATACTAAAGTAATACCTTTATTTAAATCTGGTAGTACATTGGACGCCGCAAATTTTAGACCTATTTCTCTACTGCCAACATTAAGTAAATTTTTTGAAAAAATTATTCTTGATCAAATGTTAAATTTTTTAAGGGGTCGCTCGACAACTGATGCTGGCGTTGATCTGATTAAATATATATTTAATACATGGGAGAATTCACAGGATGCTTTGGGTGTGTTCCGTGACCTATCCAAAGCCTTCGATTGTGTTCACCATGAAACATTAATCAGGAAACTTCAACATTACGGTGTAAGAAGCGATGCTCTTAAATTAAATATTTCATATTTAAATGACAGAACGCAAAAAAGTTGTCATCAATAGTATGAGTTCTTCCGGGTCGATTGTACAAATGGGCGTGCCTCAGGGCTCAATTCTCGGCCCCTTTTTGTTTCTTGTATATATTAATATTATTATATATTAATGACTTTCCTTACATAGTAGGGGATAACCATGATATAGTATTATTTGCTGATGATACTTCATTAATTTTCAAATTAAAACGACAGTTATTAAATTACGACGAAGTAAATAATGCTATAGCTAAGTTAGTCAATTGGTTTAATGTTAATAATTTGCATTTGAATGGAACTAAAATTAAATGTATGAAATTCGTAACACCTAATGTTAAACATGTCAATACTAATGTAATTTTAAATGGGGAGGAACTGAGTCTTGTTGATACCACCATTTTTCTTGGAATTACACTGGACGCAAAGCTTCAATGGCTCCTCCATATATAAAAACCAGCTAGCAGACTTAGTTCTGCAGCATATGCTGTAAAAAAGATTAGAACTCTTACCAGTGTTGAAACAGCTAGAAGAGTTTACTTTAGTTATTTCCATAGCATTATGTCGTATGGTGTTTTGCTATGGGGACATGCGACTGACACTGAAATTATATTTATTTTAAAGAGAAAGGCCATTAGAGCAATATATAATTTAAAACTAAAAGAGTCACTGAGAGAAAAAATTAAGGAAATTAATATATTAACTCTTGCCTCTCAATGCATTTATGAAAATATAATGTACGTACACAAAAATAAAAGTAGTTTTGTGAAAGTAAGTGATATTCATTCTGTAAATACTAGGAGCAGACACAAGCTAGTAGTACCAGTTACTCGACTCCACCGAGTCAGTACTTCATTCTTGGGGCGATGTATACGCTTTTATAACAAAATTCCAGAAAATATACAAAATTAGTCATACACAAAGTTCAAAAATGTTATTAAACTAAGTTTGTATAAAAAGGGTTATTATAATATTGAGGAATTTATAGATGATAATAACCCTTGGGAAGGGTGATCACTACCAAGCTATTTCTAATTTGTCTTGTGTTGCTAATTGTATACATGAATGTAAGCTATTATTGGAAAAAAATAGTCCCGCTGGGTTTTTTACTGGTTCTTTCTAGGACAGAGGTTTTTTTTTGCGAACCAGTGGTAAATGAAAAAAGTGACTTTCAATAAGTGTTGTTATAATCTACATTGAATAAAAAAGTTTCTGTTTCTGTTTCTGTTGCTGGGTCACTACGCCACCATAAACAGGATACAGAGGCAATATAACAGGCTCTGCAAGACATGTGACGTTGATGTTTTTGCTGATAAGCCTCAAAATTCAAGCAACAAATTATGCAGTCCTTTACTGTTAGCTAACATTTAGGCCTAGTTTTATGTTTGTACTTGTAAGTTTTAAGAAAGATATTCGTTGTCCACATTGCATGACGTGACAAACTTTAATTAAGACGACACTTATATATAAACTATCCAGTAAATTGTAGTATTTACATTGTGTTCGTGTACGTCTTGTTATTTGTCCTAAATAAATTAAAAAAAAAACTATAGCAATATACCCCCTTTTAATGAGAGTTACGAAGAAACGGCCCCTATTCCCCGGCGGCCTTGCCATTCCTGGTACGGTGGTGACCATGGAAACGGCGGGGTAAATGTTCGGTTGCTACCTATGACGTCTCGACCTGGCAACATATAACGACTGAGGAGAAGATCCTGGAGCTAGAAGAAGAGATAGACGAGTTGCGCTGGAATATTAAAGGATTATCCGGGGTCCGAAAAGAGGGGAACGACACGGTGATTCTCAAATATGGCAACTTGTTCTATCACCGGGAGGGCGACCATTTGTCCCAAAGTGGTGTTGAACTTATCATCCATATGTCTCTCGTTTACAACGTTGTAAAGATTGGGAGTGTGTAGATGAGGGTTGCGTACCTTATACTCAGAATCACTAAACAGTATTCACTGAAGGTCATACAGGTTTACGCACCAACGTCGGTACATCTCAATGAAGAGGTAAAAGAAATGTATAAGGATATTTCTAGAACCATGCATTCCTTCAAAACTCACTACACGGTGTTAATGGGAGACTTCTACGCAAAAATAGGCACAAGAAAAAACGGTTAGCTGAAGGTAGGGAAATTTGGGGACAGAGCAACGGAAGCCAAAGGGTCAGCAGCTGGCCGGCTTCATAGAGAAAGAAGGACTCTTTATGATGAACTCTTTCTTCCAGAGGTGGCCCCATAGAAAGTGGACCTAGTCGAGCCCCGACGGTTCGACAAAAATAAGATTGACTTTATTATGACGACTAAACTGCACCTGTTCAGTGATGTCTCAGTGATCGCATGGGTGAAAACTGGCAGCAATCACCGCGTGATTTGAGGTACACTGAACCATAAACGTGAAGTTGGAGAGGTCTCTTCTACTGATATCAGCGCTCCGTCCCCTCATGCTCTAATCCAGAATCCCGAAACTATTCATCTCGAGTTGCAAAACCGCTTTCAGTGTCTTGAAGATTGCAATGCTGTGGACGATTTGAATAAAAATCACATGGAAACTATCCACATGGTCAGAGCTAAGTTCTGCAAGACTCGCCGCAGAAGATCACATAACCTCCCCGATCAAGCTCTTAATCTCATGGCTGTTAGAGGGGAGATGAACCTGTAGTCGTCAGCGGTTTTGACAGCATACAGACTACTGAACAGATTGATCCACAAATGCATGCGGCGGGACTTACGCAACTTTAATACTGCTCGTATTGAAGAAGCAATCGAGCAAAACCAGTGGTCCAAAGTCTTTTCCGAAGGTCTGGCTGCCAGGAAGAGCCAACTGTCATGGTTGAAGACTGAGTGTGGCAGCATCGTTTCCGGGACAGCTGATATTTTGAGTGAGATTGAGAGCTTTTTGGGCAACTGTACACATCATCGTTGGAGCCACACGCTAGTGTGAGTAATGATCCAAGAGCAAGTCTTATCCGACACTTTTCCGATGATATCCCGGACGTCAGTCTGAACGAGATTAGAATGGCTCTCCAGCACCTTGAAAACGGCAAGTTCCCGGGAGAGGATAAAATTACAGCGGAGCTTTTGATAGTGGGTGGAAAACCGGTACTTGAAGTCCTTCAGAAGCTCTTTAATTCCGTCCTCCATGGAGGCACTACTCCCGAGACGTGGAGCAGAAGTGCGGTGGTCTTATTCTTCAAGAAAGGCGACAATACACTCTTGAAGAAATACATACTGATTTCACTTCTGAGCCGCGTCTACGTGCTGTTTTCGATAGTCACTTCGAATCGTCTCTCACACAGATTCGACGACTTCCAGCCTGTCGAACAAGCCGATTTCTGAAAAGGCTTCAGTACCATAGATACAAATACATACCCTGCGGCAGTTTGTACAGAAGACCGAAGAGTAGAACCTGCCACTTTGCCTGGCTGTGGATTATGAGAAAGTCTTTGATTCCGTCGAAATATGGGCGGTGCTAAAGTCCCTTCAGCGGTGCGAAGTTGAGTGTCGGTATATCGAAGTTCTGAAGTGCTTATACAGTAGGAATACGATGGTTATGCGAGTAGAGAACAAGAGTACGAAACCTACCCATCTGCAGTGAGTTGTAAGATGGGATGATGTTATGGCCGTGGATGGAAAAGGGGAGATCTCCCGCCGGGCATGGTGTTCTGCCCGGGGAGCGGTCAACACTCCGTGTGATAGTTCGGAGATGTTCTATATATGCTGTTTATGATTCGGAATGTTGATAGCATGATTTAGGCTTCGGTGTGTTTCGGTGTGCTAGTGGCGCGACGACAGCGCCGCCACATCACCCCCCTGCTCAGACCGGAGGTCGATAGTGCAGTCTCGTTGTCGACGAATGTGCAAGTGCCAGGAGATTGCCTTGTAGTCTGCGGTGAGTCGAGAAGAAGGCAAGTAATCTGCGAGAGTGCCTTGAAGCAGAGGCGAGCAGTGAGGCTCAGAGCCGTGCCGAACACTGTATGGCGCAGAGAGTAGCTTGAAGGAACAGGAAGCATTATTATTCCAGTGCTGCGATGAACCTTGTGAAACTAGATGGCTTGCAGGATATGAAGACTGCAGACGATATCTGCTCGGGAGCGAATGGATGAGGTACTTTATGACGATGATGAAGCTTGAAGTTTCCGTAGGTTGTTTGGTTGCGTGTTGAGATCACGTCGGTGTCACCACTGTGGCCGTGGTAGGAAAAGGGGAGATCTCCCGCCGGGCATGGTGTTCTGCCCGGGGAGCGGTCAACACTCCGTGTGATAGTTCGGAGATGTTCTATATATGCTGTTTATGATTTGGAATGTTGATAGCATGATTTAGGCTTCGGTGTGTTTCCGTGTGCTAGTAGCGCGACGACAGCGCCGCTACGTCACCCCCTGCTCAGACCGGAGGTCGATAGTGCAGTCTCGTTGTCGACGAATGTGCAAGTGCCAGGAGATTGCCTTGTAGTCTGCGGTGAGTCGAGAAGAAGGCAAGTAATCTGCGAGAGTGCCTTGAAGCAGAGGCGAGCAGTGAGGCTCAGAGCCGTGCCGAACACTGTATGGCGCAGAGAGTAGCTTGAAGGAACAGGAAGCATTATTATTCCAGTGCTGCGATGAACCTTGTGAAGCTAGATGGCTTGCAGGATATGAAGACTGCAGACGATATCTGCTCGGGAGCGAATGGGTGGGGTATTTTATGACGATGATGAAGCTTGAAGTTTACGTAGGTTGTTTGGTTGCGTGTTCAGATCACGTCGGGGTCACCACTGTGGCCGTGGTAGGAAAAGGGGAGATCTCCCGCCGGGCAAGGTGTTCTGCCCGGGGAGCGGCCAACACTCCGTGTGATAGTTCGGAGATGTTCTATATATGCTGTTTATGATTCGGAATGTTGATATATCAACGAAACTCTTTACCGCAGCATTGGATGATGTTTTCAAGTTGCTAGACTGGAAAGAATACGGTATTAACATCAATGGCGATTATATCGCTCACCTGCGATTGGCCGACGATATAGTTTTTATGGCAGAATTGCTGGAGAACCTAAGACCACTATGCTCAATGACCTCAAAAGTGTCTCTCAATGGGTAGGTCTTAAGATGAACGTGGACAAAACAAAGATCATGTGTAATGTCCATGTCACACCTATGTCGGTAGTTGTTGGGAGTACTATGCTCGGAGTTTTAGACGAGTACTTTTACCGGGGACAAATAGTCCGACTACGTAAGTCAAACTTCAACCGAGAAGTCAATTCAGGGGTCTAATAACAAAGGCGGCAAAGTCCCATATAATGATATGGGACTTTGCCGCCTTTGTTATTAGACCCCTAAATTGAAGTATTCGACTCGGCTGGTTAAATAGTTAAACAGCAGCTTTATTCTGTTGTGTTTTGTGTGGTGAAAGAAGATAAATAGAGATAGTTTTACTATAAAGAAGGCATTGCGTCTTACATCTCAAGAATGACAACGTATCTGTATTTTATTAATTCCTTGATTAAGAATCCACTTACAGCATGCTGGACTCTATGCTTATTTCACACCCTAATTTTAGTTAAAAAAACACATAAAAATCTGTTAATTTTATAGAGCATTTCGTTTTTTATTATTAATTTTACTCATTACATACATACATATGTATTCATATATATATATATATATATATTCATTGTGCAATATTACTACATATTTAGTGTAAAACATATATATTTACTAAGGAAATGAATATTTGTGGAATACAATAATACTTTTTTTTAATCGTGAACGTGCCAGTATATCTGCACAAGGAATTAAATATCGTTTCAAATCAAACTGTCGTATGATGCCAACGATCAATACTTGCAAAGTTTGCATAAAGTTAGATTTATAGTTGCTATTCCAATTTGCATCGCCGTTTCACGTAGTCTCTTATTCCCACGTCTCATTTCAATGTGCAAGTTTCTGACTGTTGCTTATATGATCTCTAGGTGCCGGTGTAGAACATATCGTAATTTTTCAATTACGATATGTTAGTAAGAAGAAAATACAGAGATTAGATACATTTTAGAAGAAAAAAGTTTAAAACAAACATTTATATAATTTTTATACTTAAATTAGGTTCAATTTAATCTCTTCTTAATGCTTAACATACACTAGTTCGCTAATATAAAACGTTCTCAGAGAAGAACGAGCAAGAAACTATAGAATATTTTTAAATCTTTGTTATAATTTCATTTACAACTTACAATAAATTAGTATAATGTCAAAAGTCTGTTATTATTTGTAATATGTAAATTTTAACAAAATAATATCCGTAGCCAGAGACCTTTTGAGCGCAGATTAAGAATTATATCCTCAAATTATTGTCCTCAATATATTCAATTATATAGAAGACTTTTTGACGAAATTTTCTAAGCAAGATTTTTTTAATTTTTTTGATTATTGCAGTATATTTTCAGATATAAGAGAATAGTACAACAATCGGATATTCATTAATTGAAAATTATACTTTATTTTCCGATATTGTTCTGTATTTCGTTTTTTTACAAAATATTAAGATATAATACGATACTTTTGTCAGAGTTTTTTCCCTTATGTTGTTAGATTTTAGGAAAGAATTTTTTATTTAGGAGATTATAATACGTGAATGAGTTTGGTGTATTTAATTACTCTGTTCTCTATAGTAAAAATGACATTGATTTTAACAGTATTTTAATTAGTAACAGAATCGAGCCGATCGGAAAGCACTCGGTCGTCGAAGATTCGAGCCGCTCTACGCTGGATGCGGTCAAGTGGAAGGAGCTGGTACTGGGGAGCCCCAGCCCAGACTTGGGACTAGTATTCCATATGCGGCCGAATCTGTGCCTTTTAAAGTAGCAGGCGATGAGCTGGCATAAAATACTGTCCCGCTCTGCTGAGCACACCAAGCTTTTTAGAGGCCAATTTGGCCTGCTCTTCCAAGTGACCACGAAACTGCACGTCACTCGATATATCAATGCCAAGGATTCTAATACTGGCTGAGGCAACAAGAGTATTGCCTTGAAACTGAGGAGATACGACCAAGGGGGTTTTTAGCGGTAAACGCGCAAACATGTGTCTTCTGTGGATTAAACTGAACTAGATTTAGTCGCGCTCAGTCTGAGATTTTGTGCAAAAAAGTTTCGCCCGGTACTCTCACACAAGTTTGTCCCGGTACTCTGCGATGTTTTCCCGCGAAATACTGGCATGGTCGGTGTATAAAGCATCACCAGTGCCGTCATCTGCATGGCAATGAATGTTACCAGTTTGCAACATGTCATTGATATGCAGAAAAAACAGCATCGATGATAGCACGCAGCCTTGTGTAACACCAGCGTTAATGGGCTTGTAATCGGAGCGTGCACCATCTACTACGACCTTGATGCTCTGATCAGCAAGAAAACTGGTGATACAATTGAACATTTTCTCGGGAAGCCCATAGGTAGGAAGCTTCGTAAGAAGCACTTTGTGCCAAACCCGATCGAAGGCCTTCGCTATGTCCAAACTGACGGCCAACGCCTCCGCCTTGACTGTTTTGTACTTAAAATTTTACGTCAAAACTACTGGGAGTAAAATCAAAGATGACAAATGTTACAGGCACTAATTAACGCTAAATTTGTGCAGCAATTGCAAGGTATGCAAACTTGGTGCCTATACCAACAGTGTTGAAATCCGGGTGATAAGCTAACTTGGTGACATCGTCTATTGGAATAGATTCCCAAGATGGTTGCATAGCGCGAGTGCTGTGCGACAACACGTTGGTTCGGCTGCATCTCAGCTCGCCTGTGCTAGTGAAACTCGACGGTTCACCTATACGGGTGAAGGGTGACGATTTGCTTTTTCGAGTGGAGCGCAACAATATGTTTGTTTGCGAATACGCAAACAAACATAATTGTTATCGCAATCAAATTGCACGAAATTTCAAAATTTAAATTAGCTCCTTATTTGTAAAGTAAAGTTACAGCCTATATACGTCCCACTGCTGGGCTCAGGCCTCCCCCTCATTTCTGAGAGGGTTTTAGGGCAAGTCCTTATTTGACTGGTATTAAAATAAATATTGCAACATCATTGTTATCACGGAATTCTATAAAAAGTTATATTTTTTAAATTTTGTACTAAAAAATTAATATACCACGTTGTCATATTCCTACATTGTCATCCGATTTTGAGTTATGTACAAAATTTCAAGTCTCTTAATCATCGGAAAGTAACCACCCGGAACGACTGACGGACAAGAAAGTTGCTTAAAAATGTGGCTAAATAACACTTTCTTTAAAATATTTATTATATTAATGCGAATATTTCATTATATACAATGTTTTAACTCGGTTTATGGACTTAATCGCGTTTAATATTACTTATTTATTTCCCGACGTTTCGACCACAAAATAATACGATACACTATATACGCTGGAAGTCCTTTTGGTTACGGGCTTCAGCTTATTAAAAATTAGTTTGTGGTCACGAGGAGAACGTAGTTCCCAGCGTCCCTTATGTTAAAGATATCCCAAGCTACTTCTAACTATTTTTATTTCTATCTACGCTGTTCATTGTAAATAAAAATAAGTTTAATTAAACACCACAAAAACCTTAAAATTATCTGTTTTTAATTTAAAGTTATTTTTTGTACCACACCCATACTTATATTTCTACGGCATAACTAATGGATGGAAAGGAGGATATTTTACAACGCAATTGAGACACTTATGAGAATGTCGCTATTTGTAAAGCTATTCAGAAAATATAGCGGATTTAGTTATGATGGTAAGCAATTTTAAAAGGCGTTATATTTCTTTGCTTTAATTTTTTTATGTTATGATTATTTACCTCAATCGATAATTAAGACTATACTTGTATAATTTACATCATTTATCTAATATCTCTTTACCAAACATATATAAAGATTCTTGCAAAGTTGTTCATAAATGAGTTTATTTGAAAATGTTGGTATTCTCTTCTATCTTTACACAAAGTTTAAGATCTGTGCGAAATTAAACCACAAATATCTGTGCGAATTATCAAACTTGCAAAGAGTAAGTTGGCAATTAGTGTTGCCTTTACTTGTATTATTGTTATTATAATACACACTTCCTATTTTTGAACTATCGGGGCATCCTGATCATATTTTAGAGTGTATTAAAGGCGATCACTGAAACCCTTTAAGTAAAATGAATTATATATTTTGAGAATTAAACTTTTAATAAAAAGTAAATGCCAACATTTTCAAATTCCATATTTATTTTCTCCCACATATGATTAGCACTACAATAAAATAGGTAAAAATGAACGTATAAAAGTAAATAACAGCTATAAATACATGTATATATTATATACGGATATACGGGATATCTAGTTGGGAGAATGGTCCCCAAACTAGGTTGCCCTGTGCTATGGGATAACTAAGCCCCCTCCCCTCCCTCCGTCCTAGAAGTAATATTGCTATAATACTGTTACGAGCTTGAGGGTTCGTGACAATAAAAATTGCCGATAAAATTACCTAAATTAACACTTTAATTTACTTTACACAATTAAAGTTAAAACACTAATAATTTAAACACACTAATTCACTTAATTCCACTCCGAAGCTTCGCTTGTTTCGCCCAAATCAACACTGCCTCGGTCGCATCTTGCAGCGCCTATATATTTGAATCAGCAAAGAAATATCCAGAATGTTCAAGTAAACACGCGGAAGGCACCGAGCGTTCGAGTTTCGACTAGGCGCTGTCAGTTGAGCGATTTGTGATGTCATTTTCTCAATGCTCCCCTCGCTCTCGTTCCTGACACTAGATGGCGCTAGTTGACTTATTCATGCAACACTGCCCCCTCCTAAGACATGCTCGTCCCGAGCATTATCGGTCCCATAATATCGCGCCAAGCGATCCACATGGACGATCTTAGGAGTCCCTCTTGCGCCTTTCTGTATCCGGTAGGTCACATCGTTGATCCTGGTTACAATCCGGTACGGGCCGTCCCATTTAGCTTGAAGCTTAGGAGATTTCCCTTTGCTGCGGACTGGATTGTGCAACCACACAAGTGAACCTTCGTCGAACCCTTTGTTGTTCATTTTGCGGTCGTACCGGGTTTTCATTTTCTCAGACATTTGCTGGCCCGATTGTCTGACGTGCTCATAAATGTCATTCATTTTGTTCCGCAAGTCATTTGCATAATCGGTTATACTGCGTGGGGCATCAGGTGGTATCCCGGTGATCAGGTCCGCAGGCAGCCGTAATTCTCTTCCAAAGTTTGCGAAAGCTGGTGTCACTGCTGTACTTTCGTGAACAGAACTTAGATATGACAACAAAAACGGTTGTATGTGCTTGTCCCAATCTCGTTGCCGATTGTCTACAACTTTTGCTAGGTACCTCTCCAATGTCTGATTAAATCGTTCCACCATTCCATCAGATTGCGGGTGATAAGAAGTCGTTCTTGTTTTATGAGTACCCATAACTCGGCAAGTTTCCTGGAATATTTGAGACTCAAAATTCCTTCCTTGATCGCTGTGAATCTCTAAAGGTACTCCAAAACGACAGAAGACTTCATGAACTAGTTTATCTGCAACTGTTGAAGCTTCTTGATTTGGAATGGCGAAGACTTCTGGCCACTTAGTGAAGTAATCCATCACAACCATGAAATACTTGTTACCGCTTTCACTCTCCGGATACGGCCCCGCCACGTCAATGGCTATTCTCTCCCATGGTGCACTCACATTGTACAACTTCAATGCACCTCTACTACGAGTCTGAGGTCCCTTTACAGCCGCACAACTTGTACATTTGCGACACCAGTCCTCGACATCGTTTCGACAGTGGACCCAGTAAAACCGTTCTCGGATCTTCAGTAGAGTTCGTTTAACTCCCAGATGGCCTCCTGAATAATCATTATGGTACAGCTGTAGAACATCCGGTACTTTAGCTTTAGGGACAACTATTTGTAAATAACAGCTGTCTCCCCGAACATTTTCCCATTTACGGCACAGAACTCCATCCTGAAGCAGCAAGCTGTCCCACTGGGCCCAATAGCTTTTAGTGGTTGAACTCATTGCTGAGACGTCGCTCCACTTAGGCTTGGGAGCACTGGCCCTTATCCATTCCAGAATCGGCTTGATGTCCGGATCTTCCTGCTGTGCATGTTGTAAGCTGTTATTCCATTCGTTGCTGAGGTGGTCCGTCCTGAGCATCCTCACGGATACCTCTTCCTTACTCTCTTGCCTAGTACAATGGTTGCAATCTTCAGGACAAGGTCTTCTTGACAATGCATCTGCGTTGCCGTGAGATTTTCCGCTGCGATGTTCGATCTCAAAGTCGTATTCCTGCAGTAGTTCAATCCACCTCGCAACTTGTCCTTCTGGATTTTTAAACTGCAATAGCCATTTTAGTGCAGCATGGTCAGTTCGTAAGTGAAACTTTCGTCCCAGAAGATATTTGCTAAAATGCTGCAACGACTTTACCACAGCGAGCAATTCGCGTCTTGTGACACAATAGTTCCTTTCCGGTTTTGACAACGACTTGCTGAAGTACGCTATTACGACCTCTTGGTCACCATTCCGTTGAGACAACACACCGCCGAGTCCTATATCACTTGCGTCTGTGTCAACTATAAATTCTTTGCTTGCATCAGGGTATCCCAAAATAGGTGTTTTGCACAGACGGTCCTTGAGCTCCTGGAATGCGATATTGCAACTTTCATCCCAGCAGAAATGTCGCTTCTCCTCGGTTAGCTTGTGCAGAGGTTTGGCTATATCTGCAAAGTTCTTCACGAATCGCCGGTAATAGGAGCACAAACCCAAAAATGCTCTAACCTGCGTCTTGTCTTTTGGAACCGGCCAATCCTTCACAGCGGAGATTTTCTCTGGATCTGTGCGGATACCTTCTTCCGATACTACAAACCCCAAAAAGTTAACTTGCCGTTGAAATAGTGAACATTTCTTCGGGCTCAACTTGAGGTTGGCACTCTGAATCTTCATGAGCACGCGTTCCAGGTTTTGAAGGTGTTCCTCAAACGTACGGCCCACGATGATGATGTCATCCAAGTAGACCAGACAGGCATCGCCAATTAGCCCGGTAAGTACAAGTTCCATCAGCTTTTCAAACGTTGCTGGAGCATTGCACAACCCAAACGGCATTACTTTGAATTGCCACAGACCCTTTCCCGTCGAGAACGCAGTTTTCTCCTTGTCCTTAGGGTCAATTTCAACTTGCCAGTAGCCACTTTTTAGATCCAGCGTGCTAAACCATTTTACTCCTGTAAGCATGTCCAGCGTGTCATCAATTCTTGGCAAGGGATAGCTGTCCTTCTTTGTAACGTCGTTCAGACGGCGGTAATCAACACAGAACCGCATGCTGCCATCCTTCTTTTTCACCAGCACCACTGGTGAACACCATGGACTAGAGGAAGGTTCAATAACACCATCCTTCACCATTCCTTCAATCATGGTTTCCACTTCCTTTTCCCGTGCTACCGGCAATCTTCTTGGCCGCTGACGGATAGGCAATTCCTCTCCTGTGTTTATTTTGTGTTGAACTAGGCCAGTCTTTCCTATGTCAGCATCATTTGATGAGAATACATCGGCGTACTTGAGTAACAACTTCTTCGCCTTGACCAATTCGTTCGGGGACAGAACACTGTGATAGTCTTCCAAAAGTGTGGTCACTCTCGTTTCTGAATCCTTGCTGGGGGTCCCACTCGATATATATTGGCACTGACGTAACCAATCCACTTCCTCACAAGTACCAACCAGTGTGCCTTTTTCTATAATCTGTTCCCGGTCGCAAAGGTTCAGCACACGTACTCCTGAGATGTCAGTGGTCCTGACCAAGGTTCGAGCTACTTTCCATGGAAGGTCATTGTTTACCCTTTCCACAAGTACACAACGGTGAGCTTGCCCAGCGTTTCGAGGTAGACTAACCGAAACAATCGTTTCCGATCTCGGCGGAAGAACAATCTTCTTGATGCTGTACACGTTCCCTGGTAACGCACCTTCCATAAAAAGTTCCTCCTGTCCACATTTCAAAACACCTTGCTTAACGTCGATCTCACAACAATTATTCCTCATAAAGTCTAGGCCTAAGATGCAGTCGTCCATTATATCAGCCACGATGACATTATGCAGGTAGATCACGTTGCCTAGCTTCAACTCCATCACCTTCTCTCCACGGACGGGTATACGCTGACCGGTGGCTGTTACCAAATTAAGGCGTTCTCGGTTGTATGCGGAGTCCCCAAGGAACTGACTTATAAGTTGGGAACTAACAACCGTACGAGAGACTCCAGTGTCTATGGTCAGCTTACACGGCATTCCGTTGATCTCGCCCTTTATGATTAGGCTGTTCCCATCATGGGTTTGTGAGATCGAGATCCTTGGGGCTCTTTTAACATCAGCCAGCACCCGCCCCGCAGTTCTAGCTTTTACTCGTTTCCCTGCCGCTGCTGGGCGGTGCTGTTGGCCGCACTACCCTCCTGAGATCGTTCAATTTCCCTTTCTAGGGTTCGCTTAGGGCAGCTGGATCGAAGATGGCCCTTTTCCCCACAGCCATAGCACCTTGGGCTGTATCCTTTGTTGCGGTCGCGAACTGTAGCTGCTGCAACCTCCCTGACGCGATGGGAACGATGATCCTGCCGCACGGCTTCCACTTCCAGTGCATGGGCCAAGGCGTCCTTAAGCGTCTCGTGGTGCCCGAGCCTCACAGCAGCTCTGACTTCCAGGTCGCGGATGCCGTCGATGAATGTCTGCACCAGGTTCCCTTCAATGAGCGCAGGTACAGACCGGTATGCTTTTCGCACCAGCTTCTCCACTTCTAGAGCCCACTGCTGCAGGTTTTCGTTGATGCGCTGCACACGATCTTTAAGCTGCGCACGAAAGACGTGTTCCAGGTGAGCGTCGCCATATCTCGCCTCCAATGCCTCAAGGAGTTGCTCATAAGTCACTTCCTCACCGAGAGCTTCCAGAACTATTAAGGCCTGGTCGCGCAGGCCTAGTGTGAGAGCAGTCATGGCCTGACTTTTATTCCAGCCGTTCGCCTTCATAACAGCCTCGAACTGGATTTTGTAGGCTGACCAGGAAGAAGTCCCGTCGAATGGTGGAACCTTGAACCCACGTAGCGAAGGTGTAATAGCTACTACGGGAGCTGTAGCTCCATCTCCAAGTTTGAGTTCGTCCAGTGATTTCTTCATGTCAGCCATTACGTTGTCAACCCGATTATTTACTTGGTCGATTCGGGTTTCAGCTTTCTCGATTCGGTTTTCAGCTTTCGCGATTTGGGTTTCAGCTTCCGACAGGCGTTTGTCATGCTGAGCAACCCTATCCTTCACCTCCTTTATCTCCTTCCCGAAGGTAGCGTGAAAGTCCTTCATGAGGAGCATCTGTTCCTCCTGTCGGCGGGCCTGTTCCTCCTGTCCGCTCTGCAGCTGCTCTTTCAACTGACGGACCTGTTCCTCCTGTCCGCTCTGCAGCTGCTCTTTCAACTGACGGACCTGTTCCTCCTGTCGGCGTGCCTGCTCTTGCAGCATCACCATCAGAGCACCTAAGTCAGGTGCTGCAGATGTAGGAGCTACCGACGGGCCTGCAGCCGGTGGCTGGCCCTCCGACGTCTGCGGCGTTGCACCACCAAATCTTCGTTGGTCCGTCTCCTGCTGGCGTTGACTTCGGGTACGGACACCCTCCGTTTCCTCCTTAGGTAAAATCGGCATTATTTTATCCCACTTCTGACACCAATTGTTACGAGCTTGAGGTTCGTGACAATAAAAATTGCCGATAAAATTACCTAAATTAACACTTTAATTTACTTTACACAATTAAAGTTAAAACACTAATAATTTAAACACACTAATTCACTTAATTCCACTCCGAAGCTTCGCTTGTTTCGCCCAAATCAACACTGCCTCGATCGCATCTTGCAGCGCCTATTTATTTGAATCAGCAAAGAAATATCCAGAATGTTCAAGTAAACACGCGGAAGGCACCGAGCGTTCGAGTTTCGACTAGGCGCTGTCAGTTGAGCGATTTGTGATGTCATTTTCTCAATGCTCCCCTCGCTCTCGTTCCTGACACTAGATGGCGCTAGTTGACTTATTCATGCAACAATACATTTAATAAAAGTTATGTACTATTTGAATTAAAAGTATATTAAAATAAACTTGTTCAGTTTGGAAAAACTGTGTAAATATTGTATTAAAAAACGTGCTTTAAATACTGGTAAATGTGGGTAGGGTGTATAATTGTGTGTGTGATATTAAACGTTGAAATTTGGTAACCTTGAAATTCTGATATTCCTTAGTCAACTCAGAGGACAAAAATTTAAATAGTTATAAAAATTAGAAAAGCCTGCTTCAAATCGAATAATAAAAGAAATCAAATAAAAATAATAAAATAATTTACCATATAACAGCTACAGAAGTGTGGGATTAAATTTTTTATGCAATATGCCTTAGCGCCAACTTCTGAAGCTGTTACTTATATGCAAAAAAAAAATTTAATAGCTAGTTTTTACTTTTAATACGGGATTATTTAAAAATTGACTTCATTTTAAATATTTAAAAGAATTAAGATTAAAAGAAACTCTATTTTTTTTTTCGAAAAATATAATTTAATATTCATGCTCATCTGGAATTCTACATACAACAAATGTTTGCAAAACATAAAAAATAAGCCTTATACTGACAAGTATATCATTATCACTTCTGGACTAATTAAAAAGTTTAATTATAAATAACGAAAATAATAGCTAAGTCATTAAGGAACAGACCTTGTTCAGCCGTGCATTTTTAGAGACTGATAAAGGTGATGAATAACAAGAATGTGACCTCCATATCTACTCATATTGTTTTCATACTATGGATGCAAGTGCATCAGTTCATTGGTTTACTTTGTTATCTTTATATAAAATAACATTATGCGTGTTCGTAATTCTTCTCCTCCTAAACAGCTGAACCGACCATAATGACATATTTATTGAGTCTTTTTAAAAATTAAAATTTAATTTTATAATCGCATAAAAGAAACATGTAACTTTTCATTAAAAAGCAGCTGATATTCTGTCGAAAATTTTACTTTGATTACATATTTATTAAGTTTTATCTTGAAAACACCATTACTTTCCACTATCGCATTCCCGCCGCGAAATTATTTCGTCCATTACACACTGGATCAGTTAAAATAAAGCATTTTATTACTTACATTACTTTTGAATTTTTTAATGCAAAATTGTCGTAAATTATTATTTATTTATATTATTTACACTAAAGAATACTCTGGAGATAGTATATAGATAATAACACTATAGATAATTCCGTAAGTATATAGAGCAACAATGAATATAGGCTTACATCTAAAACAAGACTATTGACAGACAAAAACATGTAACTTTGATTATATACCTGTCTGGATGAAGTGCAATCTCAACAAAAATAACTGGCCCGATTTGGAGCGCTTGTTTGCTTATTACACACACAAGTATGCGTCACTACTATTTCTTAACAAGTGCGCTGCGTCACTCGAGGGTGAGCTGAGTGATACAAGCTCTGAAATATTCCCCATTAGATTAAGTTCTCATTAGACACTTTAATTTTCTATATTCAAAGTATAAATACAAAAGAAATGAAATATATATTTAATAAATTAAATTAAATTAAGTATAAATTTTATACTTATTTTTATTTGCAGAGTTATAGATTAATAATGATTGATATGTCAATTATTGTACTTTTAATTTATTATATTTTATTTGATATTAATTGTGTATATTATATTGACTTACTTACTTATAAAAATAACGATTTATTATATTCATCATCATCATCATCATCATTACAGCCCTTCACAAGTCCACTGCTGAACATAGGCCTCCCCCAAGTAATGCCACAAAGCACGGTCCTGAGCCACCTGCATCCATCGACTTCCTGCCTATCTTACCAGGTCGTCACTCCATCTAGTGGGGGTCGCTCTACACTATGCCTACCGGTACGAGGCTGCTACTCGAGAACCTTTCTTCCCCATCGGTTATCGGTTCTTCGAGCTATAACGCCGGCCCATTGCCACTTCAGCTTACTAATCCGTTGGGCTATGTCGGTCACTCTAGTTTTACTGCGGATATCCTGATTTCTGAGTTTATCACGCAGAGAAGCTCCGAGCATAGCTCTCTCCATATCTCGCTGAGCGACCTTGAGCGTCCCCATACGGCCAGCAGTGAAGGACCACGTCTCAGATCCGTAAGTCATCACTGGCAACACGCACTGGTTGTACAATCTAGTTTTTTAGAGATTGAGGTATACCTGACGAGAAGATATGTCGTAATTTCCCGAACGCTGCCCAGCCGAGTTGAATCCGTCGATTGACCTCTGGGTCGAAGTTGGACTTACCTAGTCGGACTATTTGTCCCAGGTAAACGTACTCGTCAACAACTTCGAGAATATTGCTCCCAACAACTACCGGCATAGGTGTGACATGGACAATCTTTGTTTTGTCCATGTTCATCTTAAGACCTATCCGTTGGGAGGCACTATTGAGGTCATTGAGCATAGTGCTTAAGTTCTCCAGCGATTCTGCCATAAGTACTATATCGTCGGCAAATCGAAGGTTAGTGGTGTACTCGCCATTGATGTTAATACCGTATCCTTTCCAGTGCAGTAGCTTGAAAACGTCTTCCAATGCAGCGGTGAAGAGTTTCGGGGATATAATATCACCCTGTCTTACACCTCTCTACAGTTGGATAGGTTTCGAACTCTGGTTCTGTACTCGGTTAGCCATCGTAGCCCTACTGTACAAACACTTCAGCACTTCGATATACCGACAGTCAACTTGGCACCGCTGAAGAGACTGTAGCACCTCGTAAATTTCGACGGAATCAAAGGCTTTCTCATAGTCCACATACGCCAGGCAAGGTGGCAGATTGCACTCTTCAGTCTTCTGTACAATCTGCCGCAAGGTATGTATGGGGTCTATGGTACTGAAGCCTTTTCGGAAACCGGCTTGTTCGGGAGGCTGAAAGTCGTCGAGTCTGCGTGCGAGACGATTCGTAATGACTCTCGAAAACAGCACGTAGACGCGGCTCAGAAGGGAAATCGGTCTGTAGTTCTTCGAGAGAGCGTTGTCGCCTTTCTTAAAAAACAAGACCACCGCACTTCTGCTCCACGCCTCTGGAGTAGTGCCACCATGGAGGACGGAATTGAAGAGCTTCTGAAAGACTTCAAGTACCGGTGTTCCACCCGCTTTCAGAAGCTCCGCTGTAATTCCATCCTCGCCTGGGGCCCTGCCGTTTTTAAGGTACTGGAGAGCCATTCTAATCTCGCTTAGACTGACGTCCTGGATATCATCGGAATAGTGTCGGATAAGACTTTCTCTTGGATCGTTACTCACACTTGCGTGTGGCTCCAACGATGATGTGTACAGCTGCCCATAGAACCTCTCAATCTCACTCAAAATCTCAGGTGTCCCGGAAACGATGCTTCCACACTCAGTCTTCAGCTTTGACAGTTGGCTCTTACTGGCAGACAGATCTCTGGCAAAGACTTTTCACTATAGTACGTTTCTAGGGCAGGCGGAAAAAATTACATTGACCTCAAGTATTATGTTTGCATCGAAACAGAACGACAGTTAATGCTTCCATACATTTTTTTATAGATTATATATCGTTATGCGCTAAGCGTATCTCGTGGTACGGGGTAGGGTAAAAGAAGCGGTCATACAGAGATTATAAACTGTTTTGACGCGATTTGCGATAGGTCTCACGCCGTGCGTATTTAAGAAAGCGGATGGAGCAGAACTCATCCCTTATTCTGCATTGGAATGTGCTTACGTGTAGATAGAATGAGATTTGAAAATTTTCGGTTACAGTATTTGTTTTAATTTTTATTAAGTTTGTTTTGTTAGTTGTATTATTACGTTTTGTATTAAAGTTTTTGTTATTGTTTCGTGACGTTTTGTATATTATCACTAGTATGAAATCGACTCCATCGACATGAAAATCTCTAAAGACTTTACGTCACCACGACTTTACGTAACGTATTAGAGGTTAGTTACTATGTGATTATTGATACGGTAGCGGGTAGGTTAGTTCTCTCGATAATAAATCAGTCTGTTGCCTACACACGCCTTTGATTGACGCTCCATTGGCGACGAGTACGGCATTATTCTTAGAGTTTTTTTTTTTCTTACGCAATCGCTTAAAAGTTGTGCAAAAATGCCGATCGGAAAAATAGAGCCATTTAATTTAAGTTCGAAACAATGGCTCGCGTATATTCGTCGTAAAAACCAATACATTATGCTAAATGAAATCAGTGATTCGTTGAAACTACCGCTGTTAATAACAGTTGTGTGCGAAGAAACTTATGCCTTAATGTGTGATCTGTGTTCGCCGTGTTTTCCAGAAAATAAATCATACGATGAATTGGTAAAACTACTTAGTAACGGAACATTTAGAACCGCAACGTGCCGAGATCGCCGAACGCCACGTGTTCAGGCTGCGGCGGCAAAGTTTTGGGGAATCGCTCAGCTAATACTTTACAGGCATTAAAACATCTCGCGGCTACGTGCAATTTCGGCAAGTGCAACGCTGTTCCACGCTCCAGGAAAACCTGGTGGTGGTGGTGGAGGTCTGGTGAATGATGCGATGCGATCTAGGATTTTCGCCAAAAAGAAAATTCAATATAAGGAGGCAGTGGTGCTCGTTCTGGCATTAGAGGCTGCTGAGAAGCATGCCGAAGAAACGAGAAACTGAACATGACGCTTTTTTGTGCAATATTAAACGATATGTTCTTTGTGGTTGGCCGCCGGGCCCGAGCTGCGATGCTGAAAAGCCTTACTTTCGCCGGAAACTTGACTTCGTTTTAGAACAGGGCTGTGTAATGTACAAATATAGAATAGTAATCCCCTACTTTTGCAAAAGAAGATTTTAGACGAAATTCACGAGGGCCATCTGGGCATGAATAAAATGAAAAGTTTAGCGTGGAATTACGTGTATTAGGCGAGCTTAGATCGGGATATCGATGAGGTGTGCAGGTCATGTGCTGCGTATCGTACCGTGCTGGACGCGCCACCACGGGCGCAACTGCACCCTTGGGAATTTCCGTTGCACCCGTGGCAGCGTGTACATGCCGATTTTGAAACAAATTAAATCTTAAAACACTAATAATTAAACACACTAATTCACTTAATTTCGCTCCGAAGCTTCGCTCGTGTCGCTGAGTTCAACTCTACTACCATCGCATCTTGCAGCGCCTACTTATTTAAATTAGCAAAGAAATATCCAGAATGTTCAAGTAAACACGCGCAAGGTACCGAGCGTTCGAACTTCGACTAGGCGCTGTCGGTGAGTGATTTGTGATGTCATTTTCTCAATGCTCCCCCTCGCTCTCGTTCCTGACACTAGATGGCGCTAGTTGACTTATTCATGCAACACTCCTTTCTGTAACGGCTCCGCAATGTCAAGGGCTGTCCTATCCCGTGGTGCACCAACATTGTACAATTTCGGTGCTCCTCTACTACGTGTCCGAGGTCCCCCGCTCGGCCGCACAACTTGTACATGTACGACACCAATCCTCGACATCGTCACAATAATGGACCCAGTAAAACTGTTCTCGGACCTTCAGTAGAGTTCGTTTAACTCCCAGATGGACTCTTGAACGACCATTATGGCACAACTGTAGAACATTCGGCACTTTAGCTTTAGGGACAACCATTTGCAAACGACAGCTGTCTCTTCGACCATTGTCCCATTTACGGCACAGGACTCCATCCTGAATCAGCAAACTGTCCCATTGGGCCCAATAGCTTTTCGTGGTTGAACTCATCGCTGAGACGTCCCTCCACTTAGGCTTGGTAGCACGGGCCTTCATCCATCCCAGAATCGGCTTGATGTCCGGATCTTCCTGCTGTGCATGTCGTAGGTTGTCCTTCCACCCGTTGCTGAGGTGGTCTGTCCTGAGCATCCTCACGGATACCACCTCCTTACTCTCTTGCCTACTACAATGGTTGCAATCTTCAGGACAAGGTCTTCTTGACAATGCATCTGCGTTGCCGTGAGATTTCCCGCTGCAGTGTCTGATAGTAAAGTCGTATTCCTGCTGCTGCTGGGCGGTGCTGTTAGCCGCACTTCCTTTCTGCGACCGTTCACCTTCCCTTCGTAGGGTGTGCTCAGGGCAGCTGGACCGAAGATGGCCCCTTTCCCCACAGCCATAGCACCTAGGGCTGTATCTTTTATTGTGGTCGCGAATCGTAACTGCTGTAACCTCCCTAGCGTGAGGTGAACGATGATCCTGTCGCCGCCAGGCAGTGTCGTTAGCTACACTACCCTCTCGAGATCGATCAACTCTCCTTTCCACGGTTCGCTTAGGGCAGCTGATTCGAAGATGGCCCTTTTCCCCACAGCCATAGCACCTTGGGCTGTATCCTTTGTTATGGTAGCGAACTGTAGCTGCTGCAACCTCCCTGACGCGATGGGAATGATGATCCTGCCGCACGGCTTCCACTTCCAGTGCATGGGCCAAGGCGTCCTTAAGCGTCTCGTGGTGCCCGAGCCTCACAGCAGCTCTGACTTCCAGGTCGCGGATGCCGTCGATGAATGTCTGCACCAGGTTCCCTTCAATGAGTGCAGGTACAGACCGGTATGCTTTTCACACCAGCTTCTCCACCTCTAGAGCCCACTGCTGCAGGTTTTCGTTGATGCGCTGCACACGATCTTTAAGCTGCGCACGAAAGACGTGTTCCAGGTGAGCGTCGCCATATCTCGCTTCCAAGGCCTCAAGAAGCTGCTCATAGGTCACTTTCTTACCAAGAGCTTCCAAAACAGTTAAGGCTTGGTCGCGCAGGCCTAGGGTGAGTGCAGTCATGGCTTGGCTTTTATTCCAGCCGTTCGCCTCCATGACGGCCTCGAACTGGATTTTGTAGGCCGACCACGAAGAGGTCCCGTCGAACGGCGGCACTTTGAATCCACGTAGCGAAGGTGCTGCAGCTACTACGGGAGCTGTAGTTCCAACCGCAAGTTTGAGGTCGTTTAGCGTTTTCTTCACGTCAGCCATCACGTTGTCAACCCGATTGTTCACATGGTTGATTCGGGTTTCATGTTCTTCGATTCGGGTTTCAGCTTCCGACAGGCGGTTGTCGTGTTGAGCAACCCTATCCTTCACGTCCCTTATCTCTTTCCCAAAGGTAGCGTGAAGGTCCTTCATGAGGAGCATCTGCTCTTCCGACCGACGAGCCTGTTCCGCCTGCTGACGGGCCTGTTCCTCTTGTCCGCTCTGCAGCTGCTCTTTCAACTGACGGACCTGTTCCTCCTGTCGGCGGGCCTGTTCCTCCTGTCGGCGAGCCTGTTCCTCCTGCTGCTCTTTCAACAGACGGGCCTGTTCCTCTCGTCCGCGCTGCAGCTGCTCCTGTAGCATCGCCATCAGAGCACCTAAGTCAGGTGCTGCAGATGTAGGAGCTAATGACGGGCCCGCAGCCTCCGTGGCTGGCAGTTGGCCCTCCGACATCTGCTCCGTTGCACCACCAAATCTCCGCTGGTCCGTCTCATGCTGGCGTTGACTGCGGGTACGGACACCCTCCGTTTCTTCCTTAGGTAAAATCGGCATGATTTTATCCCACTTCTGACACCAATTGTTACGAGCTTGAGGTTCGTGACAATAAAAATTGCCGATAAAATTACCTAAATTAACACTTTAATTTACTTTACACAATTAAAGTTAAAACACTAATAATTTAAACACACTAATTCACTTAATTCCACTCCGAAGCTTCGCTTGTTTCGCCCAAATCAACACTGCCCCCATCGCATCTTGCAGCGCCTATATATTTAAATTAGCAAAGAAATATCCAGCATCTTCAAGTAAACACGCGGAAGGTACCGAGCGTTCGAGTTTCGACTAGGCGCTGTCAGTTGAGCGATTTGTGATGTCATTTTCTCAATGCTCCCCTCGCTCTCGTTCCTGACACTAGATGGCGCTAGTTGACTTATTCATGCAACACTACTATATTTTAACTCATAATAGAGTTTAGTTTGTAATTTTGTATGTGTATAATACTCTAATTCATTGTCTTTGACGCAAAATGTACTTAACATATGTGGGTTGATACCTTAATAAATAAACTTTTATTATTTATTATTATTATTTTAATTGTCCTTACGTCCTAATTTATTAAAGAAATATCTTAATCTATTGGATTATTTCTATAACGCTTAAATTATTTTATATTTCTTGCCATAAAACACGACTTCAAGTACCCGTTTTCCACTCGCTTTCAGAAGCTCCGCTATAATTCCATCCTCGCCCGGGGACTTGCCGTTTTTAATGTGCTTCAGAGCCATTCTAATTTTTTTCAGACTGATGTCCGGGATATCATTGGAGTAGTGTTTGATAAGACTTGATCTTGGATTGCTATTCACACTTGCGTGTGGCTCCAACGATGATGTGTGCAGCTGCCCACAGAACTTCTCAATCTCATTTAAAATCTCAGGTGTTCCGAAAAGATGCTGCGACACTTAGTTTTAAGCTCCGAAATCCAACTTTTACTGGCAAACAGATCCCTGGCAACTTGACTTTGGAGCTCTGTTTCCGCTTAATCGCTTCTTCAATACGAGCTGTATTGAAGTTGCGTAAGTCCCGCCGCACGTATTTGGAGATCTGGCTGTTCAGTTGCATGTATGCTGTCAATTCTGCTGAAGACTACAGCTTCATTTCCCGTCTAACACCCGTGAGATTATTAGTGTGATCGGAATGTTTTTCTATTATTCTGCGGCTGTTCTTGCGGAACTTACCTCCGAATAGATGGACAGTTTCCACCAGCTTGTCATTAATACCGTCCACTGTATTGCAGTCTTCTAGGTACTGGAAACGGTTTGGTACTTCGACCTGGAAGTTTTCGGGAACCCGAATTAGCGCAAATTAAACCGAATTCTATTCCCATCTTCCCCAATGCAGTCGGTAACTGAAACTTTAAATGCTGGTTTACCACGTGAAATTAACTGTCTTTCTAATACTATAATAAAAATGCAGAAGTTGGAATACACAAGGTAAACTGCTGGCTAAGATTGAATTTACTTACTCTAAACCTGTCAAAAACAACTTTTATCCAGTTTAATATCAAGGAAAACCACACTGAAAATATATCAATCAAGCTACATTGCTGTAAATTACTGAAAGATCGACAATGTTCATGCCATATGCTCCATAAATCTGATAATGTCAAATACCTAGGCGTTATTTTAGATTGTAAAATAAACTGGCTTAGTCATATAGATCTACAAACCTCTAGAGTAAGGAAGCTAATTTGGGCGTTTAAACATCTAAGGTATGTGGCTGATTTTGATACACTTCGCGTAGTATATTACGCGCTTGCTCAGTCAGTAATAAACTATTGTATTAGAGTTTGGGGTGGTGCATACAAAACCCACATTTTGCGACTTGAAAGAGCCCAAAGGTCGTTGCTTAAAACGATGACTTTTAAGACGTTTAGATTCCCAACTAGAACACTCTATAGTGATTGTCAAGTTCTTACTGTTCGGCAGTTATACATTTTACAACTTATAAGCAGACAACATCTTGCTACTGCATACGACAAAGACAAAATAGAAGGAAAACGTACAATAGTTAATGTCTTGACTCCAACCGCTTTCCGCACGTCCTTTGCCAGGCGCCAACATGGTTATCTTAGTGTACATTTGTATAACAAAATAAACAAAATTCTTGACTTTTATCCACTTCCACTTTACAAATTTAAAAAGAAGGTAGAAAAATGGCTTTTATCATTAAATTATGAAGAAACGGAGGACTTGTTTAATGTTATAATGTAATCCGCTTGATGAATCCCGTTATTTTTCATTTTATTTATAAGTACATATAAAACACATGCATACACAAACGCAAAAATACGCTTGCTGACACACACACACGCACACGCACATGTACACACCCACACATACACACACACACACACACACACACATACACACACACACACACACACGTACACATGAACCCTAACACACTCAACACACAGATAGTACGTAAATTAAGTAGTAAATAATTTTTATACCTTTTGAAACATTCTTGTTATTTTGAACCTTTATTGTTAATTTATTAGGTCATAAAATTGGGAGAGGGCGCTGATTGCTGAGATACAGGTATAATTCCTAGTTCAGCAATCAGAGACTTCATATATTCACTGTATAATTATCAATAAAGCTTATTATTATTATTATTATTATTATTATTAAAAAAAATACATGTAAAGTCCACCATTTTGAGGCAGCGGGGGGGACTCTTCTTTTCCCAAATGGTGGCACCTATAAATCAAAGCAGGCCTTTGCCCAGCTGTGAAATGGGTATAGTTTAGTTTAGTTTTTCATCATCTTATTAAAGTCTACTTTTGGTTATCTGTTAGACCTCTCCCCCTAGTAGTTAAGATTTGCATTATTGCCATGACTTTTGGCAGCCAGATTGATGAACGCAGTTCCAGAAATCTCTCACCTCTGACGCTTATGCCCGTCAATAGTTTAGATGTTAGACATCGGCGCAACAGATTGTTGGGATTCGTGCAGACCGGTTTTCAGCGGGAATTCAGTGCGACGTGTGGGACGAGGGTACACGGCACCAAGCGACCAACTGACCGCCATATCAACACCGCTTCAGATTTCGCCACCGATGACTACGAGCGCTATACCCGGGTTCTTCAATCCTGACGTACAATTTTGGGTAATAATTATTATACAGTCCTTCATCACCAAAGTAGATGGTTATTAAATTTATATATAACATATTATTATTATTAACACAAGCCACAGTTTCTCTAATCATGACGAATGATAGAGAATGCCATAAGGTGTAAAGTGTGTAAAGAAGGTTTAATAAATAAGTAGAGATGGTTATATCTATCAGAACCATTAGATTTTTTTGGTATTTCCCATAGTCGCCTACCAAGATACCTACATGATGCTATGGAATGATGTATTCTCTAAAGCTGCAATAACATGGCCAAATTTAGTTGTTAATTAGGAATATTCTTACTCGCACGACGTCTTTGTGAAATGTTGTACTTCGACTTTTCCGGGCCGAAACCACTTAGGGACCTTTAAAAAAAGACTCCTTTTAAAAGGCCGACAAAACACCTATAGTTCACCTGTTGTTGTAGTTGCTCATGGCCAGCGGTTTATTTGCCTCCTCTTCTATAAAAAATGTGTTAAATTACCGAAGTAACAAAATTCATTTCATGCGCTAAGGCGTCTATTACTACAGTTTACGTGTTAGCATTACATTACCGAGCGCCCTTAAAACTTTACGTCTAATGGATTACGTGTTAACATTGTTTCTGTATAATGCTGCGAATAAATCTGCTTTTAACCGTTCAATAAAATGTACATCGTACTTCCATTATTTGTCTGTGTAGGTATTCATTTTCCTACGAAAATAATTAAGTTAAATTAAAGTAAATATTCAGACTCGAATATTTTTAAAAACTTACATTATGAGGTGTTATGTAAGTTATTTAACAGAATACTCGTATAAAACTGTGAAAGCTTGTGGTTTAGTCGCCGTAAATTTTGCAGTACGCAATGGATCGGTTTGACCGGATAGGACTCCTCAATTACGAGTATACTATACGAGTACCATCCATTTCAGACCATAGAAGTCTTCTCT
Source organism: Parnassius apollo (assembly GCA_907164705.1). Classification (NCBI taxonomy): domain Eukaryota; kingdom Metazoa; phylum Arthropoda; class Insecta; order Lepidoptera; family Papilionidae; genus Parnassius; species Parnassius apollo. The sequence continues at coordinate 1,033,664 of CAJQZP010001094.1, forward strand.
GCTGATATAGTCCTCTCCCATAGATTGCCCCGGGGGTTTAGCCATAGTTGCCTCGCTTCAACAGCAGGTTGGCTATAGGAAGATGCTGCTGTACATTTCTTTTTTCAGTTTCACTCTGTCGCCTTTTATAACACCCTCAAGACGATATGGGGTAGTGGATATTTTAACAACGCCACTAAACAGTGGGTTCTCACCGTGTAATAGCAGTGGCAGCTTAATGCTGCTTCGTATAGTAAGAGTAGAGTAGCGGACATAATTGTTACTAGAAATTGTAATTCTAACTTTCTCCTCAAGGATGACAATGCAACTGTATGTATATGTTAATGGGCCACCACTTTCAATCAAGTCGGCTGTGTGCTCGTTTATTACACTTATCTTAAAAAGGCTACAACCCGATTTGATCGTCACCAATTCAATTCAACAATTATAAATAACACTAGCTAATCCGCACAATTTCAATATAAATAGCAAAATATAGATGTACCTACTACTAGCGACATCTCGTATCAAAGTGTGAAAAAATGTTGTCTATATGATTCTTTACTTTTGTCTTTTGAAAATATAGTTCTCTTCAGTCTTGTACTCGCTGAGTCACGTTGTTTTATTATAGGTTATGGGCCCAGGCCGCTTCTGGCTCATAAAAAGTACTTAGTTCTCGCGAAAGTACAATTATTGATTATCGGACTGTTACGACGCTCACGTTGCTTCTCGAACTATTCTCCCTCCCCGCGGATGTACACGCGCTCACCAAATAGTATTTCTCCCAGACGACACCAGCGGCCTACATCATCAACAAGGACCTTATCGATAAAAATATCGTGGCAGAATAGGACTAAGTGTGTTGAGTTGTGCAGATTTATTGTATCGTCAGGCATCAGTAATGGCGTCCAGTTCGAACTATCACATTAGTGTGCCGAAACTGCAAGAGCGCGAAAACTACAGTGAATGGTGTTTCGCAGCAGAAAATTTCCTTGTCTTAGAGGGAATGGTTGGGTGTATCAAACCTGAGCCCAACGTTGCTCCAGCAGCTGCAGACGATGCAAGAACAAAAGCGAAGTTGATTCTAACAATTGACCCGTCTCTTTATGTTCATATAAAGAATGTAGCAGCATCGAAAGAATTGTGGGATAAATTGAAGATGTTTTCCGATGACTCGGGATTTACAAGAAAAATAAGTCTTCTGAGGAATTTAATATCTATTCGATTTGAAAATTGCACTTCGATGACGTCATATATAACACAAATTGTTGAAGCTGGTCAGAAATTACAAGGTACGGGATTCGGCATAAATGACGAGTGGATCGGATCTTTCACGTTTGCTGGACTATCTGAAAAATATATACCCATAATAATGGCAATCGAGCATTCTGGCATGGTAATCACAACCGACGCCGTTAAAGGGAAATTTATGGACATGGCACCGGAAGACAGTGATGCCAACAATGCGTTTGCTTGTTTCCGCAAGAATCAAAAATCGAAGAATGTAAAGTGTACACAGTCTATGGTCAAAAAAGATAGTGGGAATGAACGAATGTCGACATCTGTCAAAGAAAAACAAAACGTCAAATGTTATAATTTTAAACAACACCGTAATCAATGCACTAATAAAGATAAATCTTACAAGAATACTGAAAATAAATAGTCAAAAACAAGTAATGCATTCAGTGCCGTGTTTTTAGCAGAATTTCGACTCTGGCGCAAGTTCGCATTTGACAAGCAATAAAGATTGGATGGTCGACGAATGTTATTCTGGGTTAACCAAGGAAATCATGGTTGCTAACCAGAATAAAATCCCAGTGTTGTGTTGTGGAAACGTAAACATAACAACGTCTACTGAAGGATGTGATTTTAACATAACTGTTGAAAAAGTGTTGTGTGTGCCCAAATTATCTTTCAACTTATTGTCAGTAAGCCAACTGATAAGGCAGGGTAACAAGGTGTATTTTACAAGCGAAGGATGCGAGATATTTAATAAACAAGATACTCTAGTAGCGACTGCATCACTTGTAAATGGAGTTTATAAACTAAATACTTCATCTTGTTTTGTGGCAGCAACAGCAGAGTCTCCAGAAGTTTGGCATCGTAGATTGGGACATGTCAACAGTTATAACATGAATAAAATGCAGGATGCTGTGGAGGGGGTCAAATAAACTGAGAAGGCCGACATCAACAAGTCCAACTGTAGAGTGTGCTGTGAAGGAAAGCAAAGTCGGTTGCCCTTCAGGGAACAGATATTACTGGAATATACACATATATATGTGGCCCAATAGTGAATGTATCCCTAGAGGATCAAGGTAACTTCTCATTTTTGTTGATGATCACAGCAGCATGACATATGTATATTTTTTTAAAAGTAAAAATGGGGCTTTACAATATTTTAAAGAATCGTCAAATAAAATAAAAATACTGAGAAGTGATAATGGCACAGAGTTCTGTAACAGAGATTTTGATAATTATTTGAAGAAAATGGGTATAATTCATCAAAGAACAAATCCCTACACTCCTGAGCAAAACGTGTTTTGTGAACGTATGAATAGGACTCTGATCGAGAAAGCATGATGCCTTTTATTTGATGCAAGACTAGGCATAGAATTTTGGGCTGAAGCCATTAACACAGCAGTCTATTTACAAAATAAAATTGTAAAAAGTGGATTGAACCACTGTACACCGTACGAGTTGTGGACAGGAGGCAAACCCAACCTCAGTCATTTAAGGTTTTTTGGTAGTACTGTCATGAGACATATACCCAAGGAGAGAAGACGTAAGTGGGACAAGAAATCAGAACAATGTATATTGGTTGGTTACCCTGAGGGTGTCAAAGGGTATAGGTTGTACAATCCTTCAACAAAGGCTATTATAACCAGTCGAGATGTTGTCTTCATAAATGAAAAGTTATCTCATGAATTAAGAAATAGTATAGAAGACAAACCAGCAGAAAATAATCCACATACATCTTCAGTGGGAGAGGTGTCAGACCAAGATGGAGAGGATTCATTCATTTCGACGAATGACATGGATGAAACCTATGTACCAGAGGAGGAGTCCATGACATCTGAGGAAGAGCAGCAACCAGAAACCACATCAAAACCACAACGGGTGAGACAAAAACCAGAAAGGTTTGGATATATGTGCACAGAACAGTGTAATGAATATTTTAGTGATAAACTGATATTAGAAGAAGCACTAAGAGGACCAGAGAAGGAGCAATGGGAACAGGCAGTGAAAGATGAGCTGAAAAGCTTCGAAGAAAACAAAGGGTGGGAAGTTGTTGATATTCCTGCAAGTGGCAATATAGTTAAGTGCAAGTGGGTTCTAAAAAAAAGTGTGATAGTGAAAATAATGTCTGCTATCGAGCCAGATTTGTGTCTAAAAGGTGTAGGCAAAAATACGGTGTGGACTATAGTGAAACATTTTCTCCAGTAGTATGGCATACAACACTTAGGTTATTATTCGCATTATCAGTGCAGTTGAACCTAGAAGTAACACATCTTGATGTGAAAACTGCTTTCTTAAATGGAGAGCTGTCTGAGGCAATATATATGCAAAAGCCTTTAGGTTATGTCTGTACAAATAATAAGGTTTTAAAATTGAACAAAGCTATATATGGTCTCAAACAGGCATCTCGTGCATGGCATAAGAAAGTGGATGGTTGCATGTTAGCTAATGGTTATATTAAGTCCCAAATAGAGTCATTTTTATACATAAAATTTGCTGGCAGCAGTAAAACCATCGTGACATTATATTTCGATGATTTCTTTGTATTCTCAAATGATAGAAATGAAACTAGTAATCTTAAGAATATGTTAAATAAGAATTATGTATTAAAAAACTTAGGAATTGTAAAGGAATGTCTTGGCATGTCAGTTGTATTTGATAAACAAAATGGTACTGTGACTTTAAGTCAAGAGAATTATATTGATAAATTGTTGTCTAAGTACAATATGGTTGATTGTAACACTGTGAATACTCCAATGGAGGTCAACTTAAAATGTAAGAAGGAAAATGATTTTAGTAATGAAAATCCCTATCAGCAGCTTATCGGGAGCCTAATATATTTAGTTATGCTCACACGACCCGATATAGCTTATGCAGTGTCATATTTAAGTCAATTCAATAATTGTAATACTGAACAACAATGGGTTTATGCCAAAGGAATTTTAAGATATTTGAAAGGGACAAAAGATTTAGGTTTGAAATATAGTAAGGGCAAAAATGTAAACATTGAAGGTTACGTTGATGCAGACTGGTGCAGTGATATTAATGATAAGAAATCATATTCAGGATTTTGTTATATTTTGTCTGGGTCTGTTATATCTTAGAGTTGTAGTAAGCAAAAATGTATTACACTTTTTAGTACCGAATCTGAATATGTATCCATATCAGAAGCCTGCAAAGAGGCATTTTATTTGAGAAATTTACAATTTGAACTTACTAAAAGGATATATAAAATCATTTTATATAATGATAGTATGAGCGCACAGAAATTGTTGTTAAACCCTGTATTCCATAATAAAACGAAGCATATTGGTGTCAGATATCACTATTGTAGAGAATTAATTAATGAAAACATTATAAGTGTTAATTATCTATGTACATCAAATATGCCTGCAGATTTGTTTACAAAAAGTCTAACTGCTGTAAAACATTATAAACATTTGAATACTATAGGAATTGTTAAAGTGTAATTGTTTTTTCTTTTGTTTATATAGTTTTTTTTAATTTCTATATTTTGAGTGGGAGTATTATAAATAGCAAAATATAGATTACGTACCTACTAATAGCGACATCTCGTATCAAAGTGTGAACAAATATTGTCTATGTGATTCTTTACTTTTGTCTTTTGAAAATATAGTTGTGTTCATTCTTGTACTCGCTGAGTCACGTTGTTTTATTATATACGTCACATAAGAGAGAGATAAAGGGTCAGAGAGAATGGGTCGTAAACACTTACAGTACAATTATAATGGTGCTGAAACTTTCTTTGTTTTATCCATAAGCCACTAGAGAACTATTGAATAAAATTTGATAAAAAGGAGATAATCATTTTTGCGCTTTCTAGAAATTTTAACGTAACATAATGATACTACTCATAAAAAGGATACCAATTTATTATAGTAAATGACCTAAAGATTTTATGAAAATCTAACCGGAATGATGAAATCTAAAAAAAAAACAGAATTGTTTTGATTTTCGTGTTCTGGATAATGATATATGAAAAAATCTGCGAAGCAGTTGATATACCGATATGATGACCGATATGCCAACCTTGGAACTGGCTACATTTTTCAAGCTTAAAATTCTCGAAAATCTTCCAATTGGTTGATTTTTGGCTCTTCAAGCTCAACATTTTTAAACAGCCACAATTTTTGAATGCATCGTTTGATTTAGACTTACTTAGCGGCATTTGAAGCAGTTATTCTAGTACAAAATACGTGCATGTGACATGTGTGAGCATTCCAAAATTTAATCAGCTCTTAAACATGGAAAACAACGTCGATTGCTGCAAACTGCTTCAAAATCAGTTTATGCGTTGAAGAGAAGTCGTTTCTTCGCATAACTTTTTTTTTAATTTATAGTCCAATACGTTTTTTTTTATAAAAAAAATATTATTTGTCTTAAAATATTTCGTCGATTGATCCGTTTGAAAGATATCGTTGTCAAAAGTTTTCGTAAAAAGTGTTATTTTTAATAACTTCGAAATTTCTGTTTGAATCGTTTTTGATGTAATAAGTTAACTATTAGTTCGTAAAAATATTTGTCGGTAGTTTTGAGATCGAACAGCGGGAAGTTCTAGGGATGGCCAGGGTCAACCGTTTTTCAGAATTTTTTTTATCCAAACACAACCAGTTCAAAACATTTGCTTGCTTTTTTATTTATTAGTGTTTAAAATCATAAGTGGGTATAATATCAACCAGTAATTTTGGGTTTAATGTTATTATCAGTGTATACATACTAATCAATCAAAACATACTGAAGCAAAGTCTTGACACTGCCCCTGTCTGCTTGTTGTACTTTTTAAGATTAGTTTCTTTTTGGAAATGATGACTTACAATAACAAATGCAGTGGCATTTTACTTTGTGTTATTTATCCACACACAACACGTATAAAACATCTTTCTCATTATCTTCATCATATAGCGTACATATTAATATTTTAAATGGACATAATATTATTCTTTAGTCATCTTGACTTTAATCATATTTCTTGAATTACTCTAATGGTGTTTGGGATTAATACTCACTAATCACTCAATACACGAAGTAATAGTTTCCTCACAACGTTTGTTTGTGTGTGCACTATGTTTTTCCGGAACTACTAAAAGGATTTTCTATCTATCTTAAAGTACCTATAAACGCAGAATGTTTTATACTACTAATTACTGAACTGAACACTTAAATTTATTATTGAAGCAGCAAATTTAAAACTTCTTTCTACTTCTGCCACACACTTTTTCCCGAACTGTGCCCCTTCTCTTTTCGACATAATATTTGTGTCTTCACCTGACCATGTTCTTAAATTTGGGCAACATGCTGCTGATTCTTTTTCCTATCACGACCTTTTATACTTGTCATACAAAATCCGTCCCCCTAAAGCTAAGTCAAGGATACTACTTCAGCGTAACTTTAGTGACTTGGATTTGGAGCAGCTTTTAAATGACGCTGTAAAGATTGATTGGAGTGTAGTCGTCAATGCGTCTACTGTTGATGAACAGGTTGCTTTGTTCAACTCTCTGTTAATTCAGCTTTACGACGTTCATGCTCCTGTTCGACCAGTGCGTATAAAGCATCCTCCCTCTCCTTGGCTGACCGATGATATAAAAAAAATCATCCACATTAAAAATTGTGCCAAAGCTAAATACAAGTCAGTCCCTAGCGATTTGAATAGAGAGAAGTATAGATTAGTACGGAATCGTTGCAACAATCTGTGTAGAAAAGCACAACGACGCCATATCCATGAATCAGTACAAGATCCTGATCCTGCTAGGGTCTGGAAATTTCTTAAATCCTTAGGAGTTGGGAAATTACGACAAAATCTCACACACCATAACCTTCATCTCAATCAACTTAATTTGCATTTCTCATCTTCTTCTTGCATTAACGATAAAGCAAAACATAATACTTTAGATTCTCTTTCAAAAGCTCCCACTCCGGACACCCCTGCTTTTAATTTTAGCCAATTTAACAGTTGTGATGTTAAGAGAGCCATAATGTCCATCCATTCAAATTCGATTGGTAGTGACTGCATTAGTCGGAAAATGGTCATCCCTCTCATTGATCTCCTTTTACCTATAATCACGTCTATCCTGAATAAATCACTAAATTCTGCTTTTTTCCCTTCAGCTTGGAAAGACGCATTTGTAGTTCCTCTTCCGAAAAAGTCAAATCCCTCTAGTTTTTCCGATTATAGACCTATCTCTATTTTGCCTTTCTTTTCCAAAGTTCTAGAACGTCTTGTGCACAATCAATTAAGCACCTATCTTTTAAAACACAATCTTTTAAATCCCTTGCAATCCGGTTTCCGTCCTGGCCATAGTACGACTACTGCACTTTTACAAATCACTGATGATATTCGGTATGGTATGGAGAAACAAAAGCTTACTATTCTCACGTTGCTTGATTTTAGTAACGCATTTAATACTGTAGATTTTGATATCTTGTTAAGCATCCTACGCTCTCTCAACATATCTCCAACTGTAGTTGACTGGTTTCGAAGTTACTTGTTTGGTCGCCGACAGCGAATTCAGGTGCAAGAGGTTTTTTCCACCTGGATTACTACAGCTGCTGGTGTACCACAAGGTGGCGTGTTGTCTCCTCTCCTTTTTGCAATTTTCATTAACTCTATAAGTCATAATTTGTCCTCTTCCTACCACTTGTATGCTGATGATCTCCAAATCTATACTCAGTCCTCTCTTGAACATCTATCTAAAGTAGTTGACACTATGAACGCTGATCTGACTTGTATTTCGAATTGGAGTAAATGTTATGGTTTAACGATTAATCCTAAGAAAACTCAGGTCATTGTCATCGGTAGTTCTAGATTAATTGGTAAAATTGACTGGTCTTCCCTACCCCTATTATACTAGACTGCACTCTAATCCCTTACAGTAACAAGGTTAAAAACCTGGGGTTGTATCTTGACTCCTGTATGTCTTGGACCTCACAGGTTAATGAGGTCAGTAGAAAAATGTTTGCTGCGTTAAGCTCTTTACGTAGATTACGTAATTTCCTTCCCACAGCAACTAAAGTTACGCTCGCCCAGTCTCTTCTTCTGCCTATCCCTGACTATGCTGATATTTGCTATCTTGACATTACCGAGGAGCAGCTTAATAAGCTTGAGCGCATTCAAAATGTATGCATTAGATTTATATTTGGGCTTCGCAAATATGATCATATCTCCGAATTTCGCAAACAGCTCAAATGGCTCCCGATCCGCCTTCGCAGGAATACTCACATTCTCTCCGCGTTGTATAGTGTGCTGTTTAATCCTTCTACTCCTCTTTATTTAAAAAACCGTTTCCAGTATCTTTCTCTTACCCATAATCGGTTCCTTCGATCCTCCATCAATCTTTCTCTCTCTACACCTTTGCACTCTTCTTCCTTTTTCAAGAAATCCTTCACCGTAACCGCTGTGCGATTGTGGAACTCCTTACCTCTCCATATTCGTCGTGCTAAATCTCTTCACTCTTTCAAAATTCTTGTTAAATCGTATTATTTAGAACGCTATTAGATAAATTACTTTACCTTTCTCTTACTCTTTTCATTTAATCTATTATATGATATTTTATATATAACTTTCACTTACTTTTATTTGTATGTATTGTTGTATTTTTTTTTATTATTTTGTATGCCCCCCCTCTATTTGTAACTTTTGTTTGCATCATTACTCTACGCAAAGGTTGTCTGGAAGAAATCACTTTCAGTGATAAGACCGCCTATTGTACATACTTTAATTAGTTGTAACTATATTTATGTTTCTGTATTGTGGTGTACAAAAAAGGATAAATAAATAATAAATAAATAATACTGAACAGTGAACTATTTTAATTTATAATATCGGTGAAAACTACTACACAATCTTTCTCAGTTTTTTTTTAGGTTATTGTGATATTCATATTTTAATTGATAATTTCTTAATATGCCTGCTAGATGCGGTAAAACTTATATTTAATTAATAATTTCATACTACTAATTCCTAATATTTAATAAATAATACTTTATAACATCGGTGAAAACTACTAGACAAACTCTCTTAGTTTTTTTTAGGTAATAGTGATATTCATATTTTAATTGGTAATTTCTCAGTATGCCTGCTAGATACAGCAAAACTAATATTGATACAGTAACTAACGTAAAACTATATTAACGTGGTGTTGTTACATACCCGGAGTCGTGGTTATTACTCTTACATCACTAGTAATTTCCAAATTTATAAATAAAAGGGCGTTGTTGTTAAGTAATCAGCATTTTAAAGTTAATTTTGCTCCATTGTGTGTTAGCAGAATTCACGTGTACTTAAAATATTTTCTGATTTCCCTCTTGCAGCTTACCTCACGATGTTTTACTTAATCGCAGAGCACGTGGTAAATTGTAAATAATTGGCAGTAATAAAGTAAGTAAAGTAAAGTAATAAAAGTCTTTTATCTATACATTTATGCTGCATATAAAATATTCACAGCAGCTACGTGGGATGGCAAGTTAAGTCCTTTATACAATATGCTCCCATATGATCGCCCATTAACAACATGATCCATCCGTAATTACGATATCTTCGGAAGAACTGGATCAAATGAAATATCCCACCAAACGCGTAAGCTGAATTGGCAATGAGTTGGCCACATAGCTTAAAGGAAACGACAACCGAGCATCGTACTGGTAAGTGAAGTCTAGGGCGCCCCCTCACTAGACGAAAAGATGACCTGGTGAAAGATTTAGGAAATCAATAGATGCAAGTGACTCTGGGTTGTGTTTCAATATATTTTTCTGGAAGATTTTTATTTAGCAATAAACTCATAATGGACTGTAATGATAATGATGATGATGAGGATGTCCAGCAGAAAACTATTACGGGTTAAAAAAACCTTCTGGTGTTTTTGCGTAGTATGTGGGTCTTCTCATTCCAGTCATGACAGATTTTTGTCCCATTGTATACTATGAGTTGGTTGACCCCTCAGTCCCCATCTAAAATTTTTGCACCGCTCGCGCGCTCCGCGTGACGCAGCGTCGCTAAAAATAACCTAACATGGAATTTGTCGTACTATTTTTTAAATAAAATTCATTATAAATTTCAATATAATACTTGTTTCTGTTTATTTATTATGGTATTATACTTGCTTTAGTGCTTTTACTTCATTACAAATAGATTTTAATTGTATTTTCATAGTAAATAATGTACATATTCAGCGCAGGACAGCAGTGTGAATATCACAATTATTTCTATATATTAATCGAAATAATTTACGTAAAAAGATAAATTATATTCACCAAAAGCTTTTATAATAGTTTTATAATATATCCAAAAATCAACACAATAACACGCCACACCTAAAAGTCATGTGAAATGAACGTAGATTATAAAAAAATACCATAAACTAACTGAGTTTTTATGGCATTAAAGGATAGAAAATTTCACATCGAGCCCATAATATCACACTTCTTCATATACAAGTAGTCTCTAAATATAAGTTTTTATGGTTTAAAGTGCTGTGGGTGGGTGTGGTCGGATCCGACCGCTTGGAATTTGACGTAATATCACCGTGGTCTGATCCGACCGTGTGCATATTGAAGGGTTAATAGAATACTGCTCCTGTCGCAGTGCCTGCCGCTACAACTTGTTTTTATTCATTTCACTTTTTATTCCCATTTATTGTTTTAATACTAACTATTATTAATTTATTATTCTTAGATCAATTATATATCTAATCACCCTTTAGGAATGAATATAAATTTGGATAAAATTTCTTTTAATTCATATTTGACTTTCAAAAATTTCATTCGATTTATTATTTTATATTAATCTTATTAATTATATTAACATTATCTAACTCTATTTTTAGAATACTCAGATAATTCAATTCCTGCCAATCCCTTACTAACTCTAATTCACTATCAACCTGACCTGTTATTGCTTTAGTAATATCTAGTTTAATTTTAATTATTCTTCTTTTTACATTTAATTAAATAAATTAAGGTATCAAGGTTTACCTTATATATCGAATACTATTTAGATCTATGTGATATAGTGTTATTTCATTAACTTGAATTGGAGGCCACCGTGACCGTAATTCAAACATTATTATTATTATTTGTCAACTCTTAAAATTGCAAATAAAATTTGATACCAACGGAGCTTGAGCCCACTTTTTGCCCGTGTACCATGTAGTTGGGTGGCAAACACTTATTTCATAGTAAGTATACCCATTACTCTTCTTAGTTATTCTCATAAAATTCACGTTTATAATCAAATACTTTAAGACGAATCCCGCGTGAAATAAGTGTTTCTATGACCTATGTGATTTGTAATTATGATTATGGATGAGTATCTCTGCAATGTATGTCATGTAAACCCTCTCCACGATATGAAAATCCTACTCTATCCTAATCGAACTTATATTATACAAAAAACGACTTAAAATTTTTAAAATTAATGTTTAAACATCTTAATAATTTTTATTTTATTTGTAAAACTATTTGCTTAATTAATTTTATAGAATGCCAGATGTAGTCTGGAAAAGGTTTCAAGGACTAAAGAATTAATTAAATCTGTAATTAAATTGGAAGTGTGTTTGATATTAACTTTTCTTTTATGTAATTAATTAATTAATGAACTAATAGCAACTATAATTAATTTTCTTTGTGATAAATGAGACATTCATAATTGATTTTTTTTGTAGAACGAGGGTTACAAACGAGCACATAGTCCATTTAGTGGTAAGTAAGAGGATATTTATATGGGACAGGACAGAGATAAATAGCCTAACTACGTAAGTCCAACTTCGACAGAGAGGGCAAACTACGGATTCAACTCTGCTGGGCAGCATTCAGAAAATTACGATACATCTTCTCGTCAGCTATACCTCAAAACCTGAAAAGGAGACTGCACAACCAGTGCGTGTTGCCAGTAATGACTAATGGAACTGAGGCGTAGTCTTTCACTGCTGGACGTATGAGGACGCTCATTAGCGAGCTATGGCAAGGCGCTTTCTCTGCGTGATAAACTTAGAAATGATCAGATCAGATAGAATGAATCAGAGTAACTGACATAAAAAGTAAAGTAAAGTAAAGTTACAGCCTATATATATATCACTGCTGGGCACAGGCCTCCCCTCATTTCTGAGAGGGTTTTAGGGCAAGGAAGTGTCCGCCACGCTGCCCCAATGCGTGTTGGAAACGAACTTCACATATCTTCGAAATATTTTTTTCTTATTCCTCAGACATGCAGGTTTCCTCACGATGTTTTCCTTCACCGCCGAGCACGTGGTAAATCAGCACTTAAAATTGCAATTATCAATTTCATAGGTGCCGGCGGGGATCGAACCCGGGTTACTCACGTTCTGTTATATTTACAGCGAGCGTTAACCATCTGAGCTACCACGGCTCTAGCTCTATCACGGTGACTGAGATAGCCCAACGGAATAGTAAGCTGAAGTGAAAGAAAAAAATATAAAACCGTCATACGTGTCAATGCTAAGTACAGGGCTTGCTCTTGTTTACGGGAGGGTTTCTGGCAGCGGAAAAGTCCGTATTGATTAACCACGGATGCTTTGAAGGGCTTTTGAGTTTAGAACTTATTTTTATAAAAGTTGGATTTCAAGCACAGAAAACGCTTATAGATACTCTGCTTTATAGGAAACTTCAGAAATGACTATCACCGATTTAGAATCAAAATACAGATGTGTTATCATCCATGAAGACTAAAATGTAAAGCGTTTTTGCCGGTTAATAAGGTCTCCGGTTTTTAACAAATGCGATATGAAACACAAACATATTAATAAACTAAAATATATAAAATATGTTACAATAATATAAATTCGCAATCAATGTTACTTTTGTTTGCGGGTATTTCATCCAGAAAACATCGTGAGTGCATGCTTGCACGACTGAGAATCTAAAAATATTTCGAGAAAATGAGAAGTCTCTCTAGTATTAAAATTTAGGGTTGGCTACTTACGTGTGTTTTTTTAATTAATATTTTTTGTTTTCTTTTTCTTTAATATAAAATTTTACATACATTTTTTATTAATGAACCAGAAAGTTATGGCAATTTTCATTACTAGTATGAAAATAGCGGATTTCTAATATCATCAATATTAGAAAGACAGTTAAAACTAACTGTCAAAATTAGTTTATGAACCCTTCTCACTTTAAGTCACTTTGCAGTGCTTACACACGCAAATTACTATTAGCCATGGTTGGTTTAATCCAATTATGTTGATGCATTATCCACACAGGACTAGGCAGAGAAACTATGAAGCTCAATTTAGATTTTGAAAGACAGCTTATATATTCGTAATTTCAAGTTAATTATAAACAAATCGGTAACATTCAAATATGTATATATTAGCCTAAATTAATGCCCTCTGTGAAATGTTTTGTAATAATTTTCAATTATCAAGCAAGTCAACAGACGCAGTAAAATCCGTTAAAATTTAAAGTTTCATTTAAATATTAAATTTCAAGTTTTTATTCGTATTGCGACGATGTGTTCTAATATGACATAAAATTTATAGTTCTTACAAAAAATGAGCTTATTTTAGAGATTTATGAATTCGAGAATTTGCTTTTGCAAAATTAAAAATTGCACTCGTTTAAAATAAAGTTGCCTTAAGTGCAATCAGCAATAACAATTGATCCTAGCTTAAAAAGCTGGACAGAGACACATTGTAAGTGCGCTTCAATTCTCATTTCGCTTAGAAAAAATTAGGAATAAATTTACCCACTTTTTTGTAAGACATATTGAAGTACGCTGAAATCTTTAATTTGTTTTTTTTTTTGGTGATAATTTTACATCATCATTATTACTATTACAGCCATTCTCAAATCCACTTCTGAACACAGACCTCTATCAGGGAATGCAACAATACCCTTAAAAGGTCGACACTATATCTAAAAGGAGCAGCCCTACACTCCGCTTACCAGTAAAGGCTACCACTAGAGAACTTTTCTCCTCCATCAGCAGTCGATTCTTCTAACAATATGGTAGGCCCATTTTCACTTTTGCTAACTGAACAAAACAGGCCATATCTTTACATGCAGAGAAACACCGAGCATAGCCATAGCCATAGCTCGGTTATGTCAGACGTAAAATCAGGTTTAAAGTTTTAAGACGTCTAGATCATTATTTCGCCTTCGTCTGCCTAGTTTGAAGATGTATTCTAATTCATTCTACAGACGGAGAGACAAATGTCTAGCAATGGACCTGTAAAGACTAATAAAAAAAAGAAAATGGTGAAGAAGAAGGGCTACTTGAGAATTTGTTATTAAAGTACAATTTGTCAATTAATTGAGAGCCTACTGAAGTCATGAACTTTTAATTATATTAAATGATTAAGATTTACCAGTGAGTTCTCAAGAATAAGCAGAAATGGCTTTAAAACGTAACCTATTTGATGTAAATTTTTAAGTGCGCTCGCTTAAGAAATGTGAATCCATAAAACCGTTTATTTAATTTCACTACTCCAATAATATAACATACCTAAATACTTCACCGCTACTTTGGCTGTCAAGCCATTAACTATATGCTAATTACATATTAAATTAAAGAGTAGCCGTGGTAGCTGAGATGGTTAGCGCTTGCTGTAAATTACACACATCACAGTATGCGAGCAAACCGGATTCGATCGCCGCCAGCACTAATGAAGCTTTTAATTTCAATTTTAAGTGCTGATAAAAATATTTCGAAGACATGTGAAGTTCGCCGACACGCAATGTGACCGCGTGAAAATGTGTGAAATAAAAATCTTAGCCTATTATCCTTCACTCCCAAATTTACTGTAAAGTTTTGAGTAAAAAAAATGTTAAAATGGCAATTTCTTTAAATGTACTGTGTAGATTTCTATAAAGAAAATATTTTTTTCAGAAACTATGTTCATACAATCTTATGACTCTCTTAGTTTGTGAGATATTCATCAAAAATCATATATTTTGTCTGTATTTCGATTACACAAAAATTCTGTATATTTTTGGGATAAAATATAGTACATTTATTTTTACTAGCCTAGATTAATTACTCCTAGCATTGCTCTCTATCAGTTATTGAAGTTTCATGGCTCTTGTTTTAGTAAAAATTTACAAATATTTACAACTAAAAAGGATGATTTATGTCATATTACCATGAAAATAACCCCTGAGATTTATTCAGTCGTCCAGACAATTTTATTTCTTTGAGAAAACGCAATGTCTTTAATCATATGCTTCATTTGTAGTGAAAAAAATGCATGTACTTATTGGAGAGAGATCCAAGAATAAGGTAATCGTTTTGAAATATATTCGACGTAACTTAGCTAGTTGTGTTGTGTCAACTCAAAGTCAGGAACTTAAATTTTGAAAAAGGCAAAATTAGGAGCTTTTTAGGTGCTAATTAAGTGAGAAGTTTAAAAATCAGGTGCTCTAAAATTTTCACCGCAACGAACTTTCGAAATTTATGTTGCTGGCAAAACGTATAGCTATCAACGCTGTGACGATAATAGATATACGATAAATATTAATAGCAAGGAATTATTAACACCTAAATAGCCCCTGATTTTAGCTTTTTCAAAAATGCTTTATACGTGGTAGAGCCACGCTGCAGCTATATTATAGTTGTAGCACGAATGGTTCGGCTCGACCAGGGAAGAACCACGCTCTCACAGAATACGAGCGTAAAATAGCAGCCTAATACTATTGTGTTTTGTATGGTGAGTGTAGAGATCCGAAGACCCTTTTTTACTGGTTAAGAGGCATTTCGTCTTATTCAGGGGTGACAACGCACCTGCGTTTTGATTCTTAATCGAGGATAAATCTCTGTCCTGGGAAGAACCCGTAAGAAACCCAGCGGGACTACTTTTTTTTCAAATAATAGTACAAATTATATTGGTTCGCTAGGGAAATGAGAGGATCGAAAAAAAAACTTTTTTACGTGACCTTTGATAGGTAATTTAATGAATGAATGCATGTGTGATTCATAAATAGGTAACTTTCATATTTTATGAACTGTATTTCTTTCCAAAATGCTACCCCTAATAAATGCCGCTCCTTGTATACCCCTAATAATTGCTCCTATAGCGGCAACGCATCGCTCAAAAATGAGAAAGGACAAATGATATAGAACATATCCTGTTACTTTATTTATAAAGTTTGTATTTACCTTATGTTTCTATTAATAAGGATATATTCGTGAAAGGACGGCAGATAAATTTGTTGCTATAAATAAATATAAACCCGTAAGAGCGTAGAAGAAATTTGTATATATGTGCTGCATATTTAAAACATTCAGAATCAAAAGAATGTTTATTACGCATATCAAGAGTTTTCTTTGCGTGATTCGAATCTATGGCCCACAACGCTGCAGTTAGACTGTTAACCATTGCGAAACCGAGACGTCAATACATTATTAAGAAGTAAAATTAAAGCGATTACTTTAAATATGCACATTCCGGTTTTACTTCATTTGCATATTACAGACTGAAAAACATTGCAACGGCAAGGCGCTCTCAAAGCGATCGTTTTCTATTTTAACTTTGTAAGTTTGTTGGCTCCGCCTGTTACTTAAAGTTGACTTTAAACTTTGTCATTGTTTGTGATCGCTGCAAGCGCAGCTTAGGAGTATTAAATTTTTTTATTTCTATACTATACTCTTTCCTAAGTCTTTATTTCGACTTACTTCAGTTAATACTTTGGTTTTCGCTCAACATTGTTATGTAGTATATTTACGCGCACTTAAACGATATCTTGAAATAGGTTTTACTTGCAACATTGCTAAGAAAATATTCACAATGACTACCTATATAATATTTTATTCAATATACAACATAACTAAAATTATTACTTTTGTATACAGTCCCATGTAAATCTAAATATAAAGTTAGCGTTCTCGACTGCCCCAGAAGGAGGCTAACGCTTTTCGAGGTTATGCCGAGGTGTATGTCTATTTATTTGATATGATCTATATAGACTAAACGTCTTGATAGATTTTTGACTTATTATTGGGTGTCGTTACAATTAGTAAGTAAAGTACAAATTATTCTCTTTTCAGTAAACTTTTTACGCAGTCAGGTTTGTTTAAATTACTGTTTTCACCTTTTTTTTTTCTTCTTTTTTGAAAAAGCTAGTGTTGAAATAAGACAAACACAATGTTTGTCTTATTTCGAGACTAGCTTTTTAGCTGCAGCTTTGCTCGCGTGGGCTTGAATTTAGAAACATCGATAATACTATTTCATATTAAAATAAGCAAAACTGGATCATTCAATCATCAACAAAAATATCGTAGATTTTCGGCGTAGTTAAATTTAATACGCAACGGTTAAAATTAATTTTAGGCTTTATTTATAAATATTATATTTATTTTAATAAACACATCAATCGTATAAAATAAAACTTAACATCTAAAGGAAGGAAAATTCTCAACCTTCCTTTATTGAAGTCCCGTAATCGGATAAAAAGTAGCCCTTAAGTAAACCCTAGTCTCTATCAACATATAAAAAATCAAGGAAATCTGTTCAGTAGTTTTTGCATGAATCTTGAATACACGGACAGACAAAAATTCTAAAAGCCTCTAATTTGGCTTCGGTGCCTTTTATTTAGTCTCCTGGACTTATTTTTTCCAGAAAACATTAAAATTACAGGCATGACTTATCTACAGATTTATTATATGTATAAATAGAGCAGTTGATCGACATTTTCTAGGTGGACTTAGCTTATATAACTTTAGCCCGACTGAAATATTGAGTTCGTCGTTTAAGGAAACTCATAAACTGTAATCTTATAAGTGTGCCTAAATCGTAAAATAATGATAAAAAATGAAGGGAAAACCACATGGAAAGGAATTATCGCCGACATTTGACACCCACAGTAGTGATTTGCTAGTCCGATAGCGTGACAGTTCGTGAAGTAACGCGACTGCTTGTGAGATCGTCTAACTGCGCATGAGATATCGTGACTGCGTGTTATGTAGCGTAACTGAATGTTAGGTAGCGTAACTGCATGCGCACATAAGGCAGCGTGACTGCGTCAGGCAGTACGATTGCGCGCTCATAATACTTCTGTGAGTGGTTACGAAGCACTCCTCCATCTGAGTTCTCAGGAGTGAAATAACGCAAAAGAGTTTTGATTTTTTATTGAGTATAGATAGTAAGTTTATATGGACCAGAGCATACATTAAATTACTATACATTAAAGTTTTCCTTGAAAAGTTAAGTCTTCCTTATAAATTTCCTCGCAGAACTACGCTTACCAGGCGTGTTTAAAACCGTGGTATTTATATTTAATTTTTATTAGGAAGATGCTGCTGTTAGTCTACAGGTTTATTTCCTACTGCTACCTCTAAGTACATCATTCTACGATACTCGCAGAACAATATGAGTTCATAGATATTCTTACATAGCTACTACATGGCCAAAATTCTAATAAATTCTGTATAGAAAATATACATAATTAATTTAAATAATAGGTAAATAGGCTTTGAATCATTATTAAGTGTCATCACTTCGATCTTATCACTTCGATGCTCGTTAAATTTTGCATTACTGTATATTAAATTTAAACATTGTATTCAGTTCGCTTTAGCCGATATATGTATTACTAACTTTATCTAGTTAAAGTTCAAAACTCACAGTTGAAAAAATAATGACGAATTAGTGCGAGAACAAGAGAAAAAAGTAGGAGAGAAAGACGAGGATGTTGTGTCTAAATATATGGTGAATACATGTTAAAAACTGTAGGCTATTTAAAGGAGTTTGAGACCCTATCACCAAATTTGGTCTCAACGTTGTCATTTTCGTCCGAAAGTTTGCACCATAACTAACTCGATAGCATCCTGAACGGCGACGCGAATCAGCGTCAAAGTTGAGAAATAACATTATTAAAGCAAATTTTTCCTGTGAGAGACCTATGTCCATAAATAAACTTTAACGGTCTGATAACGAAGAAGAAGACATAAAAAATATTTCATCTTAATAAATTATTTAGATCAAAAATTTCTATATTATATTTAAGAAGAACTTTTATAAAAATCAATATAAAATTGATGGAAAAAACTTTTTAATCTGCCTCGCAATGAAAAAGCAATTGAATCAATTAACGTGAAAAATTGAAGAGCGGTTAAATTGTGCTGGGAATTTTTCTACGAGATTGTCTAATTTATAACTTTTGTAAACCAGTTAGTTCTGTGCTAGCTCAACAGTAAATTATAACAAAATGCAATAAAATCTTATAGTCGCGTTCGTGCAAGTGACAGTAATTGAATTCCGTTTGAGTTTAATGTTTTAACTTATTACCCTAACATTATTAGCATCATGCCTTATGATTACCTTTGAAAGTTTTAATAAAATGAACCTTACTATTCATAGTTTAAAAACAATTAAAAAAAAACATGAATGAAAGACGTTACGAGGAGAATGACTTCCCATTAATAAAATAAATAATTTAAAATATCAAAAACCCGACTGCAAAACGACAATTTAAAAGTGATGCACTAAAAGACCGAAAAAAGATTGAGTAAAGAAAACAAAATTAAAAAACTATAAACAAAGTGAACTCTACTTCGGTTTCATCATCATCATCATCATCATTACAGCCCTTCACAAGTCCACTACTGAACATAGGCCTCCCCCAAGATATGCCACAAAGCACGGTCCTGAGCCACCTGCATCCGTCGATTTCCTGCATGTCTTACCAAGTCGTCACTCCATCTATTGGGGGTCACCCTACACTTCGTCTACCGGTACGAGGCTGCCACTCGAGAAACTTTTTTCCCCAAAAGTTGACGGTTCTTCGAGCTACATGGCCGGCCCATTGCCACTTCAGCTTACTAATCCGTTGGGCTATGTCGGTCACACTGGTTCAATTGCGGATATCCTCATTTCTAAGTTTATCACGCAGAGAAACTCCGTGCATAGCCCTCTCCATAGCTCGCTGAGCGACTTTGAGCATCCTCGTACGGCCAGCAGTGAAGAACTACGTCTCAGATCTATAAGTCATTACTGGCAACAAGTTTTGAGGTATACCTGGCGAGATGCGTCGTAATTTCCCGAATGCTACCTCTCGGTCGAAGTTGGACTTACCTAGTCGGACTATTTGTCCCAGATAAGTGTACTCGTCAACAACTTCGAGCTTAGTGCTCCCAACAAATACCGGCATAGGTGTGACATGGACATTAAACATGATCTTTGTTTTGTCCATGTTCATCTTAAGACCTATCCGTTGGGAGGCACTATTGAGGTCATTGAGCATAGTGCTTAAGTCCTCCAGCGATTCAGCCATAAGGACTATATCGTCGGCAAATCGAAGGTGAGTAATGTACTTGCTATTGACGTTAATACCGTATCCTTTAGTCCCTTAGTAGCTTGAAAACGTCTTCCAATGCAGCGGTGAAGAGTTTCGTGGAAATAACGTCACCCTGTCTTACACATCTTTGCAGTTGGATAGGTTCCGAACTCTGGTTCTGTACTCGGATAGACAGCGTAGCCCTACTGTACAAACACTTCAGCACTTCGATATACCGCCAGTCAACTTGGCATCGCTGAAGAGATTGTAGCACTGCCCAAATTTCGATGGAATCAAAGGCTTTCTCGTAGTCCACATACGCTAGGCAAAGTGGCAGATTGTACTCTTCGGACTTCTGTACAATTTGCCGAATGGTATGTATGTGGTCTATAGTACTAAAGCCTTTTCGGAAACTGGCTTGTTCGGGAGGCTGGAAGTCGTCGAGTCAGCGTGCGAGACGATTCGTAATGACTCTCGAAAACAACACGTAGACGCTGCTCAGATGGGATATCGGTCTGTAGTTCTTCAAGAGGGCATTATCACCTTTCTTGAAGAACAAGACCACCGCACTTCTACTTCCCGCTTCCGGAGAATTGCCACCATGGAGGGCGGAATTAAAGAGCCTCTGAAGGACTTCAAGTACCGGTGTTCCACCCGCTTTCAGAAGCTCCGCTGTAATTCCGCCCGGGGACTTTCCGTTTTAAGGTGGTGGAGAGTCATTCTAATCTCGCTTAGACTGAGGTCTGGGATATCGTCGGAATGGTGTAAGATAAGACTTGCTCTTGGATCGTTACTCACACTTGCGTGTGGCTCCAACGATGATGTGTACAGCTGCCCATAGAACCTCTCAATCTCACTCAGAATCTCAGGTGTCCCGGAAACGATGCTGCCACACTCAGTCTTCAGCTTGGACAGTTGGCTCTTACTGGCAGATAGATCTATGGCAAGGACTTTGGAGCCCTGGTTCCGCTCAATCGCTTCTTCAATACGGTATTAAAGTTACGTAAGTCTCGCCGCATGCATTTGGAGATCTGTCTGTTCAGTTGCCTGTATGCTGCCAAATCTGTTGACAGCATACAGGCAACACATACGGCTCCCTGGATTAGGCCTAATGGAGACCCTCTTATTATGCTGAAGTGGTGTACTCCGGAGTTGGAACCGATTTTAAGGCATTTTTTCCGGTACTCTTACTTTCAAGACGTTGTTCCAAAATCATGGAAGACGGCTTTATTGCACCCAATCTCTAAAATAGTAAGCGCTCTGATCCTTCTAGTTACAGGTCTTTCGCCATTACCTCCTTGTTCTCCAAAATAATGGAGTCTATTATTAACAGCCAGCTCATGCAGTAACTTGAAGAACACCATCTGATTAGTGACTGCACGTACGGTTTCCGTCGGGATTGCTCAGATGGTGATGTTATCTAAAACAAAAATGAGCGCAGGTGATCCGAGTCCAAGGGGGAGGAATCTGTTTTTCTGCTTGGTAATAGTGTACTTCATACTATGAGGTACTCCATCTGACCTTGAGGAAGTGAATAGGTGTCACCCACATCCCACTTGTAAAGTGCAGTACAGTACAATAGAACAAAATCTTTTGCTGAGAATGCACCTATGTCAAGCGCGTTAAAAGTTTTCAGACAGTAATTAAATTTATTTTCGCTTTTCCTCGCGTTTTCTTCATCACATTATTTGCGGCCTTGTTTTTCGAAGTTGATTGTAGATGTCCTTAAGCTGCAATATAAGAGGCTGTCTTACTATCAGATGGTTTGACAGAATTTTAGCAAACAAGTTACTTTTTTACATAATTATAAAATATAATGTCTTATACCGAATTTCAGTCCGGGTGGCTAATCTTATCGAAAACTAGACTATCTATCTCTAGAAATTTGCGCATGACAGTACAATAGCGCACGAGTGTGTGCGCATGAAAAGACGTACTCTCTATTCTCTTGCACTTATTGGCCAATAGAACGGCAATTAGAAATAATCCGAGAGAGTTCAGGCGTAGGACCAACGACTTCGCCCAAAACATCATCACCCCCCCAAAATTTTAAGTCACATCCAACAGGCTCCTTCCAAAAAAGTCTTACTACTTCCCTTTACAATGGAATAATAAAACTTAAAACTCAAAATGCAAATGTGTCAATGTTCTTATCTTTCCATCCAATAATACACATTCCATAATTCTATTAAAAAATTTGTCATTGATAATTTACTGCTCCAAGCAGCTTTTTGCATAAAAAGTAGAAAAGATACACTCCCATTCATTTTCTGCGGTTGATTCATCTGGATCATTTAATTTAGAGTCGTAAAATCCAAATTCAAATTTCAGCCATATGCATTTCATTGATAGATTCACAATAAAGTTACTCGTGCCGCACGAATGCATCGCACTCATGACACACAACGGATTTTAGTTTGCTTTGTATGAATTTACATAGCGCTGCGTCCACTATCCGCGTCGCCCGCAGCGTTCGCCGGCATTTATGATCAAAAAATGCGTTGCGTGCCGGTGACGTCACACAAATCAGTTCGCCACTGGCATCACCTACTGATGTACGTGTTGTTTTGTTTTACTTAACCATTAACTTATACTGATATTTTTTATTTTGAGTGTTGAGTTTGGTAGAATCATCATCATCATCATCATTACAGCCCTTCACAAGTCCACTGCTGAACATAGGCTTCCCCCAAGTAACGCCACAAAGCACGGTCCTGAGCCACCTGCATCCATCGACTTTCTGCATATCTTACCAGGTCGTCACTCCATCTAGTGTGGGGTCGCCCTACACTACGCCTACCGGTACGAGGCTGCCACTCGAGAACCTTTCTTCCCGTTTCCCTTTCTTCGTTTGGTAGAATATAAGGATATAAAAATAACAATGCTATTTTTTTCCGTTTGCTTATTCCTAGGAGAGAGGGCGCTATAGGGTCAATGTTTACTTCGTCTCTATACTAATAGTGATCTCAAAAGAAACATAAGTGCATTTACTTAGTGGAAAAGACATAAGTGAAGAAATAAACAAGTGTTTTCAAATCATAAATTGTGGATAACTTCTAACATTTAGTGAAATCTATATTATCAGTGAAAATGACTCAATTGTATACTAGTCGTATTGCACATTTATATGGACATATCACCTATAATTTATGCATTAGAAGAGAAAGACTAACTAAAACTGAACTAAATTGTGAACTTTCGTAATTCCGGCAATCGTCTTTTAAATAAAAGTGATATAAATAACTTTACTTCTTCAATATTGTAAGTGACTTGTAATAATGAGTAAGGAGTGGCACATTTGCACAGAGGCACTAGCGACATATGTGGATGGCTACCCGCAGCACTTATACAAGTCTGAACCATCTTCGGTCTGCGATCGATCTCTCAAGGAGCTGTTTATTTTAGCAAGTCGGAATAGGAACTCAAGAAACCGCTAGCAGTAACATAAAACGTACAACAATACGTAAAACGTACAAATATGTACAAACGTAAACTGCATATTGGAAAATACGTTTAAACTACTCAATGAAAAATACGAGCATCTTAGGGAAAAATGTAAAAACCAAGAAAAACGACTGTACTTTCTAGAAAAACAAGAAAGAAAAAATAACATCGTCTTTTTCGGAATAAAATAAATGGAAATATCATATTTTAACTTAGAAAGTCTCGTGTTGAATTTGTCTCAAGAACTAGATCGCAGCGATATTTAAGAAGTTAGAAGAAAAGGCAAGAAAGGGGAAAGACCCTGACCAATAATTGTCAGTTTTTGTACACTCGGCACAAAAATTAATTTGTTTAATAGTAGAAGTGCACTAAATATACAGGTTATTACATAACGTAAGAATACCCATAAAATATTTAAGAGAAGAGGAAAGAACAAGCAAGAATCGAAAGAGAAAACGGAAACCTTGTAAAAATAAAATATGAAAGGTTGTCATAAGTGAAAAAAACAAAAAAAACAGCTGGAAATAACAAAAAATGAGGAACATTGAATCATGAAAGCACACGGATATGGAATCAGAAATGAGAGAGGACAAAGACTAATCGAATACGCCAGGGAAAACAAACTGTCAATTTTGAACATTTTCTTCAAAAAAAAATGGACTTAGATATCACCGGACGGAGTCAACAAATATGAAATCAACTTTGTGCTATCAAATTGACCTCGTCTGCTTAAAAACATAGAAGCACTGAATATTAATTATTGCATCACAGGCCAATACGAATATCATATAAAATATCATATGATACACATTTAAAAAAAGTAGAACAAAGTTCACTAACTGTCAATATAGCACAATAACAAGAGAGAAAGAAATCACAAAGTTCAAAGAATACTTAAACTCCTACTTATCGAAAGATCAAATGTTTGCCGAGATTACTATCCCAGTTCAGAAATATTACAAAAACTTAACTAAAATCATCACTTCAAGCTTGCAAAAAGTTCGAGTAGCACAAAACCCAAGAAAAGTTCACAAAATACTTTCAGAGCGTACATTAAAACTTTTTGAAAGAAGACCAAACCTCCAAAAAATTTAAATAAAACTAGAGCAATAAAGAACGTAATCTCGGCACTTTATAAACTACATAGTCAATAATGCACAAAAAAGACTACTCCAACCATAAATCTAAACTATTTAAAACAACTGACGTCAAACTGGAAGTACAAAAAAGGCACATAAAGAGCTGAGACCAAATAAAACTTGAATCAAAGATCTTAAACAAGGTGAATTAACCAAAAATACCTACTGCGACATCATCAGTACAGTGACAGACATCTACAGGGATCTCAACAGCACAAAAGAGCCAGAAGACACTAACCACGAGAACCAAAATAACTGTGGCGACGGCAACGTACTAAAAAGAACCCAAATTAAAGAAAATGATGTTATTGAGGCATTGAACAAACTAAAACTAGACAAAAACCCGGGCTCGGATACCACAAACGAGACTCTAAAGATAGCTGCCCCAATACTAGCTAAACCCTCTACAAATTTATTCAACTCTATCCTCGAATCTGGAGAGACACCCACAAAATGGTCTGTATCTAATATAATTCTGCCATCAGGTGTACTGTGTGCTCGCTTGTCACCCTTGTTGATTAAGGCCTTTGTTTGTAGGCATACTGATATGACAACAACATTACCTTCTCCTGTACACAATCCTTACAAACTAAAGCAAAACTGATTAAAAAGGCAAATGCATGCAATTAAAATAAATAACAGTTTCAAATATTTAAACAAAGACTAAGATAATATTTCCTCGGGGGCTATAAAATACCGGGATCTAGTGAGAGGTAGCATCACTCTAGCGAATTAATTTTACTTTATAATAATATATAAACAACAAAAGACTCTCTGCTATTTATTTTTAATAATTTTACTTTAATATTACCGTGTAATGGTGGTCTAAGAATATCCACTATGCTATATCATCTCGTGCGAGTCATATATAGCGACAGAGGGAATCAATCAGGGACGACTAAAAAGAAAAAACGAAATGTGGCTCTCAGCCTGCTTGCCAATCGAGGCATCTATGGCAAATATCCCCTTATGAGGCAATTCATGAGTAGCCTCGGTACTATAATATATTATAATGTTGTACAATAAAATATTCACACGATTAGAAACACTATGATGAATCTACTTCATACATTTTTATCATACTATATAAACTTATGTATGGATCTATATACGCTTTCATATTCACAGGATTAAGTCTCTTTTCCATTTTATTTATCATTATGACCGAAGAAAATGTATTTACTTCGAAGATGAATATGTGTGGAATATAAATAATGATTTTTTAAAGTTTTGTACTTGCCAGTTTATCGCACAAGAAATCAAATGTCGTTTCAAATCACTCTGTCGTACGATCGTAACGATCAATATTTACAACGTTTGCACAGAGTTAGATTTATAGTCGCTATTCCAACTTGCGTCACTATTTCACGTAGTCTCTTATTCCCACGTCTTATTTCTATGTGCCAGTTTCTCACTGTTGCTTATAGGATCTCTAGGCGCCTGTGCAGAGTATCTCGTAATTTTTCAATTGCGTTAGTAAGATCAAAATGGTGAGCTTATAAAATATTTTAGAATTCCCTTGAAAATAAAATAAAAATAAAACAAAATAACATCTTTATATTCAAATTAGGTTTGTTCTAAGCTCTTATAAATATCTAATATTGACCCGTTTGCAAAAAAAAAAAGACCTTTTTGAAGAAGAAACTGCAAGAAACTCTAAAGCCATGTTACAAACTCACTTATAGTTACAACTCGTTGTCAATCTGTTATTATTTTTTAAATATCATTTTTAACAAAAGAATAGCCAAGCAATTTTCAAGCTCAAAGTAAGAATTATATTTACAAATCATTGTCCTCAAAATATTGATTTATTTTAATGTAGACTGTTTTAACAAAATTTTCTTCGCAAGTTTTTATATCTTTCCAATTGTTGCATTATATTTTCAGATATAGTATAACAATTGGATATCGGATAATCGGAATAGATAATTGAAAATTATTCTTTGTTTTTCAGTATTGTGTTCTCTATTTAATTTTATTAAATCTTAGGTCAGCTCCAGTAATTATGTCGTTCGATTTTAAAAAAGGATTTGAAAGATTATAATGGAAAAAATGATTAAAATGATAATAGGGATTATATTTGTATTTTGGTTAAACAACAACACTTACCACCACGAGGCTACCAGGTCGAGTTGTAATCAAGCATGGCTTATAACAAGTAAAAAATAATGTACATTTTGATATGTGGTACGTGATGTAATATACGGTCACCTTAAGTTTTTTGCACTATAAAACTAAATCTAGGAGCGTGAATGAGACAGAAACAAAAGTTCGTACACTATAACCGATATATTAAGGAAACAAAAATTGGAACTAACACGGATAAATTGTGATGAATAACAAACAAAGTCTTAAAATCTCTGCTATTTTATACCAGCTTTTGGTTTTAATAAACGGCAAGAAAGCTAAGTTTTTATGAAATAGCCTCAATTGAACTTCCGACTAAATTACTACAACAGTCTAACAAAGATAGTAGGGACTAACAACTCTTATTTCACGAAGCACGAAAGTTTTTAAGAACATAATATATAAGACAACGATCACCTATTACATTAAAATACCTATGAACAGTTTGTTCTCGTATTACCTGTAAATGCAACGTTTTTATTGTTTTCACATTGGAACTACATAGGTGTAAACTACGTAGGTACCTTTTTATAGGAGAAGGGGCAATTGAGCATAGAGCTCATTTGATGGTAAGTAACTACCACATAAACAACTGTAACATCATGGGAATTACAGGTGTGTCGTCGACCTTTTAGAACGGTGTAAGTTCTTTTCCTGAAGGTCCCTAAGTCATATAGATCAGGAAAAATTGCCGGTTATAAACACTTCCATAGAAATGTCGTATGAGGAAAAAACTCCTAGTAAAACGTACAGTGCTGAACCGCCAAGCATCCAGATGGTATGGATGATATTGGAAAATTTTCCGCGATGCGCGTTCGTGAAATTTGGTGACTGGAATTTCTGCTTAGGAGTCGGTCAGGGTAGATACCACCCGCTAATCTAGTCTGAAATGTGTGTTCTAGTCTGAAAGATTATAGACTGTGAAGCGTTCTAAATTAGTCCTCAGATGTGACAACATACCTATCTATATCTACCTATACCTATCTATATCTACCTTTGGTGGGGCCAATGACCGGAAATGTTTGACCTTATGACCTTGACCTTATTATGCGAGATGTTACTATGTGGATTGTATGTGCGGATTCTTACAACAAAACCAAGATGGCTGACGGGGCACGCGGCAGCCTTGGACAATGCACGATGCTATTCCAAAATCTATCGTTTTGCCAGTGACTCGAAAGAGTTTCCACTTGAACCGCTGAGGAAGAGTAACGCGACAAAAAAACGGTTCAATTTAAGGGAATCACTTACCAGGGTGGAGTTCCTTGGGACCTTGTGGACGACGCTCCTGGTCTTGTAGTGCGTTGGAAGAGTGGTGCGCGACGATAACTCGAACTATGCAAGGTGGTTACTTCTCAATTATTCTGTAGCGCGACTGCCACAAAGGTGCGGACGCAACTAGCGGTTCTCTTCGACTACGATGCAAGAAGGGGTGAGCGGCGGCAGTGAGCGTCCATATATGGGCAGGCCACTTCTACCACTTCCATCTCGGCGGGGCACACTTCTACTACATTCAAGTACCCTCTCCCCCTTCAGTGCGTGTGGAAGGAATGCGTGGATATAGGACGGAAAGACACTGGCAAACAATAACCAACCGAACAAAATGTGAGAGTGTCCGTACCGTTTTTCCCGCGCAACTTCTTTACTTAAAGTTTGTTGCAGGTGTTCATGGCTCCTTTAGCCTATTACAATCATGTGGACTTTGAGTTTATTTATTACTTCAATTTTATATATAAATTTGAGAACTTTCGTAGAGCCATCGCATTCTGGTGCTATCAGCTAATCTACACGAGGATTGTCATCTGTTGAAAATTTCTATATATATTAAACTATAATATTTATTACAATAAAAGAAAATAAAAACTAAAATTACCAAACACTTCTACTTACACGGTATAGTGACAAGAACGCTGGTTGTGCTATCTAAACACTGCAAATAAATGTCTCAGCGCTATCTCGATATCTACGAGTAACGTAGCAGCGAGAACCCGTGAACATCGCACCAACCTTATCGATCCATTAATCTTGATCGACCCAAATAAAGTTAAATTCACATTATCTGTTTGACTTCTGAGCCCATAATTAAATAAGAAAAATAATGAAAATGACAATTATTTTATTAAAGGACGTCCTTCCTACGACGGGAGAGTCCCACGTCCATCAGTGTACTTTTAGAGACTGATAAAGGATATGTAAAAAAAATTTGCCTCCATGTCTACTTTTTGTCCCCATATATTGGTGACGCAAGTGCAGTATGTGTAAAACGAGATGCAAAATGAAATTCGCTCTTAGTTGTTACCCCTGTCTATATTAAAACTCTTACTAGACGGTTTCTGTAAAGGTTTTTTTTTTATTTTATTTAAATTGGGGTATACTACGCTATCGATACAGATACCATAATTATATGTCTGTCTTAACATAGAAATGACTGCCTTTTATTGAGGGTGTTGCATGTCGTTAACAGTAACAAATATCCCGTTCTATTTTTTGTCTTTTGTTTCGTCTGTTCGTGTTAATCATCGATATAACCAAACTGATTGCGATGAAACTTCACGAACGGATTGGAAGTAGTTCCAGGAGTGATCTAATGTATATTATAGCCAAAAATACGGAGATTCAAAAAATTGATAAATAAATAAAATAAATGGTTTTTAATTATTTCAATAACGCCACATCACAAGATCCTATCAAGGCGAAAGCAATGTATTACGGTATATTTTCTTAGTTCATCTTCATCCCTCGAATGCTTCATGTCTCACCGTATCGTCACTCGTATCTAGAGGCCTACCTTATAGTTCACTTACTCGAAAACTTTTCTTATATCAAATAATTCATTTTAAATACACAGCTTGACTTGAATTATTTTAAGTAATTTGCTTAACCCTCGGCGTGCCTGGTGGAAAAAAGTTACATGGCGTGCCTGGTGGGTCTGTGAGACCCAAATTTTAAATATTTTTTTTCTCCTACAAATTGATATCAATTTAGTATATTTTTTTGGTTTTATAATAAAATTAAACATGTTTTTTAGGATTTCAAATAAAATACGTGTTCAAGTTAGTAATATTTTTAATAGAATTTTTAATTAAACTTTTACCTCGTTTTTAACGTATAATTAAACAACTTATTTTCATAAACATGCAAAATCAACTAAAACAAAAGAAATCACAATCAGACTGTGGGGATCGTAAGGCACATAAGGTTATCTTATATTCTAAGCTAAAATAATTAGTCTTCATCATTTTCAGGAACATTGCCTTTGAAGCAATTTCCGCACTGGAATATTGCATGATCTAGACACACGTGGCTTTTGCACGTCTCACAGATGTATTGAGTTTTACGGTCTTTCTTTGATGTACAAACGTAACATCTACGCCTTACACCTGGAGCTGTTTTTTTCACCGGTGGACCTTCGTCGAGACCAATACGGTCAGCAATTCGTTTGCGGAGATCTGTGGAAAGGCGAGTATTTTTCTGTCTTGTTTTTAGATGAGATTCTATCAATGCGATACCCAGATCTTTGATAAAATTTCTGCGATTGTTTTTGATATCAGGGAAGTTCAGCATTTGAATAATTTTTGCATTTATACCTGCAGAGTTCAGCAACCAGAAAAACAGAGTGAGCGGCCATCTTCTGGAGTTTCTTGATACATCATAAGATCTAATAAGCTTGTCAACGTTGTCAACACCACTTTTCGTTTTGTTATAGAACGTAATAACTGCTGGTTTTTGCTTCTCGCCTGATTGCAGGTCGATTACCACATCATGATGGAGAGATGACAGCAGGAACACTTTTTTCTAGGTTTTGGGACGTATGATACTAAAGTCATATCTTTTTGAAATCCGAACTGTGATGAATACATTGTTGAATTTGTTTTGAATCTTTCAGGTATGCAAGTTTTTTTGATTTCATTGTACCGACAGCGGTTAGCTTATGATGATTTAGCAAGTGTTCATATGTTGGATAGCTCGTAAACCAGTTGTCCATCGTGATATTTCTCCCTGACTGAGAAACTGGCGCGACGAGGCGATCGACTACGTCGTGAGGCTTATTGCTGACCTTATAAGGTCCCTCTGGTTGCTCGCCTAAATAAATCTCCAAATTCAGAGAGTAGAATGTTTTGGCATCTACGAGCGCAAATATCTTTATTCCATATTTACCTGGTTTATTTGGCAAATATTGGCGAAATTTGCAGCAACCACGGAAAGCTACAAGCTCTTCATCTAGAGTCAAATTTTCAAAGGGCGTGTAGTGTTTTTGGCATCTGCTAACGAATTCTTCGAACAGTTTCCTGAACGGGACTAGTCTGTCCTGTGACAGTCTTTCTTGACGTGTATCAACATCATCAAATCGCAAATGATTGACAATAAAAACGAATCTTCTCAAGCTTATTGTCATAGCAAAAATAGGAATACCAGTTCCATCATTACACCACAAGTCTTGTAAATTCTGCCTTGCAGATTTATATAATCCTGCAAGGTAAATTAGACCAATGACAGCCTTCAGCTCATCCATACCAACTTCTGCATAAGCGTAGTCATTTGAAGTGTTCAGACCAAGTCTCGTTCTTCGGATTATCACATTTGTATGAATTAGTATATCCAGCAACATAGACTCGTCCACAAAAAGATTGAAACACTCTAAAGGAGTTTTTGCATCTCTCGCTAATACTTTGACACCCGGTGTTCCAGATATTATATTTTCACTACGTGTTCGAACGTTTGATCTAGCTGGAATTTTGTACCACAAAGTTCCGTCTTTACCTTTGTAAGTTCTTCCTGAGGGCCGCGAAGTTAACTCTGACAGTGGCACGTCCATTTCAGAATCTGAAGAGTTCTTATCATCAAGTATTTTAAAGAGGTCTTCCTCCGAATCGATCGAGTCGGTTTCATGAGTTTCTTCTGTAACCTCATCAGACTCTTTATCGCTGGAGTCGAATACAATATCATCTTCGGGATCTTCGTCCACCTCTTCGAGTAGCAAACTAACGATTTCCCTGTCCTGTAAGGACCTCTCCATTTTGAACTGTGAAGAATATGATACTATAAAGTTGAATTCCAAACAAAATAAAGAAGTTTATGAATAAAATACATCAAATCGTAAAAAAGACAAAATAAAACAATAATAATCTCGAGTATTATATATAAAATATGTTACTATTTAAAATATTATGTTTATTTTTAACAAATTAATGACACAAAACCACTAATAGCAACAAATGAATACTTACATGAAAACGTCACGCCGTATGCCTGGTGGGGTCTGCGAGACCCGAGCGCACTTTAGGCACGTCCTTTCACTACTGGAGCACGCCCCGGACTGAGGTAGCGGGCGGAGGGTGTCAATTAGTACGGTCAGCTACTGAGAGCAGTTGCGAGCGAATTTCAAATTACAATGAATTATAACGGTTTGACGGCTGCGGTGGGTCTCACAGACCCAACCAGGCATGCCAAGGGTTAAATGAACTATGAGAAAAATGTAATTCGGAAAACATTTAATATGCGCATAAAATATTTTTTTAAGTTAATTATAAATCTAACACAGAAGTTATTAAGTTCTTGTAGTATTAATGAGACCGAAAAAGGAAATTTTATAAAAATTTACCGCTCTAATTAAATTCAATGCTAGTGCACGAGCAGTGCTTCGAGCAAAATAATAAATAAATTTTATTTTGACAGTGTAAGATCCAGTTAGAGATTATTACGGTTTTATAAACAGGGCTTTAAATTATCATAAACAATTGAAAGTCTAAACTAAAGAAAAATTATAATGTTATATTTAATTCAAACTTGTTTGAAACTCATGTGAAGGTCAAAATACACCGGTTCGCAAAAACAAGAACTTCTCAGAGAAGAACCGCAAGGAAACTGGAGGCTTTCTTATCATCATCATCATCATTACGGCCCTTTACAAGTCCACTGCTGAACTTAGGCCTCCCACAAGGAATGCCACAAAGCACGGTCCTAAGCCACCTACATCCGTTGACTTACTGCATGTCTAATCAGGTCATTACTCCATCTAGTGTCGTCAGTTATCAGTTCTTCGAGCTATATGGCCGGCCCTTTGCTACTTAAGCCTACTAATATTTTGGGCTATGTCGATCAAACTGGTTCTACTGTAGATATCCTCATTTCTAAGTTAATCATACACAGAAATTCCAGGCACAGCCTCCATAGCTCGCTTAGCAACCTTGAGCTTCATAATACGGCCAGCAGGACCACGTCTCAGATTCATAGGTTATCACTAGCAACACGCTCTTGTTGTACAATCTAGTTTTGAAATTTTCGGGTATGCCTGTATGTATGATGTATCGTCTCGCGAATGCCGTCCAGCCGAGTTGAATCCGTCAATTGATCTATCTCTCGGTCGTAGTTGTATTCACCTAGTCGGACTACATGTCCCAGATAAACATACTCGTCAATTACTTCGAGTTAGATCTCCCAACAACCACATGACATTGACTTTTGTTTTATCCATATTCATATTAAGACTTATGCGTTAAAAGATACTATTGAGATCATTGAGCATAGTGCTTAGGTCCTCCAGCGGTTCTGCAGTAAGGGTTTTTTCGTCAACAAAGCAAAGGTGATTGATGTATTCGTCATTTACTTTAATACCGTATCCCTTCCAGTACAGTACCTTGAAAACGTCTTCCAATGCAGTGGCGAAGAGTTTTGGGGATATAAGGTCGACTTGTCTTACACCGCTATGTAGTTGGATAGGTTTCGTACCATAGTTCTGTATTCCGAAAGCCATCGTGGCCCTACTGTACAAATACTCTAGCACTTCTATATATTGACGGTCAACTTGGAATCGCCCAAACGCATCTGCCCAAAAGAAACTGCAGCACCGCCCAAATTGTGACGGAATCAAATAATTATTCATAAACCACATCAGCAAGATAAAATGGCAAACGTACTGTGCTGAATCTGGTGAACCTTAGGATTCCCATATGGGATCAATATTGTTTTCGCTCTTTAGCAACAATGTCATGAGTACGCTAAAGGCAAGCTACGTTTCCTTGTTTGTAGACGACTTGAAGATCTCGAGAGTCATATCAACTTATTTGGACTCATTACTCCTACAAGACGATCTTTACCGATTGGAGGAATGGTGTAAGGCAAATCATACGATGTTGAATCCCAAAAAATTTTTCTATATCAATTTTACTAAAAAAAAGAAGCCTTGCACTACTTCTTACAGTCTTCAACGTACTATGCTCACAGAAGTAGGTGAATATAGGTGTTATGTTAGCACGAAAAAAGCTGCGTAAATTCTGGGTTTCCTTAATCGCCGTACAAGGGCTTCCAAATAAGCACTAAAATCTTACTCTTGAGCCAATTGGAATATGCGAGAACAATATGGAACCCAACATACGCAGTGCACTCGCATAGAATAGAAGGTATTCAGAGAGCTTTTACAAGATATCTTGCATTCATATGTAATAGAATTACACATAGGTGTCCCTACGAACAGCGAATGGCATTTATTGAAATATTTTCTCTAAAAAGCAGAAGACAAATTCAGGTATTATATAAAATGTAAACGGACGTACTGCCTTCTGTGAACTAATGCAATATTTCTCCCTAAATGTACCATATAGGGAGAAATATTGCACTTTTTATCATCAATATCCAATAACATCAATACTTTCACATACTCCGCAAGCCAGGGCTAACGTGGGCTCATATGCCCCAGTACCGGGAATATGTGACTCTTATAATTCACTGTGTGGTTCGATTCCTACTGTAGATATTTTTGATGATACTTTCACTAAATATAGGAAAAATGTAAAAGATCACTACTATAAATGATTTGTGAATTATTTATTTATAATCTAATATCCACGTCCCTTACAGCTGCCGCTTGATTTTATGCATTATTTTTATTGTATCAGTTCTCAGTCTTACGATATTATTTTTTGTAACATATAAGCTATTGTAACATTGCAGTCTTAATTATTGTATATAATAAAAAAAAGAGTAATTTGTAATGCTGTGTCATGTATAATCGTGCACACATTAGCCCCTATATTAAGCCCCTTTTTTCAATAAAAATGTAATAATGTGTATACTACTAGGGTCCTATGAAAAAAAATAGGTGGCAGATTATACTCTTCGAACTTCTGTACTATTTGCCAAAGGGTATGTATTTGATCTATGGTACGAAAGCCCTCTTGGAAACCGGCTTGTTCGGAAGGCTGGAAGTCAACAAGTCTGCGTGCGAGATAATTCGTAATGACTTTTGAAGAACAAGATCTTCGCAATTCTGCTCTACGTCTCCGGATTAGTGCCACCATGGAGGACGGAATGAAAGAGCTAATGAGGGATTTTAAGTATCAATTTTCCATGCCCGGGTAATTTCCATGTTGGTGATGAAGAGGCATTCTAATCTCGCTCAGACTGATGTCCGCGACATCATCGAAATGGTGTCAGATAAGACTTGCTCTTGGATCGTTACTCACACTCGCCTGTTGCTCCAACGATGACGTGTACAGCTGCCCATTGAACCTCACTCAAAATCTCAGACGTTCTGGAAACCATGCTGCCACATTCGGTCTTCAGCTTTGACAGTTGGCTCTTTCTGGCAGACAGATCTCTGGCCTATATAATTATATATAGGTATAATTAAATAGAATATACCACCTTATCTCTTTCAAAAGTTGGTGTGGTCATGCGACGTAAATTCAAAAATAACTCGTGCGTCGATTTATTCTCTCGCCGTGCCATTCCATCGCACCGCTGCTTTTCGTGGGAGCTTTAGGTACGCTGCCTCAAAGTGTTGGAACGACCTGCCGCCACCGCTTCGTAGCCTGAAAACAATTAAAACATTTAAAGAAAAATATAAACACTGTCTAATATTAACTCAGAAGAACATAGGCTGAAGCTTACTACTCACTTAAATGGGTACTGGCATATAGCACAGGCCGTCAAGGTCGCAACTAATAAAGTGAAGTGATGATAATATAACCTTAAATTGGATACAGTTCGGATAGGTCCACTGCAGGATAAAAAAAGTGTAATTTAGTGTCGTCAATTGATAACTGATGTGTGATGTTTTCTTATATTTCTAAAACTTATACATAAATTATGTATAAGTTTTAGAAATATAAGAAAACGAATACAACGTAATAATAACTTTTTTGAAATAATATAACATATTAATTAATAAAGTTAAGAACACACTGTTAACACAAAAAATTTTAAAAATAAAAATAAAATACATGTATGATAAGCACATTCACTTCGGTTTGAAATCAATAATTTCAGCATAGTTAGACAGAGTGGTTTTAAAATATTATTATATGTCACACGCGGACGTCCGTACGTTGCTATCCGTTCGGGCCCACTGAAAACCAGCGCTGTTGCTCCAGCGACAGCATAAGCTGAGTGAGATCCGTTTGTATGACGTGCCACAAAATACTGGTACAATATGAGAAACGATTTTTTTTGTGTTTCTATTTTTTTTTATAATCTATAAGTAAACATACTTTTAAATTGTTTTATCCGTTAAATTGTTGCTTTGTTTCCTATTTTTGTTTTTGTTTGTTATAACTTATAATGTTTATAACTGATGTGTCCACAAATGTTAAATTTTAAGTGCCTACTGATGTTTACTACTGATATAATAATTATATAATAATAATTAGTAGCAGATTTGTTATCGCACGGCGCGGTCACCCAAAATAATAATAATAATAGTATTTAAAAATAATCATAACAATAATAATAACTGTTGGCAGGTTTGTTATCGTACGACGCGGTCACTCGCTACTTTGGTAGGGAGCGATTGTGTCAGCGTGTATAAATAGCAACTGTTTCGACTCGCCGTTCCATTCCGCCTGTGGCATCGCTTCCGAGCGGTTGCATCCAGGTAGTCCGCGCTTTCGTTCCTGTACGGAAGTGCTCCCCGCTCTCGCGCCCCCGCTGTCCCGCTCGCGCTGTACAGCGCCGACGCAGTGCTCAGTCCGCCGGCGGCATCGTTCTCGGACGGTCGCCTCCAGGTGGTCCGCGCTCCCGTACAGTACGGTAGTGCTGTCGCGCTCTCACGCGCCTCCGCTGTCCTGCTCACGCGGAACAGCGTCGAGGCTGCCGGTGAGTCACTTTTACGCTACAGTTCTTGCCCCCCTGTCTTCGGGCAGGGAGGTCTGACTGACTTCCGCTTTCATTTTCATTTTCACTTTTCATTTTCATTTTTCATTATCATTTTTCATTTTTTTTTGTACTGTCTCCTTTTTTTCTTGTGTTCTTGTTATTCTTGTATTACGTGTATAGTGTGTCGTAGTACGTCTCGCGATCTAGTCCCTGTTCTACCGAGAACAGGGACCCGTCCTCATCTTTATTTTACATAGCTCAGCTTGCTTACTGACCCAAAATGGCCACACCCAGCTTCACTGAGTCCCTCGCCGCCCTCATTAACCAATTCGGTTTAAACGGCAATGAGACGGTCCTCGCCGCCATCGCCACCATCGCCGCCCAGGCTTCCCTCCCTGCCCCTCAGGCACACCATCCGCCGCCGGTAATCGCATCTTACCTCGAAACGAGGAACTCTTTTGCCCCGCTCGAATCTGCCCCCCTAGAAATGGAGTACGCATGCTCCGAGTCCTCGGCGCCGTCCTCCCTGAAGAGGCGCGCCACTACTACAGGCTCCAGTTCATCGGAGTCCTCTGACTCCGACGGAACCGGACTCCTTATCCCTTCCCCTCCCCCCCACCCCCAAAAAGGAGTCCACATTCACTGCCGTCAACTCCAAGCGCAACGGAAAGCGCGCCGCGATAAAACGCACCCCGCCTATCTCAGCGGCCCCTGCCGCTCCTCCAACTTCCGCAGCCCCCGCCGCTGCCGCCATCCCGCTCATGTCCCTTGACATCCCAACTCCATCTAAACCTTCCTCTCGATGTGCTCCAGTCCTTGCTAAGAAGCAAGTCCCGCCCCCTGTCTTCCTAAGAGACAAGGCCAAATTCACCAAACTGTCGAAAACCTGCTACGACGCAGGAATTAAGTACGACAATGCTGTCAACCTCGGGGAGGCTATCAAAATCATCCCCAGCTCGATCGAGGATTTCCGAAAACTCACCAGGCTTTTCACAGCCGAACGAGTCTCCTACCACACCTACGCTCTCCCGGAAGAGCGTAAAGTCAGGGCCGTCATCCGAGGCGTCCCCTTCGAGTTCTCGAACGAGGAAATACTTGAGGACCTTAAGTCCCAAGGCTTTCCCGTCGAAGCCGTGCACAAAATGCACAACAGAACGGGCAAGAGATACAACCTTGCCCTAGTAATCTTATCGAACGTGCCGGAGGCTAAAGCCATCTTCCGGCAGGTACGCACAGTGTGTAGCCTGTCAAGGGTGAAGGTAGAGCCCCCCACATAGGCCCGGTTTCCCGGCGCAGTGCCACCGCTGCCAACTTTATGGTCACGCGGCGGCCAACTGCTCCGCCCCACCCAGGTGCGTTAAGTGCCTAGAACCACACAACACGAAAGAGTGTCCCCGGCCCAAAGACGCCGAATCCCCGCCCGCTTGTGTCCTGTGCAACCAGACAGGACACCCGGCTAATTACAAGGGTTGCCCACGCGCACCTCAACCTCGCCCCAGTAGGCAAGCTCCACCGCCGATGAATGACCGCTCATTCCCGGCCCTCCAACAACGGCCCCGTCAGGGCCTTTCTCCGCCCCCCCAGCGCTTCTCTCGACCCTCTCAGGGTCCCCCTAGGCCCCCTCAGGGCATAAATCGGCCCCCCTCCGGGCTTCTCCAAGCCAATGCAGCCTCCAGTCTTTCCCTGGGGGCCCAAAAAAGGCAGACCCACCGCGGACAACCTCGTACGCTCATGAAGCAGAGCCCACAATCGACGACTACAACACGCTATATTCCGCTATTAGGAATATCGATGTTAGGGAAATAACAGTAGTATCACGCAAACTGCGCGCGGCCAAGTCCCCCCAAGAACGTCTCCTCGTTCTTGCGGAGCACAATAACCTTCTGTTAGCGTTGTAAGTTAGGTTAACTTAATTAACTTAACTTCAATGACTGAGCGAATTAACCTACCTAGATCTCACGGTCGTATCAAACCTAAGGGTTTATCGCTTGTATCATTTAATATTCGCGGCTTGCGAAATAACCTCCCAGAGCTCAAGCTCTTTCTTCGGAATCGTGAAGTCGATTTCCTCCTCCTACAGGAAACTAATCTCAAAGCTAAGGACACTAGAGGCCTTTCTATTAAAAACTTCTCTCTTCTTCGTAACGACAGACCCGACCGCCGAGGCGGCGGAACGGCCATCTATTACAAGAAGACACTTCATTGCTCGCCCATTTCTACTCCGCAGCTTACCAACATGGAAGCCACGGTATGCAGGCTAGCTATGACTGGACATCAGTCCATCCTCATAGCCTCCTGTTACATCCCTTCAGGAACCTATCCCCTCAAAAAGGATTTTGAGGCCATTTTATCTTTAGGCAATTCAGTCATTATGTTTGGAGATTTTAACTCCAAGCATACTGAATGGACATGCCGCACTACGTCCCCTAGTGGCAAGATACTGCTCGATATCACGCAGTCTCTTGATATTACCGTCCATAGTCCTCTCGGTGTTACTCACTTTCCCGATAACACCGATCATGCCCCCGATGTGTTAGATTTTGCGTTACTCCAAGGAGTTTCTCTCAACCTCAGAGCAATCGAGACACTAGACGATCTAGGATCAGATCACCGACCGGTCTCCCTCATTCTTGGCCATCAGCCACCTCCCCCCAACACACACGAAAACCTTCACTAACTGGAAGGGATTCAAGGAGTCCCTAGCTAAAGCTTTGGACTCACAGGACTCTACCATCTCCCTACCGTCGGACTTAGATAGTCCCGAAAAAATCGACACCGCGGTCGATTCACTCTCCACCCTTATTAAATCCTCCCTTAAGGAGAACGAAAGGGTCGTCCCGGTTGCTAACAATAGTGGGCTTCCCCTACATATTAGCAACCTATTAAAAGCCAAAAAAGCTGCTTTCCGGAGAGCAGCAAAATATCCCACCCCCGAATATAGGCGCGCGGCCAATCGTCTTCAACGAGAACTCCGCTTCCGCCTCTCTGAATTTCGAGACCTCGAAAAGAGTAAGCTCATGGAGAATATCTCTCCTTCTCACACAGCGTACTATCAGATGGCCAGAGCCCTCCGCATAGACGCTATCACCCACACTCCCCCTCTCTCCCGTCCCGACGGCACGGTTGCCTTCGAGGACGAGGAAAAGGCTGAGTGCTTTGCAGATAGCATTGCCGCTCAATGCTCTCCTAGTTCTCAACCCGTCGACCCCCCCTCACGTACAGGCAGTGGAGGATGAGGTCCGCCGCCGGAACTCACCCCCTACGGCCTCCGAACCTATCTCTGTGTCCAATGATGAGATTTCATCCCTCATCAAAGGACTTAAGCCCAAAAAGGCTCCGGGCGCAGATGGCATCTCCAACCAAGCCCTAAAACACTTTCCTGAGCAGGTGTTAACCTTTTTATCTATTATCTTCAACGCCTGCTTCAACCTCAGTTATTTCCCCCACTACGTGGAAAGCGGCTACTGTGATTGGAATTCCCAAGCCAGGCAAGCCTCTCAACCTCCCCCTCCAGCCATCGCCCCATTAGCCTCCTCAAGGCAATGGGCAAGCTCTTCGAAAGAGTCATCCAAACGCGTATGAGGCGCTATCTGTTTCCCACAGACGGCGACCCTCTTATCATTCCCCATCAATTCGGTTTCCGAGCCAAACACTCATGTCCCCAACAAGTTCACCGCATTGTGGAATATATCCTCAGCGGTTTCTATCCTCGTCGTCATAAGACCATCGCGGTCTTTTTCGATATAGCCAAAGCTTTCGATAGAGTCTGGCACACAGGCCTCATCTACAAGCTCTATAAAATAGGTCTCCCCGATCGTCTAGTTCGTCTCGTGGCCTCCTATTTAAAACATCGTACCTTTCGTTTTAGACACGAAGGCACGCTTTCTTCACAGCGAACTATCAAGGCTGGTGTCCCTCAGGGCTCAGTACTTGCTCCTCTGCTGTACATCCTGTTCACCAACGACATTCCCATCCCGTCGAAAGGTGTTCAACTCTCCCTCTTCGCAGACGACACTGCCATCTACTGCAGAGGTGTCTCACTACCCTTCATACGGAACAAGATCCAAAAGTCAGTTGATGACCTAGGTGCTTGGTTCAAAAAATGGCGCATCGATGTGAACCCGGAGAAGAGCTCCGCCGTTCACTTCGATTATAAACGACGCCGGCTCAAAAACACTCCACCAATACGTATGCTAGGGACCCCTGTCCCCTGGCATACGTCCGCCAAATATTTAGGTGTCACTCTAGACACAGGGCTCACTTTCAAGCCCCACGTCAAAAGAGTAACCCGTCACGCACGGTTTTATCTGAGTAGGCTCAACAGTATGTTGGGCCGACACAGTAAAATGTCCCTTCGAAACAAGCGTACCCTTTACAAGGTCTGTATACGACCAGTCATGTCCTACGCGGGCCCCGTCTTTGCCCACGCAAACCCTAACATTTTAAATGAACTCCAAATAGTTCAGAACCTCTTCTGTCGTCGAGCTGCGAACGCACCGTGGTACGTCCGTAATGCCGACCTTCATCGGGACTTAGAGCTCCCAACAATTCAACAATTTTTTAAAAAACTCTCTGAGAACTTCTTCAAAGCCTCAGAGTCGCACCCAAACCATTTAATTCGTGAGGCAGCTTCTTATGCAGCCCCACCCCCCTCTCGCTATCGTGTCCGCAGGCCGAGAAACTCTCTCTCGGACCCGCCTAATAAACTTTCAAACGACCTGAACTGTCTCCTGGCGGCTCAGGCCAACTCTAATTAAATAAAATTATTGTAATATCTAACATTAATTTGCCTTCGTAGGCACTCCCTCAGCGGCACTTAGCCGCCTGCGCCCTCTTTTCCCAAAAGAGGGTCGCTCATGATAAGGCACAATAGAGCTTAATCAGCCGGTTGCCTGTCCCCAATGGCGGTTTTTAGAGGGTATCACTTAGGGTCCCCGGTAGGAAAGTGAGCCCCTCATAACCACGATAGACCGGCTATCGTGGTATGCGTAATGCAATTTCCGCCTCCCTACGTATAGGGTAGCCCTTTAATTGCATCGGGCGCAAAAAAAAAAAAAAAAAAAAAAAAAAAAAAAAAAAAACTCGCCGCTCACTTAGCGGTCAGCCGCCGTAGAGTCTATATTACCTGAGGATGCCTCGTGTAGAGGCGAAACACGTGTCGTATTATCGTCGATAGTGTGTCTTGCCTGGAATAGTGGTGTTGAGAGTAGTGGTGCTTGGTCTAGTGGTGACGGATTTAGTGTATACAATTGAGGGAGGGCGGGAGGTGCGCTTCAATCCAGGTAAGACACATCATTTTATATGTTTAGCGGAAAGTTGCAAAGAAATTTATATTTTTATTTTTTATTAATACTAATATAGCTGCAGCATGGCTCTACCACGTGTATTTACTTCCGTAAAAAAAATACACCTTGATAAATTTCTTTTCAATAACGTCTTGAATGTTGTCTCTTCGTGATAAAGAACCAGAAGAGAGTTTATAGTTTAAAGTAATGTCACTCTGAAAATAATTTTATATTAAGCGAATTTCCATTCTTGGCGTCGTTTGTTCGTAATTCACTTTTATTATGATGATAAAAATGCGGACATGAGAACGTCTAAAATATAAAATTATTTAAATATATTTAACTATTCTATTATATTTGTGGAAATATTTTATGACGGTCTATAAAGTCGTTTCTATTCAATTTATTTAGGTTGGTTAATACTTAATAAGATCCTTGGTAGCTCAAGGGTCAATCGTAAATTTTATAGTATATACGTGAGAAATCCGATTTTAATCCTGGCAACGACGATATTGTTAATTAAATTTTTGAATGCTGATTTACAGTGTACAGTGTAGTGTAGTGACAGTGTAGGATAATTATATATATATATATATACATACTTCTAATTATTTTTAAAAAAACTATTTACTGTGGGAAACATTTGCCTTAATCGCCACGCCTGTATTTGTAGTATCAAGACCTCTCGCACTTTTGACGTCTTCCCCGTCGCTTATTGTTGTGCCTTGTGCTTTTGCTCACATTCTTGCTCTATAATTGTCTACTGCGTAGATGGGTGGTCTCCGTTGATACTACGGCATCTTTCATTTTGAATTTCACACTTAATTTACGTCACATAAAATCCTTACCTGTATGTATAAGAAATTAAAAATATATTTTAAGGCATTTACTTGCCCTAGGCAGTCTCAGAAATATAGTATAAAGTATATTCTGTTTCTTTTTATTATCATAATGCAACCTTAAATCGAATTTGATGAGTTTATGGAGGACTTAGCATTAGCGCCGCATATATAGGATACTGCGTATTATACTTTAATATCTCCTGCGCACTTTATGGTTTTTGAATGAAGTTTAAGGCTTTCACTTTATTGGTTTCGGAATATGTAGTCGTGGCTAAATTTCATTTACCTTAAATGTTTCTTTTGCATTTAAATCTCTTCTCTACATAGCAGTGTCTGTCGTCTCACATTATTTAAAACAAACTTACGGTACATGGGATTCTGCCTGCAATCCGAAGACGAAAGTTAAATTACAGAGTCGTTGACTCTGTAATTTAACTTTCGTCTTCGGTTTAGTAAGTAATACATAAGACTGTATTACTTACTAAACTTTGTTTTGAAAATGTTGAACTCGTATGTTATAACAAATTAATTAATTTTTTTAACTGTTATAGTGGTTTTACATTAAGTGTAAAGTTTTTATTCATTTTTGGTATATATCGTACAGGTCGTTTTATGTACCTTTCCTCTATTAAAATTGTATTTTTAAGTGAAAGCTTTTGTATTATTTTTTACTTTTTTGAGCCAGCGATTTACTGCAGTTCTAACTGGTAAGAGGCGATGAATCCCTGTAAGATGGATCGCTCTATCTTAGTACAATAAAACGTAGGGGATATAGTATTATTTGCTGACGATACTTCATTAATTTTCAAATTAAAACGACAGTTATTAAATTACGACGAAGTAAATAATGCTATAGCTAAGTTAGTCAATTGGTTTAATGTTATCAGTTTGAATTTGAATGGAACTAAAACTAAATGTATGAAATTCGTAACTCCTAATGTTAAACATGTCAATCCCAATGTAATTTTAAATGAGGAGGAACTGAGTCTTGTTGATACCACCATTTT
This sequence comes from Parnassius apollo, assembly GCA_907164705.1. NCBI lineage: Eukaryota > Metazoa > Arthropoda > Insecta > Lepidoptera > Papilionidae > Parnassius > Parnassius apollo. The sequence continues at coordinate 1,078,057 of CAJQZP010001094.1, forward strand.
CTTGGAATCACACTGGACACAAAGCTTCAATGGCTCCCACGTATATCAAAACTAGCTAGCAGACTTAAATCTGCAGCATATGCTGGGAAAAAGATTAGAACTATTACCAGTGTTGAAACAGCTAGAATTGTTTACTTTAGTTATTTCCATAGTATTATGTCGTGTGATGTTTTGCTATGGGGACATTTGTCATGCGACTGACACTGAAATTATATTTATTTTACAGAAGAGGGCAATTAGAGCAATATATAAATTAAAACCAAAAGAGTCACTGAGACAAAAATTTTAAATTTTTGGCCTCTCAATACATTTATGAAAATGTAATATACGTACACAAGAATAGACGTAGTTTTGCAAAAATAAGTGATATTCATTCTGTAAATACTAGGAACAGACACAAATTAGTAGTACCAGTTACTCGACTCCACCGAGTCAGTAATTAATTCTTGGGGCGATGTATACGCTTTTACAAAAAAATCCCAGAAAACATACACAAAGTTAAAAAATGTTATTAAACTAAGTTTGTATAAAAAGGGTTACTATAATATTAAGGAATTTATGGATGATCATAACCCCTGGGAAGGGTGATCGCTACCAAGCTATTTCTTGTCTTGTGTTGTTAATTGTAAACATAATTGTAACCTATTATTGGAGAAAAAATAGTCCTGCTGGGTATCTTGCTGGTTCTTCCCAGGACAGAGGTTTTTTTTGCGAACCGGTGGTAAATGAAAAAAGTGACTTTCAGTAAGTATTGTTATAATCTACATTGAATAAAAAAGTTTCTGTTTCTGTTTCTGTTTCATCACACAACATGTTAATAGGCAACAGGAACGAGTACACAACACAAATACTTAATAAATATGTATATATATATAAATCGAATAATAAAAATTCTAAGTATACAATATAACATGTAATATTAAAAAGCTTAATACCTCATTTCAACTCCATTAACATGAAACGCGAATTTTGGAGTTAAAATCTGAACAATGAAAGCGCATGAGATGGAGTGACTTTGCATATTAAACTTTGAATAACAGACAAAGTTTATATCAAGTGTACGTTTTTTGTACAAAGATTTTTGAAACTACGAATTATTTTAATTTTTATTATCTGAAGAAACTGATTTTCGTTTGTTTTAATTAAGCTAGTATTTGACATTAGGCATATTTAAAATATCATAAAAATAACAACAAAATTATAAATGTATGCCTTAGCAAGGTTGTTTAATCTGCCAGTGAATTGAATGACTAGTTTGTTAAAGGCGGTATTTAATTGAATGCTCAAATAATGAGTGAAATTTTTTTTTGACGTTTAGCAAAAGATTGTGTATTCTGGTACTTCATCATAATCGAATTCCTGCGTCTCTTACCGGGTCGTCACTATTTCTATTAGGGGACCACCGCACACTTTGCCTACCGGTATGATCCTGCCACCGCAGAATCTTTCTTCCATATATTGATAATTTATTTCTATTAAATTCATGAAATAAATCATCAAACATCATCGTCCAAAAAAAGTCGTTATTAACTCGGAAGATGGATAAAAAACTTGTAGCTAGCATTTCTCCTGACTTTCTAATCGAGGTGGCTACTTTGTGCCAGACAAAAGTAGGGCAACACGAAACGTCAGTAAAATCCTTAGGCAAAAAAACATGACCACCTACTCTCTGTAAAAGAATATTTAAAAATGCTAAATGTTGAACGGTAATGTTTTCTAATATCCGGCTGAGCTGTTACACTTTTACTAACTTAGGAAAATCTTTAAATGTTTTACGATGATTATCAGTGATCAAACGGAAAAAGTACGTTACATTTTTCGTTTGATCGCTATTTACAAGTTGAATTTGTTACAAAGTGGTATCTACGGATCGAATTCGTACAGTGAGGGAAAGTATCACTCCTTTTTCTATTTCTGCCTATAAAAAACATTTTCTGCACTGCTGTTATCCGGTCTGAACAATCTAAAGGGTCATTTAAATTACAGGCTGTGAGCCATTCCATATTAGTTACCAAATAGGAAAGTTGGGCTGTGAGTTCACTTCTCACTTCAGTTTTATAAAAAAATAGTACTTAATTTTTAATTATCTCTTTAAATTTTTACACTATGTAGATTAAAATATCTATCTGTATGGGTCTTTTTTCTATACACAGTATGGCTGAAGGTGTTATCAGGATTCCGAATTACTAACTCATCTAGAAAAGATAAAGAAGTGCCTCTAACTTGTAAACTGAATTTTAGAATTTATAGAGTTAAGATGATCTAAAAATGCAGTTACTTTATCTATTATATAAATATTTTATCTATTATATAAATACTTTATGTATTATATAAAGTAACTTTATTATATAAATAAAACTCAAATATAAAGTACTTTCATAAGGAACTTTATCCATTCCTGGGGCGAAACACTATGCTCAATGGGAGAAATTCCCTTTTCCATTGACGCTAAAAATATTATTTTTGGTCATACAGTATAATTTAAAGCGATATTACATTATACTTTTGAGGTTCCTCTCTTACCTCGTCATACAAAACAAATGAGCATTTATTGTCTAAAATGTTTTTGGTAACACCAACGTAATGAATTAACTAAGTTACTTAGTACTGGACGGAGGCATTCGCTTTGTTAAAATAATTAGACATTCGTGTATAACTAATCAATTAATGTTATTAAATTAACTATATCAATTAATGTGAACCATTGCATTAATTGATATGGTTTTATTTACTCTTGTCCTAAAATGTTTCTTCTATATCTTGTGTTTATAAATAGAACGTGTCTCAATAGCAATATTTTAGTTTACTCTGATAGATTAAATGAAGAAAAAAATCTCTTATTTTTAATTAAACATAAAAAGAATTTTTCTTGTTTTATACTTAATCCATCATTAGTTGTTTAACAGCATGAGTTTGCCATTTCTATATGACAAATTAATTTAATAATTAGACAGATGACTGAATAGCATTTTATAAAACCTAAAATGCCCAGTCTCATAGTGGAAAGGACCTGAGGTTGGAATCGAGAAATTAAAAAAGCTATAATATACAGTCTTAAAATCGGACAGACAGTTCATACAATTTATCTCATAATATCAAGTACGAATCAAGCAAGCGAAATTCGTTCGACGCAGCTTTATAAAACATAGCATGAATTACCTATATCAAAATATATTTCCCCAACCATGTCTAGATATTGTTAAGTCCAGCAAAGTATATATCTCCCATGTCAGTCAAAAGGAACGTGGCAAAGTTTATCTGAATAGAATATCTTTTAAAATACCAGATAGCTATATTTCTTTTCAAAAAATTTCAAGTACCACTTATGAAGGTTTTTATTGTTTCAAGATCTTTCAAGATAAACTACTCACCGAGAAACATTTCAAATGTATCACTTTAACAACATAAAGTTGAGAATAAAATATGCTTGAAACAGAAGATACTCAGGGACAAAAAGAACATCAAATAGAAACATAACCACAAACAAATAAAACTCAAATACGCCCTAACTTTCTTGCTCTTCAAATTTGAACACAACTAAAGGTCCACTTCTGTCTTACGACAGCAAAACAGAACTTCTTTGCCAATGTAGGTAAAAATGTTGTCAAAATATTATAACTAGAAATAATGATAGTGAATATATAACACAAGTTGGAAAACCTCAGGTTTCTTCCTTTTTCTTGCTAGATACAGATTCTCACGAGGTACATGATATCATCATGAGCCTAAAATCAAATAGTTCTCCTGGATTGAATAACTTTCTAAGCCCACAGTAACTGAAATTACTCCTATAATCTGTAACTTTGTATACCTGTGTTTTATAAACATGGCGTTTTTCCTCATCCTTTAAAACAAGCTGTTATAACACCAGTGTATAAAATGGGGATAGAGGTTTTGTTAGCAAATATAGGCATATTTCAGTACTACCTTCGATTTCTAAGATAATATATATATAAATTAATCAACACAAGATCCTTAGGTTAACATACTCAGTTCGATAAAATTTCTGTTAGTATGTATTCAGACAAGGTAAATCCATAGAAGATGCAGTCTTAGCTCTTAGCTTGCTTCTAATTAACAACTTAGATCATGGTAAAAAATGTCTTTGAGTTTTTCTAGACATGTAATGTAAGACGCCTTTGATGCCATCCTTATCCCCATCCTTCATTTTATTCCATCCAAAAACTAGAAAATATCGGCATAAGGGACACAAACTTAACATATTTTTTAACATATTTTTTTTAGAATTTCTTACCGTACACAAAAATTAAAATAGATAAGTTAATTGGTGAGGACACATATAGCACTTACGGTGTAATACAAAGTAGTATTTTAGGCCCAACGTTGTTTCTAATTTATATCAATCATCTCTGCATTCTAAAAATTAAAGATGCCCGTGTGTTCACATATGCCGATGACTCACCTGTAGTTTTTCTGGAGCATCATAGGATTTCATTCTGGCCTTAATAAAATTGCAAACTGGCTTTGATCTAATTTTCCATCGATTAATGCACTTATAAATAATTATATGGTTTTGCTGTTAAAAACCGGCATCAGCCAGGAAATAACTTTAACATACAGATTCACACTTCCAACTTTGATGAAGTTAAAAATTGTAACTCTTCTGTGACTTCGTAAGTTTTTTTAAATTAAGTGCTAAGAGATCATTGTAGATCAAAGTTTAACATAACAAGTAAATTTAGAAAATCAACCTAGATTTTTAAAACGTTAACGACATATTACTTCAAATATCTTCATTAACAAATTTTATGTAGTATAAGCACAATCGTTAACAACTTACAGTAAGTTACTAACGAAATTCAGATATGAGGTGGAGCAACAAAAACAAAATTGTTGCTATTAGAAAAAGCTCAACGTGCCTTTGTAAAAAAATGTACTTTTGCCTTTTAAGTTCCCAACCCAAAGTCTGTATTTAAAATTTGATGTACTAGGTATAAGAAATGATATATTTTACAAACAATATAAAAAAAGCATAAAGGTTTAATTTTTGACCCAAATATTTTAAACAAAAGAAGAAAATACCTTGTACTTAACTCATTTTGTGTTAAAACTGCATTCGCTAGACGTCAGTTCATTAACCAATCTATATATCTGTATAATTTTGTTAAAAAAAAGCGTAATATTTACTGTAGAAATACCAAGGACTGCAAGTTATTGATTGTAAATTAGCTAAAGACCCTGTCTTAAGAAGGCACAGAAAACATATGTTTGAAAAAATATTTTCAGACTAACACAAACACACACGCACGGACGCACGCAGGAGCACTCGCACTTGTGTGTATGGCCCATACACATACACACACACACACACACACACACACACACACATATATATATATATATATATATGTGTGTGTGTGTGTGTGTGTGTGTGTGTGTGTGTGTGTGTGTGTATGGGCCATAGCATCAACTTACTATCAGGTGAACGTGTGCGCGTTTGTAACCCTTATTCTATATAAAAAAACATACAGCAAGAGATTGAGTAAATGCAGTATTAAAATATTCCTGATGAAATAATTTAAAGTTTCGCTTAAATCTCCCATTTACGATTTCAGTCACCCATCTTAACAAAACTACACATCTGGTATTTTATGCAGCGATGACTTACAATTGGATTTCACCAGCTTGCTTAGATTCGGGCATGTGACCCTTATTTCCACATTGCTGCAATAATGGAATTGCATCAAAAATAAATACTTGGTTTTCTCTAAAATGAGTTTGCAGTAGATTATTGTCGTTGAACATTCTAAAAATTATAGAAACATCTGATTTTGTTGCAGGATATGGTCCAAAAACATCAAGAATATGACTATTACAGCACACAAGTAAAAATGGCTTAACTGAGTTATCATACCACATACCATAAACTATATGTTTGCTTCTGGTACAAGTAATAACTACTTTTTTGCAAATAAACATATGTCATCATCATTATCATGGACCGTGGACCATGACATCAAGGACCGTGATTTTGTGGAATCACTCCGTGGAATGCCACAAAGCGTGGTCCTGAGCCATCTGCATCCATCGACTTCCAGCGTGTCTTACCAGGTCGTCAAACCATCCAGTGGGACGTCGCCTTACACTTCGCCCAACGGTAAGAAGCTGCCACTCAAGAACCTTATTTCCCCATCAGTTGTCGGTTGTTCGAGCTATATGGCCGGCTATTTTAGCTTACTAATCCGTTGGACTATGTCGATCACTCTGGTTCTTTTGCGGATATCCTCATTTCTTAGATTATCACGCAGAGAAATCCCGAGCATAGCCCTCTCCATAACTCACTGAGCAACATTTAGGGTCCTCTTAAGGCCAGCAGTGAAAGACTACGTCTCAGATCTATAAGTCATTACTGGCAACAGATTTTGAGGTATACCTGGCGATATGCGTTGTAATTTTCCGAACGCCACCCAGCTGAGTTGAATCCGTTGATTGACCTCTCGGTCGAAGTTGGACTTACCTAGTCGGACTATTTCTCCCAATAAACGTACTTGTCAATAACTTCGAGCTTAGTGCTCCCAACAACTACCGACGTAGGTGTGACGTAGACGTTTTACATTATGTCCTCTTAAAATGAACATGGACTTTGTTTCGTTCATGTTCATTATAAGAGAAGAGAGAAGATTAAAAAATGGTTAGCCGATACTGCTGTACCAAATGACTAGCTGTAATTATATCAGTAGATTTAGTATTCTTATTATTACACTTGAAACCAATATTATTCTTCTTAATAATATTTTAAAATGTCCACAAGTTAACGACAATGAACTCTTATATTTACGCGAAAAGTATACATTAAAAGAAACGAATTTTACGGATTTTGTCGCGTTTAATTTTGACTTTTTGATTCCCGGCGTTTCGGGTACTACTTTAGAGCACGATATTTAATGTTGTGGAGGCACTGTTGAAAAATCCGAATATAAGCGAAGAGACTATATACCAATGTAAATTAAACTAAAAATGCCTCGAAGTAAAAACCAAAATGCATAAAAAGGCTTCAATCGCAGAAAAGGTACTTAAAGAAAATGTTACAAGTTTGCAGGAAATACTGGATTCGCACAGACAGATATCTTCGATAAATAAAAGAAACAGACAGGTCTTTGGCACGTGGTAGATTAAAAATTTGGTACAAAAGACTTCAGTATAAATAAAACGAAAACATCATCAATGTATTTGAAGTCAAATAAATACTCATTATAAATGATAACTCAAAAACTACTGCTGATCTGATCTTAATCAAATTTATACGAGACCATACGAGAATCATCGAAATCGGTTTACCCTAAAAAAAGTTATAAGTTAACACACTAAAAAAATACAGTCAAATTTAATATCTAGTTTTCTTTTAAGTTGGCTCAAAGATAGGAGTTACAGAAAGCATACTTTTAAAGAGATAATTACTTAAAAGTAAGACTGAAAAATTGCCCAGAGCTAAATATTCTCCAGAGTTAACTTGTTTCACCCTAACACTTAATTGTTAACCAAAAAACCTATCGCTATTTACGTAAAACTTTTGGAACATGTTTGCCCGCACCACGGACACTAAGTGTCAGTGAAATCAAATCATAACTTTATTTAACACTAAAATCCTTTCACTGCTGACCGTATGAGGAAATTCAAGGTCTAGTATTGAAATAATACTAATTTTTACGGAATTTATCGCGTATATTTAACTTTTTTACCCGACGTTTCGAGAGCTTTACAGCACCCATGGTCACGGGAAGGACTGAGATGTTCAACGTCCAGCTGTCATAGTTAACCGCGGTTACCATAGATTAAAATTTAACTTTTGTTCCGATCTACACAGTATGAACTTATGGTATCATGGAGTCTTGCAGTTGTATGCTTGGGTTGGGATTTAATTTTATTTATTATAGGATCCCAAGCAGATGGTAGCACCCAGCCATCTTCTCTATTGAAATTAGGATGTTTTTTGATTTCAATAGCCTCGCGAATCATCCTTGGAAGGAATCGGTGTTCTTTAGCGAGGATTTGTGGTCTATCAAATCTGATCTAGTGACGGGGGCGATCCTGTACATGTTCACAGACTGCAGACTTCCCGGAGCGTCGATTCTTCACATCAGCTATATGTTCTTTGACGCGGGTTTTAATTGATCTTTTAGTTTGTCCTATGTAGGAGAGACCACATTCACAATCAAGCTTGTACACTCCTGCATCTTGCAGAGGGACGTTACACTTGACTGATGGTAAAAACTGACCAATCTTCTTCGGCGGCTTGAAGTATGTTTTGATGGAAGCGCGCTTCAAGATGTAGCCAATCTTGTCAGTGACTCCTCTAACATATGGCAGTACAGCAGGTACACGCTCGACTGTGGCCGGCTTCACTCGTTCTCTGTGACGTAGGCGCGGGACCCGAAGCTTGTTGTCATGCAAAACTTGCTTGACATGTTGGAGCTCGGCAGCCAGGGGTTTACTGTCACAGATCCCTCGTGCTCTCTGAAACAAAGATTTACCCACGGTAGCTAACTGTGAAGGATGGTGGTGAGAATCACCGTTTAAATATCTATCTGTATGGGTCTTTTTTCTATACACAGTATGGCTCAAGGTGTTATCAGGATTCCGAATTACTAACACATCTAGAAAAGCTAAGGAATTGTTTGCCTCTAACTCCATTGTGAACTGAATTTTAGTATTTATAGAGTTAAGATGGTCTAAAAATGCAGTTACTTTATCTAAAGGTAGAATTGTGAAAGTGTCATCTACGTACCGCTTGTAGAATCTTGGATTTATGGGAGAAGTAAGCAGGGCTTTCTCTTCAAAGTCTTCCATGAATATGTCGGCGACAATGGGAGATACAGGTGAGCCCATCGCCACACCATCTACTTGCTTGTAAAACTCCTCCTTCCACAATAGGTAGCCAGATGTAAGGCAGTGTCTGAGTAATACTGCATATTCAACGGGCATGTTGTTTTCTTCCAGCCTTCTAGTTACAATTGAGATGCAGTCTTCAACAGGTAAGCATGTAAACAATGACTGCACATCAAAACTGACCATAGTTTCATTGTCTGCCAGACGTAGGTCTTTAATCTCGCTGACAAAATGGTAGGAATCCTTTATGTGTGCTCTTGTATGTCCCCTGAGCGGTGAGAGTATTTTCGCTAAGTGTTGAGCCAATCTGTAAGTTGGTGAATCGATTTGGCTCACTATGGGGCGTAATGGAGCATTGGGCTTGTGTATTTTTGGTAACCCATACAACTTTGGTGATTTGGCGCACGTAGGTATTATCCATTTTACGTCCAGATTTAATTTTTCGGAGTGTTTCTTTATGAGGTCACTAGTTGTTTTTAGTGTGCTGTTTGTTGGGTCGTTTTTAACCTTTTTTATAAGTACTTACATCCGACAAAAGTTCTTGTATTTTAGAATTATAATCTGACGTACCCATGACCACCGTGGCGTTTCCCTTATCTGCGCGGAGAATCGTAAGTTCTGGTTTATTGCGTAGGTTCTTTAACGCTATAAATTCGTCTCTGGGAAGATTCGGTTTAGGCACTGAACATCGACGTAACATAGACGAAATGTCTTGACGTATCGCCTCCAAATCTTCTTTCCGCATATTGTTTTTAAATAAACAGTCCTCGACACTACAGATAATTTCTTCGTACGGTAATCTGCTTGGAGTTATAGCGTAATTTAGTCCTTTGGATAACACCTTTATTGTTGCATCATCCAGTGTTTGTTTTGTCAGATTATAGAACGCGATTAATCTATGATCTGTGTTTGTCAATGGTTGCTTTTGGTTCTGGCATTGATTCGGATGTTTGACATTTGATTTGGCCGTTAATTTTTGATATTTTTCTATATGTTTGTTTTTGCATTCGTTATATTTACTAATTTCGCGTTTATTTAATGTTTCCATGCAAAAGTTATAATCAAACGTCGTTAAAACTTTCTTTAATTCACTGGATGATATGTCTATTGATTTATTTATGTCATATAGATCGGAGCGTTTTTGTTGGATTACCGCCCGTAACAACTTTTTACTTGCCTGATTTAAGATCTTAGCGCTTCCTCGAATGTCCTTTTTGGTGGATATTTTGACACACGTAGGAATGAGATTATGGTCTCGGCATCTCTTCAAGAAATTTAAGGCTGTAAGATATCTTGCGCGCTTAGTCTTTAGATCTTCTAATCGGCGTATTTTATTTGCAATTACCAGTCCGTACTGGTTTACATAATGATTCTTATATTTACGCGAACACTACACATTGAAATAATACTAATTTTTACGGAATTTATCGCGTATATTTAACTTTTTTACCCGACGTTTCGAGAGCTTTACAGCACCCATGGTCACGGGAAGGACTGAGATGTTCAACGTCCAGCTGTCATAGTTAACCGCGGTTACCTTGAGCCATACTGTGTATAGAAAAAAGACCCATACAGATAGATATTTAAACGGTGATTCTCACCACCATCCTTCACAGTTAGCTACCGTGGGTAAATCTTTGTTTCAGAGAGCACGAGGGATCTGTGACAGTAAACACCTGGCTGCCGAGCTCCAACATGTCAAGCAAGTTTTGCATGACAACAAGCTTCGGGTCCCGCGCCTACGTCACAGAGAACGAGTGAAGCCGGCCACAGTCGAGCGTGTACCTGCTGTACTGCCATATGTTAGAGGAGTCACTGACAAGATTGGCTACATCTTGAAGCGCGCTTCCATCAAAACATACTTCAAGCCGCCGAAGAAGATTGGTCAGTTTTTACCATCAGTCAAGTGTAACGTCCCTCTGCAAGATGCAGGAGTGTACAAGCTTGATTGTCAATGTGGTCTCTTACACATAGGACAAACTAAAAGATCAATTAAAACCCGCGTCAATGAACATATAGCTGATGTGAAGAATCGACGCTCCGGGAAGTCTGCAGTCTGTGAACATGTACAGGATCGCCCCCGTCACTAGATCAGATTTGATAGACCACAAATCCTCGCTAAAGAACACCGATTCCTTCCAAGGATGATTCGCGAGGCTATTGAAATCAAAAAACATCCTAATTTCAATAGAGAAGATGGCTGGGTGCTACCATCTGCTTGGGATCCTATAATAAATAAAATTAAATCCCAACCCAAGCATACAACTGCAAGACTCCATGATACCATAAGTTCATACTGTGTAGATCGGAACAAAAGTTAAATTTTAATCTATGGTAACCGCGGTTAACTATGACAGCTGGACGTTGAACATCTCAGTCCTTCCCGTGACCATGGGTGCTGTAAAGCTCTCGAAACGTCGGGTAAAAAAGTTAAATATACGCGATAAATTCCGTAAAAATTAGTATTATTTCAATGTGTAGTGTTCGCGTAAATATAAGAAATCATCAAGGTCTAGTAGTCTTAGAAATAAGGATATCCGCAGTAGAACTAGAGTAACCAACATAGCCCATCGTCTCTTGGTAAATAATCTGTTCCCCTTCTTCTTCTTCAGTAAAAGTCTTTCTGTCCGTAAAAGTCTAATACTCGACTGGCCACTGTAGCAAAAATTTGCCTAAATTACCAGTAGCATAAATTTTGCACCTTTAATGCTGTGTTCGGTCTGGATATAAAACACCGTCATTATATTACCTAATACTTTATATTTTCATATATTAAACCTTTAACCCAGTTTTGCTTTAGGGCTTTAAGAATTACAATTATGTGTGGCGGCGGTGTAAGAGAATCCACTACCCCATTTCGCCTTTGAATGTCGAAAGATGCTACTCAGCGACATGCCAATAGTAGTATAATAGAAGGTATGGTAATCATTCTGTTTAAGCGGATGTGCAATATTTGGTAAAATAATTAACAATAGCGAGGAGCAAAATTGAAGTTGAAAACCATCCGTTACTGCGATGTTACCGTGACTGCCCGTGCACCTGTCAACTATGGCAATGAAAGCAAACACTATTTACAACGAGAGACTTACAACTTGCTGAAAATAAGGAAACAGAAATTACAATATCTAGTTTAAATACTCACGTCTGTCAATCACAGGGGTCATTTGGCACGATCCCGACATATCTTCCTCATGCTCGTCGGTTAAGGGTAGTCTTAATCTTGCCTATTTTTAATATTTTTAGTTTGGTTACGGAGAAATAATAAACGAGGAAGGAGTGACAAGCAAAATTTATGTTGCAGAATTGAAAGTAAGAGTCGGGAAGGGACACGCTAGACGAAATAACTATGTAGTTTACTGATAGATAACAGTTTGATTTAATTTTCGTATACAGACATAAATAAACTTTACAACTAGGCGGACTAACATGAGTTTTCGGATGGCTACTAAAATTTTGATCGATTTCAACATCATCCCCAGAATGAAATTGATTAAGTGGGTTGAGTATACTGCCAACCCTCTGTTTATAATCCAGTTACAAGCAAACTCGTTAAATGTTTTATGGAAATATGAAGAAATATAATTTTTGACGTTATTATTTTTATTTTTTTAAGGTTACGGTTGTAGTAGCCCAAGGAGAAAGAAGGTTTGATCTCCACCAGTCAATGAAATAGCGATTTTGAGTACTAATTATAAAAGTACGCTTAACTGTTTTATTGGTCTAGTGGTCACAGATATAACTTATGATCATGAGGTCCTGGGCTCAAATCAAGGGTCGAGCCAAAATATTTTACTGGGTTTTTCTCTCAAGAAGTTTACAGAAGCAGCCCGATTTAAAAAACAAAGTGTGCGTTGCTTCATCCCTTTTTGTCTCGTAAAAAAGAGTGAAGCACTCGTACTGCACCTCTACCCGGTCGTGTCCGATTTCCGTCACCACGGAATATCAGAGTAAGATTATAGTGAGTACTTGTGCACTGTAGTCCTGTCCTGCGCATATGGTGAGTCGACATAGATTTACCGTAAAAAGCAGATGGAGCAACGACCTGGATCTCCCAAGGCGCACAACTTAGCCGAAGATCGCGGGCTTAGTGGCGTGCCTTGGGAGAGACCTAAGTCCAGCAAAAGACTGCCGCAGGTTGATGATGATGGTGATGAGTATAAAAATTCTATAAAATTGCTAAATTTCGTTTATCTTATTTATATATAAATTATGTTTTTATTGTCTGACCTGTGGTAACTTTAATGGCTAAATCCTCACGGAAAATTTTAGCATACGTGAGGAACTCAAGTTTAATTATTAATTTGCGTCTGAGTCAATGAAAAGGTAAATGAAACTGAAATGGAAAAAATAAGTATTTCTTATTTATTTAAAAAAAATCTAGCCATGTTATTAACATTCGATGGAATATACGGTAATTAAAAAAAAAAAAACCAAAAAAAAAAAAAAAAAAAGCCAAAAACGAAATTGAGTCATAAAAAAAAAAAAATAGGGTAAATTTTAAAAAGAAGAATATATATATATATATATATATATATATATATATATATATATATATATACGGAAAGTCGTGATATAGTATAGTCGTATGTTAAAACCGGTTTTGTAAACAACATAATGTCTTACACATTTTATATAAAAATACAACAGTTGTAAGAAAAAGACGAACCGTGAAAAACATGAAACCACATATATTGGTACTGTACCACATACTCGACTTATATGGGTACTGGAATCGCAACGTCAAAATTCAGTAGAAAATAAATATACATTTTTGAAATATAATGTCCAAGTGTTATTCTAGTGTATCAGCAAAATTGTGAAACTGAAACTCTTATTAAATATGAATACTGAATAAATTGCATTACTATAACATTATTTCAAATAAAATTATTTCGATAGACACTACATTTAGATAGCAAAAACGTACACAAATATTACTAATTTATATAGCATAAAGTTGATTATTTAACGTAAATAAAACATTTTCAGTCAATGTAGTAGAATGTTTTCTTACGTAGTTAAAAGGTCTGGGTAACAACCTTGGTGAAAAGGTGGAACTTTTTATACCTAGGTATCTGCCTGGGTAGGTATCACCCTCTTAACTGTTTCTCCCGTCAAATAACCATTCATACACATATCTTTTGATCCAAAGCGTATGGAAAGTCAGTAAAATTACAGGTTGTGAGGTATTCTAACGGCAACGTACCTTTAGTTCTCTTTGTTGAAAATTAGCTGCAGGTGGCCACGAAGAGTAGCAAATTAATGTGTGCATGTGTCTCTTAAGAATTATAAAAAGTCAGTATTTTGCAAAAAGTTTGTAGTATTCCAAAATAAGATGAAAAGGCTAATTTGATTTTACCATGAAGTAGGAAAGTCGTTTGGAAGTATAATAAAGAAGATAATTAAAATAGAAAGAAGAATTTTTCTTTATAGGAGAGGGGGCAAACTCGCATACGGCTCACCAGATTGTTAGTGACTACTGCTGCTCACAAACAACGGCAACTGCAGGGGAATTGCAGGTTTGTTGCCGGCTTTTTAGAAAAAAGTAAGCTCTTTTCTTAAAGGCCCTTAAGCCGTTTTGGTCCAGGAAAATCGCCGGTGGTAAACAATTCCACGAAGAAATCATGGCCATGAAAAAAAAAACTTCTAGTGAACCAGTGCAGTAGAGTTGTCCGCCAAGCATCGAGATGGTGTGGATTGTATCGGGAGTATTCTCACAATGTGCGTTCACGAAATTTGGCGGCTGGGATTAACACGAACAATTCCTCAGAGCACTCCCCATGGTAAATGCGAAAAAAATGCATGGGGTTGCAACATCCCTTCGCAGCGCCAGTTAATCGAACCGATCGGAAAGCACTCGGTCATTGACGATTTGAGCTGGTCTATGCTGGATGCGGTCAAGTGGGAGGAGCTGGCACTAGGGAGCCCTGGCCCAGAGATGGAAACCGTATTCAATGTAAGGCCGAGCCTGAGACTTGTAAAGTTGCAGGTGGTGTAACGGCACGAAATATTGTCCCGCTCTGCTGAGCACGCCAAGCTTTTTAGAGGCTAATTTTGCCTTCCGTTCTCGTGAAGCCCATAGGAAGGGAATTTTAAAAAAAGCGCTTTGTGCCAAACCCGATCAAAGGCCTTCGCAGTGTTGAAACTAACGGCTAATGCCTGACTCTACTGCTTTCGCCTATCAATGAGTCAGGTAGACCAGAAGATAACCAGCTCGTCGACCCCGATGAAAACCGTATTAGAGGTCACTAATAAGTTGCTTATCCTCAAGGTACCACATAAGCTGGCAGTTTGTAATGGATTCCATTATTTCGGAGAACAAGGGGATGATGGCAATAGGCCTGTAGTTAGACGGATTTGAGTGGTAGCCTTTGTTAGGGATCGGGTGGAAGAAAGCAGTCTTTCGTGATTTTGGAATTACGCATAAAGAGCGGGAATACTGGAAAAGATGCGATAGAACTGATGCCCACTCTGAAACCCACGTCCTCAGCACTAATGAGGGATCCCATCAGGTCCACGTTACTTGTGGAAACCCAGGGAGAGGAGTGTTTTGTGAACAGAGCGCTGTGTGAACCGTACAACCGGCACTAAGTACTCACACGATTGTCAGATTTCTTCACTTCTCCGAAATGAGTCATTCCCACGGTGCAGAGATGATTGCTTATATAATTTTCCTTGGATAGCCTTGACGAAAGAATAGATTGCACGGGTTCCAGAATGCAAGTGAACTAGTAACTCGCTAGTTCTGCCAATATGCTATGTCTTTGCCCTGGCAATGACTCTTTTAAAAACTGGAGACGAAATCATACTTCTTTTTAAGGTTTCATGTGTTTACACCCCGAGACGTTGATGCGTCAGCTCAGGCCCGGTAGCACACCTACTTATAGCAAGATGCTATTTTACAAGAGCAACTAAATCATGGCTGAGATCTGCATCCGATGGGCACCACAGAGGAAGGAATAAAGAGTTCCATACCCTGAAGTACCACATCAGCGATATAATTGGCAACAACACTGGGAGCCAAGGGTAGAATACAAAGAAAGACCGCACCTTGTCCCCATTGGCCGACCTACCGTAAATACGGCGACAAATACGGCGGCAGCCTGCATAATACAATCGTGGTTTCAGCGTGAGTGGCACTTCACTCCTACCAGGACAATGTTCCAAAAAGTCTAGAGGGGCATCGACGGAAACCTGATTATGTCCGGATGAGCGGTCAACAGAAAGTCCAAAAGGTGTAAGATTCTCCGCATCTGGATTCCACGTTGAAAAATATCCAGCTGTGTAAGACCATATGCCAAGGAAAAGTCATGAACAGATCTACCCGCATGATGGGTAAACGTGAACCGTTTTTACGTGGTAAAGCTATGCTCCAGCTATATTATGGTTGCAGAACGAATGGATCAGCTTGACCGGGGTAGGACCACGCTTTTACAGAATACCAGCGTAAAATAACAGCTTAAAGTGCTGTGTTTCGTTTGGTGAGTGTAGAGAACCAGAGACCCTTTTTACTGGAAACGAGACATTCCATCTCACTCCTCAGGGCTAGCAACGCATCTGGATTTTGATTTTTAATTGAAGATAAATGTAGATATATATGGGTCACAGCGTCCACTGAACATTAGGTGGACTGTGTACTTATTTGTCACCCTTACACTATTAAAAAAACCGAGCCATTCGGCATGGTGGGCGTTAAAATCGCCAAGGATCACGATCTCTGCGGATGGGATCTGCTGTAGCATGTAATCTGTTTCCATTTGGACGTAGTCGTTGAGTCGTTCTGTTTAGGCATTACCGCTACGGGACCTATAGATAATATTTTGGAACATCAAATCCGAACCTTCTAGACTGCACCTTCGAGAACAGATGTCTTCTCTGACGTATACGCAAACTCCAACCCGAGGCACAAAAGAGTGTTCTAATTTGTACCCCGGGTAGGAGAGATATGAAGTATGAGCTGGAGAGGACACCATCGCCATCACGAGATGGTATTGGACGGCGTTTAAGTGCAAGTGAGTTCCCTGATATTGCAGAAATTCACGGATAGCATGCCTGGGGTCGACTTGGTGTTGTTACTCTGTTTGCCCCGAGCAGTAATTATCTTGAGCGGACTCCCCCCCCCCCCTCGAATTTTGTAGTTTTGAATTCTGATAACACTTTGAACATCACTGTGTATAGAAAAAAGACCCAGATAGATATTTACACGGTGATTCTCACTACCAACCTTCACAATTAAGAGCACGAGGATCTGTATTAGTAAACACCAGGCTGCCAAGCTCCAATACGTCAAGTAACTTTTGCATGACAACAAGCTACGGACTGCGCGCCTACGTCACAGTGGATGAATAATAATAATTTACTTTAGTTATTTCCATAGTATTATGTCGTATGGCATTTTGCTATGGGAACACGCGACTGACACTGAAATTATATTTATTTTACGGAAGAGGGCAATTAGAGCAATATGTAATTTAAAACCAAAAGAGCCACTGAGACAAAAATTTAAGGAAATTAATATATTAACTCTGGTCTCTCAATACATTTATGAAAATGTAATGTGTGCGTACATAAAAATAAAAGTAGTTTTGCAAAAAATAAGTGATATTCATTCTGTAAATACTAGGAACAGACATAAGCTAGTAGTACCAGTTACTCGACTCCACCGAGTCAGTAATTCATTCTTGTGGTGATGTATACGCTTTAACAACAAAATCCCAGAAAATATATAAAATTAGTCATACAAAAAGTTCAAAAATTTTATTAAAGAAGTACATTGTAGAAAGGGTTATTGCTGAACATTGGTCTATTCAGGCAGAAACCGACAGGTCAAGACGTGTTGCGCTTATAACGATACTTTAAGCAAAATAATAAAGTGAATCATAATAGTAAGGTAAATGAAAACTTAAACAAAACGAATATAATCATAATCTGTGATGATACTACTGATAATATACGAGTACAAATACTTACGACAGTAACGGTTCTTAATGCGTGTTAAATATTTCGGACTATTCAGGAAATCGTCTGGAAAATTTCTGAAAATTTAATTTCATTACAATCATATGAATACATCAAGATACATACACGTCAATATTATATAAAACTTTTTAATAGCAGAGGGGACAAACGAGCATGCGGCTCACCTGATGGAAAGTGCCAACCGCTGCCTTCCTACCTCCTCTTGCGGACTTACGAGATTAGAAATAATCCAAGAGCAACTCTTGTCCGAAACTATTCCGATGATTTTCCGGACAACAGGAATAGCACCGCGGTCGGATTCGACTGCTTCGGGACTGAGAGGTTAAATGGCAAATTATACAAGTGAAAAATTAAATTAATGAAATCAATTTACCCAGAGAAAATGGAGAATTTCACAAACTTTATGTGAAATTGGGAGCGCAAGGTTAAACTTTTTTTGAATATAGGAGAATATCAATGGATACGTTACTATATATTAGAAGACATAGTAAATTTTCTTATAAAATAAATTCTTCTACATTTATTTCGAAAGACGATGTGGTTTGAGATGCCCGCTCCTCGCGTGGTTAGCCGCTTGCCGCCCGCTCACTCACTGCGGCCAATTGTATTAACGATGTATGGCGTAAGTTGCCCGCGCGCTCCTCGAGCTAACCAGCCCAAGCCCGCCGTCGCGCCCGCCCTGCGTCTGCGTTTGCAGTCTGACCAAGCACTAAGAATGGGAAAATAGATATGAAATTTTTTGTGGTATCTTTTTGACGAAATTATATTTTGACATTGAGCTATTTGTTGTAATTATATTTCTTAGTCTTCTTAAAAGGGTAAAATCGTTTAACTTTAGAAAAATAAAAGCCGAATTCAAGGTACAAAAAGAATAAAATCCTTTCCACATGATATATTTATATATCGACATAGAATGGCCTTGTCACACGTTTACAGTGCCTACTTATTATTATTTAGTGTCAGAGGACTGTTAATATGCTTGTAATTTCAATGTTATTCAAAGTTAAAATCCTCCTTCTATTAAAAATTTGAGTCCATAGAATAATAATTTCTAGTCGACATGAAACTGTTTGTTAATAATGTAAGTTTTAATTACGTGCCGACGTCATTGTGTTAAAAGTGCAGAATTGACTAATTTTCATCCCGCTTTTCATGATATTGAAAGACTAGATTTACCATATTCCGTAACTCTGAATATTGAAACGTTTGTAATAAAGACATGATTAAGAGAAAAATATCTCGTTTGTCTCTGAAAACATAATTATAATTTTCCTAGGTCTGGCAAATAATATATTCATAGAATTAAAAGAAGTCGTTGTTATAGAATTTCCCAAAGACACTGTGTATTTTATCGGGGATGAAATGTATGCCTCTCCGGAATATAAACTATCTCTACAAATAATCACGTCGATCCGTTGCCTTGTTGCTGCATAAAGGGAGGACAAAGCAAAAAATGCACTTACGCATTAATAATATAATATCAGGGATGACAGGGAAATAAAAATAAACACCTATTTCAATAAATTATTGTAGGAGTCTCGTAGTGGGCTGTATATGTGGTGATTCGTATAGTAGTTTACCGTTACCGATAAAAACAACTTTGTAGGTTAAATGTAATATAATCACAACATTAACAGAAACACGGTAGAACTAGTTAATTTATATCAGTTGTAGCTTCAATGAAGTAATGTGAAATGAAACGATCGGTACGAAAAGGAAAACATAATTAAAAAAATCACTAATTCCAAATCATTCTTAATGGTTGGTATTGCCAACAGTAATTGTCCGGATTAAACATACACACCAATAAACATATTATAAAAATGTAAATTGTTAAGCTGTAGATAATTATTTTCAGTTATTATTATATTTAGTTTATTGTTCCTCGGTGACGACTAGATGGCGTTGTTAGATTTATGCAACTTTTTGAATCGCGCTGTGGTTTGGCTAGGCTGAAAATTATAAGGCATTTAAAAATTATTATTTTTGTATGAATCGTTTTACGAGTAAATAGTCGCTTATATTGTACTAAGTGTTTTATTTCTTGCATAAGTAGCCTGCCGGAAATTTATTCATGGTCCTTCGAACCGGATAGGCTAGGCGTGTTTTTTGTGTTATTGCTGCGTCAGTGGTACAGTAGTACCACCCGTGTCGTCACTACTGGCAGTGGATTGCTGTCCAGAACATCCCCCTCAGCGAGGCGCCACGAGCGGCGCCAAGGCAGTGGAGGAGCTGGGTGTCTACAACCCGGAGGAGCGACGGACGGGAAGCGGCAAGCAGCAGCGGTGGAGGTTGCGGAGCGCTAGAGGGCGCCACAGGTGCATTATAGCGAAGACAAGTGAGTGAGTGTGTGCGGTGATAAATTGTGAGTACATTTTTAAATATTATAATAAAAGAAATTAACTAGAAAATTAAACCTTATTTTAAAGATTAGTGGAACTTAGAAAAATTTAAGATAGTGAAGTAACTTAGAATAATTTCAATAATTTAGGACTTGTAATAGTTTTAAGTAAATATTGGTTGAGACGGCGAATCCACGCCCGATTTTAGTTAGAATTTAAAGTTAAAAAGACTTGTAAAATTTTGCTCATCTGTTTCTTGGACTTAGAAAAAATAGGATTGTAAAAATATTGACTTAGAAAAATAATTCAGTTGTTTAGAGTTTAACTTTGTCAATTAGAATAAATTCTGTTCTGTTCTATATTGATAAGAATTATAAGTGATTAAATTGTCAAATTAAAAAAATTTAAAATGGAGTCGTTTAATGACCTGCAGGAAGACATAAGGGCTAAAATGCTAAAAGTTAAGACTAATTTTAAAAAGTCTCCTAAGGATCGTTTGACGGTTGCTTATATTGAAACAAGGCTAGATAACTTGGAACAACAGTGGACTTTGTTTACAGACACTCATACTAAAATTATTAGTCAGGTTAAGCGAACTGATTTGTATAGTTCGGATTATCACAAAAATAGTGTGTATGATGATGTAGAAGAATTATATGTTCAATTCAAGACTGAGTTAAAAGAAATGTTGTATAAATTAAAAACACTTGAGTCAGAAGTAAAGTCAAGTTCAAATAGTCAATGTGAGAGTTCAGAAAGACGTTTCAAGTTGCCTGAAATAAAAATACCTACCTTTTCCGGTAAGTACACAGAGTGGCAGACATTCAGAGATTTGTTTTTAGGGCTTGTGCATGAAAACAGGTCACTGGATGATGCCCAAAGATTTTATTATTTAAGGGGACATTTAACCGGGGAAGCCGAGCAACTATTACGCAACATTAAGGTGACGTCGGATAGTTATCAAGTTGCGTGGGAGAAATTAGATAGTATGTATAATAATAAAAGGTTTTTGGCGAACGGCATCTTGAAGCGTCTACTAAGTCAAAAAAGTTTGTCGTCTGAATCAGCATCTGAAATTAAAAACTTAATTAGTACAACTTCAGATTGTTTAGACTCAATAAAAAATATTGGTGTGGATGTTTCATCTTGGGATATCCTGATTATCCACATTATAAGCGCTAAATTAGATAAAGATACGCGAAAGGCATGGGAGTTAAAGGTATCTTCAGATCCAAGTGACGAATTACCCACGTTTCAACAATTTTCCAATTTTTTAATAGGGCGTTTTAGAGGTCTAGAAAATATCGATTCTAAGGTACATCACAGTGAGAAAAAATTTACTAAATCTTTTCACGTTGTTAAAAATAAACCGATTATATCGTGTGCGTATTGCAGTGCGGATCATAAAATAACTGCGTGCAAAAAATTCGGAAAAGAAAGTAATGAGAAACGACGTGAGTTCGTGTTAGATAAAAACTTATGTTTTATTTGTTTAAACAGCAACCATTCCGCTAAAATGTGTAAAAATATTGTCCGATGCCAAGTGTGTAAACGTCGACATCATTCTTTATAATACATCCCAGTGGGGATTCTGGTTCTGGTAGTGCTGAAGTTGAGACGATTCATCAAACAACCTCGTCGACCAGTCGAAGGTCAACTGAGGAGGATACTGCTGCAAGCAGTAATAAGTTATCTGTGCAAGCAGAAAGTTTGGATAAGCAACTTGTGTCTTGTTTTTCGACAGGGAACTGTTCTAAAATGGTTTTATTAACTACAGCTGTGGTGCAAGCTGAGTCGAGAGACGGTACTTATTTCCCAGTTAGGGCCTTATTAGATCAGGGGTCGCAAGGTTCTTTTATTACCGAGGCTATGGTGCAGCAATTAGGTTTAAAAAGGCGTGCGGCCAAAAATACCGTAGTTGGTGTAGGTGGAGATAAAAGTGTGACTTCCAAGTCCACAGTGAAAATTAATTTAAGGTCGAGAGTTGATCCTAGGTTTCAAGTTAAGGTTAATGCACATGTCCTGAAGTCGGTTACGTCTCTTCTCCCAGTTGCGAAGACAACTAGGGTAAGATGGGAAAACCTGACTCTGGATGATCTGGCTGACCCTGAGTATCATACGCCTAATAAGATTGACATCTTATTAGGTGCGGAGATATACAGTCAAATTATTCAGGAAGGCATTAAAAGAAACCTCAACGGATCTCTCTTGGCGCAGGATACTGCTTTCGGTTGGATAATATCTGGGGTCTGTGAGGTAGATAGCACGTCAAATATCCATTCTCACATAACTGTGATGCATTCGTATCTGGAAGTGGACAATATGCTGAAGAGGTTTTGGGAACTCGAAGCCGAACCACCTGTAACAAAAAAAATGCTCACAGATGATGAAATTAAATGTGAGAAATTATTTGAGGATACTACGAAACGGGATGGAGACGGTCGGTTCATCGTAAGACTGCCGTTTCGTATGCGGCCAATCCGGACTGCATGCGTGGTGAGTTCAGGAAAATAGCTGAAAAAAGATTGAGAAATTTAGAATTAAAATTGCAAAAGAACATTAAGTTAAAAGAGGATTACACACAAGTTATAAGGGAGTATTTAAACTTAAATCATATGGTAAAAGTTACAGAGAAGGATAAATTTAAGGAAACAGCTATTTACTTACCACACCACGCAGTAGTCCGGGAAGATAAGGATACTACCAAGGTCCGAGTAGTGTTTGATGCCTCCTGTAAGGGGAAGCAATGGGAAGTCATTGAATAATGATTTATTGATTGGGCCGCCACTGCAAGCCGAACTACGTCACATAATTATGCGCTGGAGACAATATAAAATATGTTTGGTGGCGGATGTGGTGAAAATGTACCGCCAAGTGTTGGTAAATCGGGAAGATACCCCATTTCAGAGGATTCTTTGGAGACATAGTCCTGAAAAGGAGCTTCAAGAGTTTGAATTACTTACCGTAACCTTTGGCACCGCATGTGCTCCATATTTAGCTGTGCGGTCACTGCAAGAATTAGCCTATAAGGAGTGTCAGAATAAGCCAGGAATTGCTAAAATTATTTTAAATGATTTTTACATGGATGATGTGATGACCGGGGCGGACAACCTAGAAGATGCTTATAAAATATATAAAGAGTTAACCGAAGTGTTAGCGAAAGGAGGGTTTCCGTTGCAAAAATGGAAAAGCAATTCTAAGGAAATATTAGCTAAAATATGGAAAGCAAAGGGTAATAAGGATGAGGAATTAAGGATTAAAATAGATGATACAACTAAGATTTTAGGACTTACCTGGGATCCGCGTGGTGACTTCTTCCGGTACTCTGTAGATCTTACACCGCAGGAGGAACCTGTAACAAAAAGGAGAATCATATCGGATATATCCCGATTATTTGACCCACTCGGATGGTTAGCTCCTTGCATTATAGCAGCAAAAATACTCATACAGAAGCTGTGGTTAGCTGGTATTGGGTGGGATGAGCAAGTTCCTACTAATTTAATAAGTGAATGGATTACTTACCGTAAAAATTTAACTGCCTTACAGAATATCAAAATTCCACGCTGGATACACACGTGCAATAAATATCAGCGCGAGTTGTACGGATTTTCCGACGCTTCGAAGGTGGCTTATGCGGCTGTCGTGTATCTGCGAGTGGTAGATGAAGTGGGAAATGTTTACGTCTCGTTAGTTACAGCTAAAACAAAAGTAGCTCCCATAAAACAGGTGTCTATCCCTAGACTTGAGCTTTGTGGGGCCGTACTTTTGGCTAAGTTGATGGTTGAGGTAGCAGAAGTCATGAAGGTTGAAAGGGATCAGTTACATGCATTCACTGACAGTGAGGTGGTTTTAGCCTGGCTTAACAATCACCCAAGCCGGTGGAAGACCTTCGTGGCTAACCGAGTTTCTGAAATCCTACAGATTTTGGATACACATCACTGGTTCCATGTAGCCACTAAGAATAATCCTGCGGATTGTGCATCACGAGGTATTTCTCGGTGGAACTATCAGAAATGGTTGTATGGTTTGAAGGCCCAGAGTTTCTAAAAAATAAGGTAATTATTTTTACAAAACCAAAACACCTGGTTACAAATCTTGAGCAGGTTAAAGTTCATACAGCGGTCGTTAACACAAGCTTGTGGCAAAGGTTTTCTTCATTCTCGAAGCTTGTTCGTGTGGTTGCTTATTGTCGACGCTGGTTAAGAATAAGAAAAGGTTCAAGTAGTAGGCCAAGTTCAGAAGCATTAGAGCGACAGGAAATTGAGGATTCGATAAGGGTCTGTATTAAAAAATGTCAAGAAGAAGGATTCTGGAAAGAGTTGGAAGAATTGCGAAAACACGGCATAATAGATAAGAAAAAGAAAAAGTTAAAGACATTAAATATATTTTTAGATTCGGAAGGTGTAATTAGAGTAGGTGGCCGGCTGGAAATGTCTTCGCTGTCATTTAACGAGAAACATCCGATTCTCATACCTAAAGAATCTTTCTTAAGCGGACTCTTAATTGCTGATGCTCACCAAAAAACCCTACACGGAGGCCCGCAACTCATGATTACCTATTTGAGATCGAAGTACTGGATGGTGGGTGCGAAGGCTCTAATTAAAAAATATTATCGTGGCTGTGTCACTTGTACGCGTTACTCAAGCAGGTCCACATCTCAACTCATGGGACAGTTACCTTCCGCCCGTGTGACACCGAATAAGCCCTTTCTTGTCAGCGGAGTCGATTACGCAGGGCCTATTAATATAAGAATTTCAAAGGGTAGGGGTAACAAGTCTTACAAGGGATATATTGCTCTGTTCATTTGCATGTCGACCAGAGCCGTACATCTTGAAGTCGTGAGCGAGCTGTCTACTCAAGGGTTTATAGCCGCTTTTAAAAGGTTTGTCGCAAGACGAGGTAGGTGTGCTGAGTTATACAGCGATAATGGTACAAATTTTGTAGGCGCTGCTCGAGAGTTACTGTGTCTGTTCAACGAAGAAAACACTAAATTTAAACCTGAACTGGCAGAGTATCTCGCGACCAATGGAACACAATGGAATTTTATTCCTCCTCGCGCTCCGAATTTCGGTGGACTATGGGAGGCAGGAATAAAGTCCACAAAGTTCCACCTCAAACGAGTAGTTGGAAACTCTACGTTGACGTATGAAGAGATGACCACAGTATTATCTCAGATAGAGGCATGTCTTAATTCGAGGCCATTGTCTCGGGTAGGGGATCAAACCGAGGTCGTAGTTTTGACTCCTGGTCATTTCTTGGTGGGGGAACCACTCATAGTAGTTCCTGATGTAAATTATGAGTCGTCAAATATGTATACTTTGCGAAGATGGCAACTCCACCAGCGAATGATGCAGGACTTTTGGCGTCGATGGTCCCAGGATTAACTTCATCAGTTCCTTCAAAGGCATAAATGGGAATATCAGAACCCAGAACCATCAGTGGGTGATGTGGTTTTAGTAAAGGAGGACGATCTACCCCCGGCGCGATGGTTGCTAGGTAAGATCGAGCAAAAACATCCGGGACCCGATAAAATCACGCGAGTCGTCACAATACGTACCAAAAGTTCTTTAATTAAAAGACCTACTTCTAAGATAGCAATTTTACCTGTAACTAAATAAATTATTAGTTGCTGATTCGTTACAGTTTGGACAGTTGCATGGTGGGCGGTTTGAAGGACATTTCTCATTATGTCCTTGGTGGGCGGTATGTCCGGATTAAACATACACACCAATAAACATATTATAAAAATGTAAATTGTTAAGCTGTAGATAATTATTTTCAGTTATTATTATATTTAGTTTATTGTTCCTCGGTGACGACTAGATGGCGTTGTTAGATTTATGCAACTTTTTGAATCGCGCTGTGGTTTGGCTAGGCTGAAAATTATAAGGCATTTAAAAATTATTATTTTTTTGTATGAATCGTTTTACGAGTAAATAGTCGTTTATATTGTACTAAGTGTTTTATTTCTTGCATAAGTAGCCTGCCGGAAATTTATTCAGTAATTATCGTTTATTTGACAAAATATTAAGTCATATTATTATTCTTTAATTCTTATTTCACTAATAATAATAAAATATTTCATTAATAATTATATAATATTTCATAAATATATTTGCCGTATAGTGGCGGTTGAGAATATCCACTACCCCATATCTTCCCGTGGGTGTCGTAAGAGGCGACAGAGGGAGACAGGCAGGAGATGGGCAGCAGCATATCTCTGATAACAACTGTGTTATAATAAAAAACTGCGGTTGCCAACCCGCTCGCCAAGCGTGGCAACTGTGGCAAATATCCCCCCATGAATAACGACGCAAGAAAACGGCCCCCAGTCCCCGGCGGCCCCGCTATTCCTGGCTACGGTGGCGACCATGGTAACGGCGGGGCAGGGGGTGCTAAGAATCTCCGGTGGAGGTTCGGTTGCCACCTACGACGACTCGACCTGGCAACATATAACGCACGCACTCTGAGGACTGACGAGAAGATACTGGAGCTGGAAGAAGAGGTAGACAAGTTGCGCTGGCATATTATTGGATTATCCGAGGTCCGAAGAGAGAGGGGGAGGATACGGCAATCCTTGAGTCCGGCAACTTGTTCTACCACCGGGAGGGCGACCATCTGTCCCAAGGAGGTGTCGGATTTATCGTCCACAAGTCTCTCGTCAACAACGTTGTAAAGATTGGGAGTGTGTCGAGGAGGGTCGCGTACCTGATACTCAGAATCACCAAACGGTAATCGCTGAAGGTCATACAGGTTTACGCACCAACCTCGGCACATCCCGATGAGGAGGTGGAGGAAATGTATGAGGATATTTCTAGAGCCATGCATTCCTACAAAATCCACTACACGGTGTTAATGGGAGACTTCAACGCAAAACTAGGCACAAGAAAAAGCGGTGAGCTGAAGGTGGGGAATTTTGGAGTAGGGCAACGGAACCGAAGGGGCCAGCAGCTGGCCGACTTCATGGAGGAAGAGGGATTCTTTGTGATGAACTCTTTCTTCCAAAAGCGGCCCCACAGGAAGTGGACCTGGTCGAGCCCCGACGGTTCGACAAAAAATGAGATTGACTTCATTATAACGACAAGACGCCAACTGTTCAGTGATGTCTCAGTGATCGCAAGGGTGAAAACTGGCAGCGATCACCGAATGGTTAGAGGCACACTGAACCTAAATGTTAAGTTGGAGAGGTCTCGTCTAATGAAGTCAACGCTCCGTCCCCCTCGTGCTCTAATACAAAATCCCGAAACCTTTCAGCTCGAGTTACAAAACCGCTTTCAATACCTAGAGGATTGCAATGGAGTGGACGATATGAATGACAAGCTCGTGGAAACTGTCCATGCGGTCGGAGCTAAGTTCTGCAAGACCCGCCGCAGAAGAACACAAAAACTCTCCGATCACACTCTTAATATCATGGCTGTTAGACGGGAGATGAGGCTGCAATCGTCAACAGATTTGACAGCATACAGGCAACTGAACAGACAGATCTCCAAATGCATGCGGCGAGACTTACGCAACTTTAATACTGCTCGTATTAAAGAATCGATCGAGCGGAACCAGGGCTCCAAAGTCTTTGCCAGAGATCTGTCTGCCAGAAAGATCCAACTGTCAAGGCTGAAGACTGAGTGTGGCAACATCGTTTCCGGGACACCTGAGATTCTGAGTGAGATTGAGAGGTTCCATGGGCAGCTGTACACATCATAGTTGGAGCCACACGCAAGTGTGAGTAACGATCCAAGAGCAAGTCTTATCGGATACTATTCCAATGATATCCCGGACGTCAGTCTGAGCGAGATTAGAGTGGCTCTCCACCACCTTAAAAACGGCAAGGCCCCGGGCGAGGATGAAATTACAGCGGAGCTTCTGAAAGCGGGTGGAACACTGGTACTTGAAGTCCTTCAGAAGCTCTTCAATTCCGTCCTCCATGGTGGCACTACTCCGGGGGCGTGGAGCAGAAGTGCGGTGGTCTTGTTCTTTAAGAAAGGCGACAACGCTCTCTTGAAGAAATATAGACCGATTTCCCTTCTGAGCCGCGTCTACGTGCTGTTTTCGAGAGTCATTACGAATCGTCTCGCACGCAGATTCGACGACTTCCAGCCTCCCGAACAAGCCGGTTTCCGAAAAGGATTCAGTACCATAGACCACATACATACCCTTCGGCAAATTGTACCGAAGTCCGAAGAGTACAATCTGCCACTTTGCCTGGCGTATGTGGACTATGAGAAAGCCTTTGATTCCATCGAAATTTGGGCGGTGCTACAGTCCCTTCAGCGGTGCCTAGTTGACTTCCGGTATATTGAAGTGCTGAAGTGTTTGTACAGTAGGGCTACGATGGCTATTCGAGTACAGAACCAGAGTACGAAACCTATCCAAATGCAGATGTTGTAAGACAGGGTGATGTTATATCCCCGAAACTCTTCACCGCTGCGTTGGAAGACGTTTTCAAGCTATTAGACTGGAAAGGATACGGTATTAACATCAATGGCGAGTACATCACTCACCTTCGATTTGCCGACGATATAGTCCTTATGGCAGAATCGCTGGAGGACCTTAGCACTATGCTCAATGACCTCAATGGTGTCTCCCAACGCATAGGTCTTAAGATGAACATGGACAAAACAAAGATCATGTTTAATGTCCATGTCACACCTATGCCGGTAGTTGTTGGGAGCACTATGCTTGAAGTTGTTGACGAGTACGTTTACCTGGGACAAATAGTCCGACTAGGTAAGTCCAACTTCGACCGAGAGGTCAATCGACGGATTCAACTCGGCTGGGCAGCGTTCGGGAAATTACGACATATCTTCTCGTCAGATATACCTCAATCTCTGAAAACTAAAGTGTATAACCAGTGCGTGTTGCCAGTGATGACTTACGGATCTGAGACGTGGTCCTTCACCGCTGGCCATATGAGGACGCTCAAGGTCGCTCAGCGAGCTATGGAGAGGGCTATGCTCGGAGTTTCACTGCGTGATAGACTCAGAAATGAGGATATCCGCAGTAAAACCAGAGTGACCGACATAGCCCAACGGATTAGTAAGCTGAAGTGACAATGGGCCGGCCATATAGCTCGAAGAACCGATAACCAATGGAGAAGAAAAGTTCTCGAGTGGCATCCTCGTACCGGTAGGCGTAGTGTAGGGCGACCCTCCACTAGATGGAGTGACGACCTGGTAAGACATGCAGGAAGTCGATGGATGCAGGTGGCTCAGGACCGTGCTTTGTGGCATCACTTGGGGGAGGCCTATGTTCAGCAGTGGACTTGTGAAGGGCTGTAATGATGATGATGATGATGATCATAAATATTCCTTATATTTTCGCGAACACTACACATTAGTTAATTCTTTTAGGGATATTATCGCATTTAGTTACTTGATTTTTAATTCTAGATATTTCGGGTACTTTCCAACACCCATGGTCACAGGGAACTGAGGCGACTGACGTCTCGATCTAAGTAATAACTCGGAGTACCTTCAGCTTTTTAATTATTTTATATTGTCCTATCTACGCAAAATGAACTTACTGTGTCTTGAAGTTCTTGGTATGCTTGGGCTTAGTTTTAATATTTATTATTACTAAGCAGGTAGTTTCAATGGCCTCACGTATCATCCTTGGAATGAATCAATGTTCCCTTGCGAGAATTTGTGGTCTGTCAAATCTAATTTAATGGTTGGGGCCATCTAGGATATGATCAAAAACTGCAGACTTCCCGGAACCTTGATGCTTCACGTCAGCTATAAGTTCTTTTATGTTGGTTCTCATTGATCATTTTGTTAGCCCTATATATGAGAGAACGCATTATGTAAGTAAGGTAAGAACTGATTAATCTTCTTCGGTGGTTTAAAGAATGTTGTAATAGAAGCACAATTCAAGATGTCGTCAATCTTTTCTGGGATGCCTCTGATATATATACGAGTAGTAATACAGCAAATTACACACGCTCGAATGTAGCCGACTTCACAAAGTAATGCTACAGTTATACTGGATACGTCAGATTACAATTTCAAAACACAACAACTTATGTAGGATGACAGTACATACTTAAAGGTTAAAATGGACCCTACAACTAATACGCTGGAAACAACTAGCGATCTAATTAAGAAATACTCCGATTTGAAGTTGTTCAAAATTAGCCGAAAAGTTCGGCAAACTGAAGTTGCAATATTCCGGCCATAAAGCATCAAGAGCCGACAACTAATTAGGGACCAAATGATCTGAGTCTCGTATCGGTAAGTAACGTGAAGTGCGGACCTCCACTAGAAAAATTGATAAAATGGTAAAAAAGGCAGGAAATTGACAGATGCAGGCAACTGAGGATCGTGCACTGCTACATTTCTTGGGGAGGCCAATGTTCAACAATGAACTTAAGATGGGTTATTGCGATCGCTCGTAGTGGTCATGAACACTGCCGAAGTTCTTCTTCTGAAATATAAATTTAAATTTAAATATAAGTCTTAAATTTTGGTATCGGTTACTGTGTGAGAAAAATTTTAATGCTTTTTTTTTAGAACAATTAGAATCTCTTACCTCAGAGGCCTCATCTCCCACGACATTTATATTTAAAAAAAAGAGGAGGATATAATGCATTGATACAGATACGGGGACAATGTTAACATGACCATTGTAGTTAACAAAATCAGTACACAAAAACACAGATTAGTATTGAAACCCAGGATACATAACATACTCGCACACATACAATTCATGTACTCTGATGACGTGATCTTTATCAAATAAAATTGTCTAGATTCGTAATAATAAATTTTATTAGTTCAGTTTATATGTATATAGTTCATAAAATAAACAAACTTAAATTTAAAAAAGATTTGGTGTTATTATACTTTAATTTATTTACAAAATATTGTAAATAAATTAAAGTAAATATTCATGAGTCCAAGTAATACTAATTTAAATAAAAAAAGATCCATCAAAATAAGTAGTAGGTAGTTTCGTGCATTTCCGATCTGTATGGTTCACTTTTCAAAATCTATGATTTTTATATAGAAGTGGCAGCCACGTGGCAGCGGCAGTAAACAGTAAAAAAATAACAAATACAATCAACATATTGAAAAAAAAAACATTCGTTAAAAATTCATGATTTCATAAATTCAGGCCATCTAGCGTCTATTTTATGTACCACCTTGGGTGTCAATCAGTTGTTCGATAAATTGACTTCCTATATAATGAAGTAGGTGGCGCTATTAAAATTTTACTCTAAAGAAAATATAATATCTATGTGTCTTATATATATATATATATATATATATATATATATATATATATATATATATATATATATATATATTAAAATGATTGTTAAATTTATTTACTTATTAATACTTATTAAATAAAATTTTCTTATAATTTTATTATATCAACACAAGACAAATTAGAAAAAACTTGGTAGCGATCACCCTTCCCAGGGTTTATTATCACCCATAAATTCCTTAATATTATAATAACCCTTTTTATACAAACTTCGTTTAATAAAATTTTTGAACTTTTTGTATGACTAGTTTTATATATTTTCTGGGATTTTGTTGTTAAAGCGTATACATCACCCCAAGAATGAATTACTGACTCGGTGGAGTCGAGTAACTGGTACTACTAGCTTATGTCTGTTCCTAGTATTTACAGAATGAATATCACTTATTTTTGCAAAACTACTTTTATTTTTGTGTACGCACACATTACATTTTCATAAATGTATTGAGAGACCAGAGTTAATATATTAATTTCCTTAAATTTTTGTCTCAGTGGCTCTTTTGGTTTTAAATTATATATTGCTCTAATTGCCCTCTTCCGTAAAATAAATATAATTTCAGTGTCAGTCGCGTGTCACAGTCTGATGAAAGGGAACATTTTTTGATGCGTTGGGACAACGTGATTTGCCATTTAGGTCTTCATCGTCGCTTACCATGGATGGAATTGTAGTCAAACACTAGCTTGTGATCATTAAAAAATATAAAGGTGTAAGCACGCACGCTTGTATCGGATACAGAATTTGTGATTTTCGTTTTAGCCACCGAATTTACATTAATATTTTTTACTTTTCAAATTCAGTACTTGTCTACTATACTTTTACACTTTATATGAGTCATTTTAGTGAATAAATAAAGAATATGTCACTAACTTTACTACAACGCCACATATTCTAGTATAGCTACAACCCTCACCTCGACAGAATAAACAATATGTTATGTGTAGTGCGGATATTAAAAACCTTGTCCTTCTCAGCTACAAAAATAGGCATATGCCCTGAAATGACAAGTGTAAAAGATGTAACTTCACTATTACTTTACACTACACTACACATTGTGTTTATAATTCATCAATCCCGTGTTTTGCTGATAAGTCTAATTCTTATAATAATACTAAGCGATTGTGTGTGTGTGTTGAATACATTTTATTAAATTTAATTACTTTAGTTAATTAATCACCTTTTTATAGAATAAGAATGACAAACGAGCCAACAGTCCATCTGATTATAAGTGAGTTCTGTGGCCCATAGACATTTACACGTGTCTTTGGTTAAGAATCAAAATGCAGATGCTTGTGCATCCCTGAGGACTACGTTGGAGTGCCTCATTTCCAGTAAAATTGTTTTCGGTTCTCTGCACTGAGCACACGAAACGCACTAAAACTAAGCTGCTATTTTACGCCGGCATATTGTGAGAGCGTGGTCAGATTTGTAATATAACCATAGCTGCAACACTACGTAAATATATAGCTTAGAATATTACAAACTTAAATTAAGTGTCGAAATTAAGCTTAATTGTCATCCTACACCTAGTTTTCCATCGTTTATTTGAAGTCTCCGCTGAAGGAGCTTAATTTTTCCGATTGATGCAATTATATTGCTTTTTGTTTCTAATAATGAGAACCAAATTATACACCGCCAGTGGAACATAAGATTCATTAGGCAACTACGAGTACAAAAACGCGAGCTAGCGATTCTAATGAATAACTAACATTATGATATTAGAACGTATTAGTTGCCGTAGCTAGGCTGGGTAGTACGCAACCACCGCGCTTAACATTTTCTTATTTTTACTCTTATTTTAATTACTTAGATCATTTAGAGGTGGTATAATATACACCACTTCCCCATTTCGTCCCTTGGGTGACGTATAAGTTAACACAGAAAAATGAAATAAGAGAAGGGCAGCAGCATCTTCCAAAAAACTGTGTTCAAAAGTCAAAGTTCCAAAATTCCCCATATGATATAATCTAAGAGGAAGGATATCATAGGCAGTGGACTTTTGGTAGGCTGCAATAATCATGATGACTGTTATTACTGTTATGGGAATTTGATTTGACTGAAAAATGGCGGCTAAAATTTGGCTTTGTGCGACGAATTGAAATTCAATTTGCAATACGACGTACTTATAAATATTTTGTTCTACTATTGTTTTTATGGAGTAATCAAGGCACGAATTACTATTGATGATAAAAGGTGTAGAAAATTTATACAAAATAAAAATAAAACAACTATATTTTTTTCTTTCTTTAAAAAGGTTAAATTAGGTAGGTTTCTTCTTAGGTTTAATAATAAAACGGATGCGGCCTTATTCAAAATAATCAACGTCTTTTTAAGAATTGCTTAAATGTTCTCTCTCTCTCTCTCCCTCTCTTATCATTTGATGAATGAAATGGATATATAATGCTATAGGGATAATTAACACTTAATTTATGTAACCGGCAAACAACAATTAAAAATAAGGTCGTTAATCTTTAGATATGTCTGAATACAAAAGTTAGCAACAAACAAAAATGAAATATAATACATTAAGCTAAGTACAATAAGTTAATTTTCTAAAATAGTCTATTGTTTTGTTGGTTTTCTAACGCTCGGCAGGGATAAATTGCTGCGTAAACAAGCTTTTTCTTACATCCTTAGGTACATAATTTAATTGTATGGATGTACGCGTGGCGCAGAATGTTTGGGGTGATACCTCAGTAATTTTGCAAGGAATTAAGTAACAAGCTCGGAGGAAATTGCTTTTTATAAATTTAACGAGGTTAAGGTACGTTCTTGCCTTTTTATTTTATAAGCTTATTTTTATTTTACAAGAACACATGTTATCCCATGTTGATCTTGAACTTGAAGGTCTTCCGTTTAGACGGGTTTATAACAAAAAAGAATTTGCCAGCTGTTATTTGCCTACCAACTCGTAAAGGGCTACTAATGAAATATTGGATTTGCGATGGTCTTTCAAATTACTTCACAATCTGGCAGCTGCATGATAAATATGATAAAAATATGCAACGATATTTTTTTAAATTATGATTAAATAAAGTAAAATATCCTCTTATGGGTCTATGTACATGTTTATTTATAGATTCCTAATAATTTACACATATATTTTTAAGACAAAATTTAACATTATAAATAAGGTTTATACACAAGATTGAAATAAAAAGTTTACTTCATTACAAAAAGATTTTATTGTATTTTGATTTAAAAAAAATACAATTAGAAAATCACAATTATTTCAATATATATTACTCGAAATTATTTACGTAAAAGGATAAATAATATTCACACAAAAACTTCCATTACAATTTTATAATAAAACACTATACTAAACACTAATAAAACACTATAAAAATCAAAAAATCAACACAGCAACATTCACGCGAAAATGGCGTACGAAATATACGTAGATTATAAATAAATATTCATAGTATAATGGTTTTTGATAGAATATTTCATATTGATTATATAACGCCACACTTCTTCCTCAAAAAGTAGTCTCTATATATAAGTTTTTATGGGTTAAAGTGCTGTGGGTGCATGCGACCTCATAAGACCGCTAGGTATTTGACGGAATATGGCCTCGGTCTCATGAGACCGCTAGGGATTTGATGGAATATGGCCTCGGTCTCCTCATGAGACCGCTAGGGGTTGAGAGGTTAAGACTGCTGAGTTAGCAAAATTAAATACATATAAGTCATTGTGAAATACGTACGCCTTTTCTCGAGAGGTGCAAAATGTACGGTGAAACATTTTGTACCTCTCGAGGGAAGACAGCGAGGGGTGATGATAGACTAATGCTAAATAACAATGTAAATAACTTAAATACTTAATAACGATTAGGATAGGTAGAATTTTAACAACAAATATACGATAAGTGATATCTAATAAAAAAAAATAACAATAAAATATTAAAGTGTCAAAGTTCAGTCTCATTAAAGGTTCACTGATACGACTTGTACCTGAGCTTGTAGATGCTTACTTATGAGTCGACGTATACTTATTTTTCAACATGAAAATAAACTACATAACTACCAAGGTATGTACCAAGTTTATTTTCGTGTTGAAAAGTAATTCATCATTATTTTATTTTTACACTATCGTCCAATGCGCTTCTTGTAAAACTAATAAGTACCTACATATATTTTTTTATAAGTTTTTATCCTAAGCTTCTTGGACGATGATGTCCAAATAAAATAATGATGTACTTCACTTTTCAACATAAAAATAAACTAGGCAGCCTGGGCACACTAAAGTGTTTTTTACGAGTATTTTTATGACGTTAAACCAAAACTAGAACTTTCTTCTGTATCGTGAGGACAGATTACACACATAAGTTGCACAAGAACTAACATCCAGACCGGAAACAATTATTTGTAGGCCATACAAATACTTGTTCCGTGTGGGATTAGAACCCGCGGCCCACAGCGCAGTCACTCATTGCCAAGCCAGTGTGCCACGGAACCGTAATTTTGTATATCTGTTACATACGAGTTACCTCATACCTAACGTGACCATACGTCCCACTTTAGGTGGGACGGTCCCGATTTAAAGTTTTGTGTCCCGCTGTCCCCAAAATACATAAAAATGTTCCGCTTTGACATACAAAAGCGTAGTGTCGTGCAAACTCTGTCACCCGTGCCGTCATTATGACACCGTGCGTACCAAGTGTGCCGGCATGGCCTGACTAGTTACGTGATTATTCTGAAAACCTACACATCTCAATAAATTTAAAGTTACGAAATGACAATTTTTAATTAATCTACAATAAATTGTCAACTAACAAAAGTGATTTCTAATTAGTAATTATTTGTTGTTTGTTGTTTGTGAAAACAAAATTTTGATTTCAGTGTTTTGTGTTATTCTAGCTTAAAATATTTTAAGCTATAATAAAAGCTTAAAATATTTTAATACAAAAGGCGTAAGTATAAGTACGTAAGTAGATACTTGGATAGTGAAGTAAATTTCTAGTACATTTTGAAATAAAGTTCGTAGATATCAAATAAATTATTACTTAATTTCAAATTCATCTGATTTCAAGTCGCGCCAATTGCTGGTATGATCTTTATTATCTGCTTTAATCTATTTGTAACAAACTGTTTCTGTCTTAATAAATCTCTTTGGAGCCACCCCAAGAACACCGTGGAGTCGGTCCATGCGTTGATTTTAATATATTCGATAGTTAATGAATTAAAAGTTTTATTCATAAGCTGTGATAAATAAAGCACCGAATAATTCCATTCTGCGCAGTAATTTGTTTTACTTTTATCTTTGTTTTTTTGCCGCTAATGATCTTAATATGTACTCGCCTTTATTGTTT
Organism: Parnassius apollo; assembly: GCA_907164705.1. Lineage (NCBI taxonomy): Eukaryota > Metazoa > Arthropoda > Insecta > Lepidoptera > Papilionidae > Parnassius > Parnassius apollo. The sequence goes on from CAJQZP010001094.1 coordinate 1,114,799, forward strand.
ATCAACACGGCGTAAACAGAACAAGCGTAAGCCTTCTCTGATGCGACATCAAACCCATGCAGTTAAAACGAATCTCCTGTGTCTCAAATATGCCGTGAATTGACAAAATTATTTATGATTTTCGGGTCTTCTCGATGGTGAAGTCACTAGTTCTAAATGTCCATAAGTAGTGCGTTATCCCATGATACATTTGTGACCAAGTTTTTTTTGGCAATAATTGTTTTGCCTTTACAGTGATAGGTGATAGCCACACCAGTGGATCGTAAGTTTTCGATAAATCTGATAATAATTTTTGTTTTGAGTTGTAGTTGTGATTGGCTTAACATTCCAGTTTATTTTAAAAGAGAAAGGTGTCAGATGACGGATTCCACTATAAGCCGACTGTTTTGTGTGATTCCGAATCTATAAACTTGATTGGGTTATTGAGTTTGTGGGATGGTAAACGTTTTATAAGTTCGGGTTCGTTGCTAGACCATTTTCGTATATTTATTCCAGCTCCTTGCTATACTTCAATCAATTGGTGTTTAAGTTGTTTGAGCGTAATATTTGCGTATTACAAACAGTATGTTATTTTTGTTAGAAATTATAGTATTTGAAATGAAAACTAACATTCACAATATGTACCAACTCGTAGACAGATTTGTGCTATGCAAGTACGAGATTCAATCCGGACTACAACAAACGAGAGCTTTCAAATGATAAGACATGCTATCTATATATTTATTTCTCAAATATTTTATAAATAATCAACTACAGTTTACTGTATTAGTATACTGTATTTGTTTACTTAAAATTTAACAAATGTAGGACTTTGCGCTTGCCGTAAATTTCACAGTACACGAGCAATCTGGATTTGAGACTCGCTGGCACCAATGATATGTGATAGGCAGGGAAACCTGCATGTATAAGGAATTAAACATTTCGAGGACAAGTGAAGTCCTGAATAGTGAAGTGGCAGTGTAAGAATATCCACTACCCCATATTGTCTCCTGGGTATTGTAAGAGATGACTGCGGCAAAATTAAAACAGAAGATGGACAGCAGTATCTTTTTGGTGATAACAACTGAAAATAATAAAAAAAACCAGCCTGACAGGCGAGGCAATTGGGTAAAACTCCTCCCGATGAGATAATCTATGGGAGAGGTTTATGTTTCTATAGGCCTATGATGGTGCATTCATGTTCCATTTTGTAAATTTTGATGTAAAAATGGAAAATTTTGAAGTTATAGGGCTGTGTCAAATTTGTGGGTAAGAAACGTCAACATTTATCAATGTCTCGCGGTAAATGATAGCAATTAAAATTCTCTACTACGAGTATTGTCGGCGACGTGATGGCGTCGCTCTAATGTTGCATCATTGTAATTGTCGTCGGTTTATTGTAATAGTAATGTATGTTTTGATTTATTCTAAGTAAAGCTAATCAACGATCTGATTTCTCATTAGAAGTATCTTATAATTAGTCTGAAGATTAAAAATTTCATAATGTGTTCTTGGAATATTTTTTATTTATCCATTGTGGTTCTAGCAATACGTTCCGAAAATTCAATTTTCTGCGCAAGAGAGTTTATGAGATATGTTTTCAAACTATTTTTTTAATATGTTTTAATTCCTTTATATGCCGTACCGTGACGGAAAACAATATGCATGGTCTCTTGTTGCCACTGTTCAAATACCGAATGGTTATGTATTTTTGTTATTTAATTTATGGTATTTATTTTTTTTATTTAATACCGAGAAGAATACAGCAGAACGTGTTTTATGTAATTTATTAAAATAGTATTTCAAATAGATAATCGATGGGTATCGTTTTACATTCTGTATATTTTGTGCTATGTAACTAATGCTTACTTCAAAAAATAACGAGAAAGATGAATCCTTCGAAATTTATTTTGCCATTTCTTCATTGATCAGAACCATTTTGAACTCAAAATAGCTTAATGGTTCTATGTTTTGTAAGGTGATTGTAGAGAACCGAAGACACTTTTATTGGAAACGAGGCATTCTATCTTCTTAGTCCTCAGGGGTAATAACTCATTTGCATTTCGATTCTTAATCAAGGTGTGTCTATAGGCCACTGTAGTATTTAACATCAGGTGAACTATGCGCTTAAGTAACTCTTTAAAAAATACTAAGAGCAGCAGTGTACCTGAGGTGTCCTAATTTGAAAGGTAAAGGAGCCATCATAACAAGATGCCGGTGAATAAATAGATATAGATGTCCTTAGACTTCTTCTTTTTAAATAAAAACGAACATGATTGCGGATGCTGATATTTCGTAAAATAGCTACTTTTACTTGTGTATAATAAAGAAGAGTTAATACAAACTTATGAAATTATTGATTCGCGTAACTCCATAAAACACACTTCAGATAATAAAAGTTCTAAGGCCTCAAGTTTAACGTTCAAGCCAATTTTATGTTGCGAGTTTTAAGAATTAAAATATATAGGCATACTTCATGATATAATGTTACGAGGCTATAACATTATACGTCAAAGTACGCCTCTTTAGAATGACGCAATTATTATCACGTTTTGAAATATAATACTCTTTTATTTTAATAGTGAATCTGCTTAATAAGGATTTATAAGATTATAGCTCGTGTCAATTTTACATTCAAATCATTAACAAACTTCATGTTTTCGTGCGCGCTCGTTTGCCACCCTTCTGGCTTCAGTATCTACTTAAAATAAGGTTAATTTTATCACGTTGCCGTTATGTTATGAATGCAGCATGAAAAGGTTGGTCTAACCAGGGACTTTTTTTTTGCGAAACAGTGGTAAATGAAAAAAGTGACTTTCAATAAGTATTGTTATAATCTACATTGATTTAAAAAGTTTCTGTTTCCTTTTCATTATAATATATATATATATATATATATATATATATATATATATATATATATATATATATATATATACAACGTGTCATGACTACTCAAGAAAAAATAAAAAGAAAAAAATCTGAATAGTTTTCGAAATTACAAAAAAAAATGAAATTCTTTGAAAATCGATAAAGAAAGGCTATTTTTAACTACCATGAGCACATTTTTAATTTTTTGTTGTATCGTCAACCTTAGTAGTACTGCTATCTACCACAACCCTTATAAATCCCAGAACACATATAGTTTTTACACAAAAATCAATCAAAATTATTTTTTCCTCTAAAACTTTGAAATATTTTTACTTTCTGTCCACTTTCACTCATCGTGGTGTAAAAAAAAGTACTGACACTACTATGGCAAGTTTTTTTTTAAATTGACGCAAATAACCAAGATTCTAAAATGGTATAATACTCTAAAAGAACTTCTGTGTGGCACAGGATTTTTGCTGAAAAATGTTGCATGAATCAAAATAAAGGGTACAAATATTTAAATTTATTTTATTTTTTGCATTATCAATATTACAGTAAATGTTCGAATTGTTGGCCACCGGCATTAATACAGGTACAGCATCGCCTTCAAAAAGATTCTTTTATCGTGCATATCTTCTACCATTGATATATATATATATATATATATATATATATATATATATATATATATATATATATATATATATATATATATATATATATATATATATATATATATATATATATATAGATTTTCTTGGTGGACTCTAGGCGTGGTTTCTTACAACCAAAACAAAATGACTAATGTGACTCGCTATTTCAACCTACTATTTAGCCAGCGTCGCGAGATAGGATTCTTATTGAGCTGTAAGAGGTAGAAAACCCATCAAAGAAAATAAACAGCTCAAGGGGAATTTAAGTAGCACTTGCTGAGGTAGGATTCCTTCTACTGGCGGCCTCGAGGACGACGCTATTGATGTTGTGAAGTGTTGGAAGAGAGCAGTGGTGCGCGACGATAACTTGCACTCAGGTTGTTACTTCTAGATTGTTCTATGGTGTGACTGCCACAGAAGTGCAATCACGACTAGCGTTGGTCTTAAATTAAGATGCAAGAAGAACGAGCGGTGGCGGGGATGACCCTTTTTATTGGTCGGCCATATCTACCACCTCCATCTCGGCGAGGCGTGATTCTTATTGGCCGGAAATCACTTCACATTGTAGACCCACCGTTTCAGTGCATATGGAATGGAATGCGTGGATAGTACAAAAAGGGACACCGGCAAACAATAACCAAATTAACAAAATGTGAGAGTACCCATTACTTTTTTCGCGAAACCATATAAATACGATTATATATCGTTTCTTTTGAATCGTTTAAAAACTTCATTTGAGTATTTTCCAAATAAATGCTAAACTAAACGAACTACTTAATTAAACATTTCGTCGAAAAAGCACAGTAAGCCGCTTATCATGTGTTTATTTTAGGTTTTGACGCATTTAACGCACCTGAATAGAGCCATTGAAAAAATGTTATTACATAAATCTTTTTCAATCCTCGGCTTGAGTCTTATTGTTTAGTGTCTTTGAATAAATTTTCAATATTCAGTCAAACAAATCATGCGAAGCTTGTTTTTTTTTTAAATAATATTATAATAAAGTTGTAAAAACTTTTAAAATATGTATTAATTTTATTAATAAACAAGGTTTTCTTTTTCATATTCTTGTAATTTACAGCTCCCTGAAAAGTTTGCTTGAAATCAAGTACTAAATTCGTCCTGAACAGATATACACTAAAATGAGTTAATTTAAAGCGTATGAAAAAATATTCAAATTTAACTCCAGACAAGACGATATTAATTGGATTTTGGTAAAATCAAAATATTGTTACGAGCGTAAGGTTCGTGACAATAAAAAACTGCCGATTGAATTTCCAAAATTGACACTTTAATTACCGAACACCAATTAAAACTAATACACACTAATGATTAATCACACTTAACACCTTAGTTCACTTTATTACGCTCCTAAGTCTTCACTTGTATCGCCAATTCAATAGAAAATCAAGCTACTTTTTGGAAGCGCCTTATTTTAGCAGTTCAATATTTATTATATTATGTTGATTGTTGTATCTAACTACATACATAAACACTCACGCCTGTCACCCAGAGGGGTAGGCAGAGACTACAGACTTCCATTTGGCACGATCCTGACACACCTCTCTCGCCTCCTTCACATCCATACATCTACGCATGCATGCTCGTCGGTTAAGGGTACTCCTAATTTGGCCCGTTTTCAATAAATCGCCAATTCGGTCGATAAATTTTCGCTTAGGACGTCCCTTTCTGACTTTGCCATTCACTTCTGCAACATAAATTTTCTTTGTCACTCTTTCCTCATCCATTCTTTCCACATGACCAAACCACCGAAGCATTCCTTTCTTAATCCTGGTCACAACATCATCTTGCAAACCACACTCTCCTCTTATCACACAATTCTTCACCCTGTCTCATTCAGATTCAGCCCTAACATACTCCTTAACGACCGCATTTCTACTGCATTTATTCTACTCTCGTGCTTCTTCTGCCACACCCAACTTTCACTACCATACGTTAAAGTAGGGACCAACACAGCATTGTGAATTGCCATACGTGCCTTTTTTGACACATTTTGACTCTTCACAATAGAGTGCAGGGCCCCATTTACTCTGTTTCTTGCGTTCACTCGTCGTTCTATATCCATATCATATCTCCCATCCCTGCTAAATACGCAACCCAAATATACAAACTCATCTACTTGCTCGATCAACTCCCCATCTATTCTTATTTCACATATCGTTTTACTTTCATCTCTTTCAAAAACCATAATTTTCGTCTTACTTGCGTTCACTTTCATACCCCTTTCTTTTAATGATCTGTTCATTAATGTAACCATCATTTTCAACTCAGCCGAAGCCGAAGCAAGAATAACTTGATCATCGGCGTACAAAAGGCATTTGATGGTTAACTCACTCATTCTTAATCCGCATTCTTCAACTTTCAAATTTTTCAAACAACTGTCCATAAATAGGTTGAGCAACCACGGGGAAGCCACACAGCCCTGTCTGACACCTTTATGGATGCCAAACCAGTTGATCCCCGTTGATCCTAACACAAGCACTAGAGTCCCTATAAAGAGATTCCAATGCCTGTATCAAGCCAGCGCTCAACCCAAATGAGTTCAGTGTTTGCCATAGCACATTCCTATTCACTCTGTCATAAGCCTTCTCCAAGTCCATGAACGCACAAAAAACCTTTTGGTTTTTGGCCAAAAACTTCTACGCGATCATGCGCATGGAGAAGACTTGATCTGTACATCCCATTCCCTTTCTAAATCCCGCTTGCACATCCCAAATTTTTCCATCGGTTTCTTTCATGACCCTTTCAATTAGTACCTTGGCATACAATTTTCCCACGATGCTAAGAAGGCTGATACCGCGGTAGTTTTTACAGTCCTGCTGCGACCCTTTTCCCTTATATACTGGGACTATCACGGCTTTGCACCAGTCTCCCGGTACCCGCTTCAGTTCCCAGCATACATTAAACAAGGTGTGCAGCAGGCCTGCCACCACTTCCTCTCCAGCCCTTAGCATTTCGAGTGAAACTCTATCATAACCGGCAGCCTTACCTGCTTTCATGCTTTTCATTGCTTTCATTATTTCATCTATACTTATGTCGCTACCTCCTTCCTCTTCTTTCGGAGTTCCTATTTCATTCAGTTCATACGTTGTCTCCTCACTCATAAACATGCTTTCAAAATATTCCTTCCATCACTTTAAACTCAAAACTTCATCATTCAGAATAAAGCCATTCTCATCTCTTATAGCATTCATTATAGGCTGTTTTGAACATCCCCTGGCAGTTCTTACGAGTTTCCAGAACATTTTAATATTTGCCTGGAAGTTATCCGATATTCTTCTATCATTCTTATCCGTTCTTTCTTGCTTTTTCCTTTCAACTACTTCTTTTACTCTTTTATTTAGATGTCAAAAGACTGCCTTTTTTCTTTCAAAATCATCATTCGTACCGCTAGAATTACCAGCCTTAGTCGCTAGTAAATCTAGCCATGCTCTCTTCTTTGCTTCAACTTCCGTACGTATCTCATCATCCCACCACAAAGTATTATTTTTCCTTTCATTCTTTCTATTACTAACACCACATACTTCGGTAGCTGCATCTACTAAACCTTTCTTAACATTTTGCCATACATTCTCCAAGTATAACTCATTCATACATAATTCATCCAAACCACTTACGTTTTCTTTCAATCTACATTTAAACTTGTTTTTCTCACCTTCATCTTGTAATCTTTCTGTTCTAATACGCTGTAACGCAGTGGTAGACACAGATGACCGATGGCGCCACCGCCTGAATAGACCATTAATTCGGCATAAAACCAAAAAATGATCCGTTCCTACGTTTGACCCCCGGTAAACCCTTTGGTGGAGCCACGTGTTTAAGGCTGCCGAAAATCTAGTTCCCCGGTCAAACCTCAAACCTATTACGCGAGATATTAACTAAAGTGGACTGTATATGCGATTGCTTCTACGCTTACGTAAAGCGACTACTATAGCGTGCGGTACAATGCACTCGCTCTTCCCTAAACTAAACTATTACTTGTCGAATCGATGAAAGGAATCCTGCTTGATTAGGAAAAAAAAACACAGATTGGAGCGGGTTAAACTATTAGCAAGCAGGTATAATTAAGGAATATTGACTCACCGGGGTTTCTTCTTCCTGTCGATCACTATAGCGGCGACTTCCGGAACCTCCTCTGGACAGACACTTCTGGGGCCCCAGTGGTGCGTCAGGAGAGAAGCGTTGGTTCAACGACGACTGCGGCGGGAGAAGAGCTCGCGCATCGGTCGCGCGTGTCTTATATATCCTCGGCTCGGGTGATTACGCGATGTTCTAGAATCGTCTTCTTTCCCCGCCCCCCCCACCACCCCGATGTGTCGATAGGAGGGTACGAATGATATTGTTTGGAAAGGAATAATGATTCTACAAGTTCCTACCGTCAAATAAAAACGCGAATGGTTTTCCGCGCAACCATCTCCCCCCGCCCTTGAAGGATTTCCTTCAAAAAAAAATAACTAAACAACTAGAGCTAAGATCGACTAACAAATAACTAACTAACGCTAAGATTACCTAAATTAAACTACAATTTCAGTCTAGAAAGCTAATTTAAATTATGGAAGAGGCAAGGGGCACAAACGGATAACAGGACGTAGGTAAGACCCAACCGTGGTCTTAACGCGAGCTATCCTAATTACTCCGTCGGAACCGGGAAAGACCTCCTCGACGATTCCTAACGGCCAGTGGAGAGGCGGCGTATTCTCCTTAGTGAGCACAACTACGGTTCCTACAGCTAAAGGCTCTGTCGCTGTGTTCCATTTTTGCCGAGACTGCAAAGTATGCAAGTATTCCATCCTCCATCGTTTCCAAAACGATTGCACTAACCGATCTAATAATTTGTGGCGTGTGGAAATGCTAAGTCTGTTCTCATCCATATCCGCGGCGGGCAGATACCTTAGAGGCGTTAAAGTCAAAAAATGTGCTGGAGTTAGAGCCAGCGGTTCCGAGGGGTCACTAGATAACGTCCGACAAAGTGGGCGGCTATTCATTACGCATTCAATTTGAGCGAGCACCGTACTTAGCTCTTCGAAGGACAAAATTTGATCTCCTATTACTCGGTATAAGTGGCTCTTTAGACTTTTAATATTAGTCTCCCAATTGCCCCCAAAATGACTCGCGGCTGGGACGTTCAGAGACCACTCAATGCGGTTCTCGGCTAGAATGTGAGCGAACTCCGAATTATAATACTTGCTAGCTAAGAGCTCGTGTAGTTCCGATAGAATACGTTTTGCACCGACGTAGTTCGTACCGTTATCCGAATATAATTTACTTACCTTAGGGCCTCTGCGCGATAGAAATCTTTTAAATGCACCCATAAAGCCTGCTGTGCTTAGATCACCAACGAGTTCTATATGCACTGCTCGAGTAGTTAGACATACGAAAATGCAGACGTAAGCCTTTGTGGATCTTATACCACGCCCGCGAGTGAGCGCGACCTTAAACGGACCAGCAAAATCAGACCCGGTGTGCGTGAAGGGCTTTACCGATTGTATCACTCTACAAGATCTAAGTTCCGCCATTTCCGGAAATGACGGCTTGGGGCGTGCCCGAAAGCAAGCTATACATCTGTGCACCCGATTGCGTATTAAACTACGTGCAGAAAGAATCCAATAATTCTGACGCAAGATCGACATTAATAAATCGGGGCCAGCGTGCGAGTTCAATTTATGATGATAATCGACTAATAAGTTCATGATATGGTCTTTACGCGGTAAAACTATAGGGTGCCGTTGGTCGAAACTCAATTGCGAGTTGGACAAGCGTCCACCTACCCTTACAATCCCATCCTGTAAAAATGGCTTAAGGCGTTGAAAGGCGCGACTACAAGCTCTATTCGATTGTAATCTTGTAATTTCTTCAGAGAAGTGCGCACGTTGAAGTTCACGTAATACTAGCGACTCGGCATAGTTGTAATCGGATGCTAAGACATACGGACGTCGCGGTAAAAGCTTCGCGAATCGACAAACGTAAATTACGCTACGCAATAATTTCGACCAAGAGGACAAGCGGTTCGCCAGAGCAATGATTGGAGAAACCTCGCTCGAAACGTTCGCCACTAGAGCGTGTCTCTTCTCTTCCGGCGGTTGTGACACTGACGAAGGTTCGAAATCGGTTATTGGCCATTGTGAGGGATCCAAGTAAACCCAAGAAGGTCCATGGAACCAAAGCGGGTGGTCCATTATTTGCATCGGGGTGAGTCCCCGGGATAGACAATCGGCAGGGTTTTCCTTACCGGACACGTGATAAAAGTTCCGCGTTTCTAACTCGTCTTGGATCTTGGCCACTCGGTTCGCGACAAACGTATCCCAACGGTGGGGTGAAGAATGAACCCAACATAAGGCGACGGTGGAGTCGGAAAAGGCAAATATTCTTTCTATGTGAACTCTATCCCTACATGCGCCGATAACTGTGGTAATAAGCTTGGTGAGTACTAATATTGCGCAAAGCTCTAAGCGCGCCAGAGAGACAACCTTACGGGGGGAGACTCTCGACTTAGAACTAATGAGGCTAATCGAATTTCTACCATTATTCTGGACATGGAAATATACAACGCCCCCGTAAGCCTTCTCGCTGGCGTCTGCAAATCCAACAACCGTTATGCTGCTATTTCTATCGACATTTATATGACGCGGTATTTTAATTTCTCTTAGTAAAGGAAGTTCCTCTCTAAAGCGCTGCCACAATCGAACAATGCTGTCAGGCGGCGAGTCATCCCAATCGCATTCAAATAACCAAAGTTGTTTAATCAAAAGCTTAGCGTATAATACCACCGGAGCTACGAAACCCATGACGTCCCATAATCTAGCAACGCATGACAGTATTGTGCGCTTTGTGCATTTCTCTACGGGCGGATTTACCTTAAGGCTAAACACGTCGGACTCTGGTGACCAACACAGACCGAGCACCTTGTGTGTATCGGAATCGTCGAATTCCTTTATCGCCGAAAGACGGTGTGATAGTGGGATTGTATCTAAAACCGGACGCGAATTACTAGTCCACTTCACAAGATCGAATTGACCCGATTTCATGAGCCTTATAACCTCGGCGGTGGTTAGGGTGGCCTCCTCCACGCTATCGACCGAATACACAAAATCATCCATATATAATCCGCTCTCAATTGCCCTCTTAGCTTTAGGATAAGAGGGACCTTCATCGTGAGCGAGCTGTCTCACCGTGCGTAACGCATGAAATGGGCTCGACTTTAAACCAAAACAAACGCGGTTAAATTCTAACACCATTAGAGGTTCCTTTGGGTGGAAACGATATAAAATGCGCTGGAATCTACGGTCGCATTCACGGACCCCTATGCAAAGAAACATTTGGCGAATATCGGCGGATAGTGCTATACTAAACAAACGAAAATTGACTATTATATCAAATAAACTGCCCTGTAAATTTTGCCCACTATAGAGGATATCGTTAAGCGACAGGTGAGTGCTAGTTTTAGCACTAGCGTCGAGCACTACACGTAATTTAGATGTAAGTTTGTCCTCTCTAATGACTCCGTGGTGTGGTATAAAATACGACGGTGTGTCTTCGTAGTTATCTAATTTCGAAGCCACAAGTGATATGTAACCTTCTCTTATATATTCGTTAATGACGCCGTCGTAAGCTTCCTTTAACTGGGGCGAAGCGAGCATCCTACGCTCCAAGCTGTAGAAACGTTTTTCCGCCATTTGACGCGAATCGCCGAGAGATAAAACATCTCCCTTAAAGGGTAGCGCTACACTATATCTACCGTCGCGATCACGAACGGTCGTGCGGACGTAAATTTCCTCGCATATCCTGTCATCTGAACTAGCTATGGGTGGGACGTTCACCTCCTCCATCTCCCAAAATTTGCGGACTAACGACTCGAGCGGTTCGACAGCTATACCACAATAAGAGGCTGCCGAAATACTATCTAGGATGGGGGGCGGAGCCAAGGATCACATAGCCCAATACGGTTTCCAGTGCGTAAGGCGCGGTATGCGAGGAGTTGCTCCTGACCTTATTGTTTAACAAAAGATGAGGGAAAAGCGATGCCCCAATGAGCATGTCTATGTTTCCAGGAACGGCGTAAGTGTCGTCTGCTAGAGTCAAATTTTTAAATTCAATCATTGCCGAGGTGTCAACCGAAACGGTTGGCAACCGTTCAGTGACCCTATCTACTACTAGTGCATTTATATCAAAGTTAACGTTACGATCTATCCGAGAATAAAATTTTAAATTTATATATCCCTGTGTCGCTTTACTAGTACCTCCGATGCCTTTAACTACAGGACATGAAAGTGACCTATTTATTACTAAGCCTAAGCGCTGACAACATTGTCGTGTTATAAAGCTATTTTGGGCTCCGCTGTCCAGCAGTGCACGGACGCTTTGTTTGTTTCCACGCGAATCCCTAACCAAAATACGCGCCGTACCCAGTAACACGGTTGAAGGAGGTTGTGCTCCCATATTTGCCAATGAGCACAGAGCGACATCATCAGGTCGACCGCTAGAATCGTTGACCTTAGTAGGGGTGAATTCCTTATTCGCCTTACTTGACGCCGCTATGTTGCTATTTTCAAAATGTAATAGCGTGTGATGTTTCCTGGCGCACTTGCTACATACGGAACTCGAATTGCATTTTGCAACTAAATGCTTATCGCTTAAGCAGTTCAAACATAGGTTGTTTGTTTTTACTAACTTATAACGTTCGCTTGGTGAATATTTACGAAAAGTCGCACAGTTATATAAATTACCGTGTTTATCTTTACATACTATACAAGTATGCTGGAGCGATGTCGGCGTAGCGGTTACGTAAGTTAACGACCCTGCTATTTTAGATGGTTGAGTCTGTCTACGGTCGACGCACCTTTTAATCTCCTGTTTAACGTTCGGTGAGCGCTGCATCACCTTTATTTGATCTCGCACGAACGATGCTAATGAATGAAAGGAAGGCATCTCCGAACTACGATGCTCCATTTCAAACGCACGCACGGTGTCGGAGTCTAATTTCTTTAATGCTATATGGAGAAACACCACGTCCATGAGGTCATTAAACTTCAAATTCTTAAGTGCAGCCACCGATGCCACAAATTTATCGAGAAACTGCTCTAAGCCGTTGATGTTCGCGGATGATATAGGTTTAAGATCGAATATCTGGTTCAAATATTCGGAAGCTAACATTCTCCTATCTTCATATTTAGTTTTAAGCGTTTCAAATATTAATACGTAATTGTTTGCTGTAGGTGTAAAACCCGAGCAGATCGACTGTGCTCTGCCACTAAGTTTGCTAATTAAGTAATATAATTTTTCAGCGTCCGATAACGATGGGTTGTTGTGTATATTGTTTTGAAAACTACTGAAGAAGAAGGGCCATGTCTTAATATCACCATTGAATACCGGAATATCTATTGGCGGCAACCTAATTGAGTCACGTGGACGTACCTGTATTTCCGGCTTTGCTTCGTTTTGAGATTATAAGAGTTTCTCCGTTCTTTTCACGCGACACAACATATCTTCAAATGCCAGCAGCGGTTGGTAGTTCACTATGTATTTCGGGTCGGTTTGTAGTTCCGAATGATTAATTTGATCTAATATTCTTTCGTAATCTGTCCGCAAATTATCTATCGTTTCGATTTCATTTAAAAAGGCCTCCCGTACTGCCTCTATATGAATGTTCTTTATATAATCACTTATATTCTGCACACGCGAAAAGAGTATGTCCCTCTTGGCATAAAGCGTTTTAATTTTGATTTCACTTCCACTAACTGCCATTTTAAATTATTATAATAAAGTTATATTAATCACAATTAATCTCACACGCATAAACGACGTAGGATGAATACTCGGCGTGCCGTATTACGTAATCAGATCGAGCACCCGATGCAGTCAAGGCTACGCGTCGTTTGCTAAACCTAATAATTTTATAAAATTGTGGGGTAAGCGTATCAAACGGTTGCTATCACGCCGTTTCAATTATTTAATAAGCTTTAAATTTAACCAAATACGAGCGCTATTAAATGAATAATTCTGTTTGCGAGTAACAAATCAAAATTTTAATTTAAACGAACACTATTTAAGTCTATTCTATAAATTAGAGTGCGTTATCTAAACAATTAATTTAATAATTCGACCAGAAAATGGTTGGATAACCACTAAACACCAATCCAGATCCTGCCGAAGTGACCATAAAATGGTGGAGCCACGTGTTTAAGGCTGCCGAAAATCTAGTTCCCCGGTCAAACCTCAAACCTATTACGCGAGATATTAACTAAAGTGGACTGTATATGCGATTGCTTCTACGCTTACGTAAAGCGACTACTATAGCGTGCGGTACAATGCACTCGCTCTTCCCTAAACTAAACTATTACTTGTCGAATCGATGAAAGGAATCCTGCTTGATTAGGAAAAAAAAACACAGATTGGAGCGGGTTAAACTATTAGCAAGCATATTGACTCACCGGGGTTTCTTCTTCCTGTCGATCACTATAGCGGCGACTTCCGGAACCTCCTCTGGACAGACACTTCTGGGGCCCCAGTGGTGCGTCAGGAGAGAAGCGTTGGTTCAACGACGACTGCGGCGGGAGAAGAGCTCGCGCATCGGTCGCGCGTGTCTTATATATCCTCGGCTCGGGTGATTACGCGATGTTCTAGAATCGTCTTCTTTCCCCTCCCACCCCACCACCCCGATGTGTCGATAGGAGGGTACGAATGATTTTGTTTGGAAAGGAATAATGATTCTACAAGTTCCTACCGTCAAATAAAAACGCGAATGGTTTTCCGCGCAACCACCCTTGTATCCACCACTGTGCCCCTCAATCTTTCATCCACAATTATGAAATCTATCATGCTTCTATCATCACCTCTTTTTTGTTGTGTGTGTGTGTGTGTTTTTTTGTGTTTCTTTGTGAGCCGAGTCTGGGCTATCGGCATGTCGCTCATTTAGCACCACCCGGGGGACACGTGTAGGGTGGGCCTAGGATTAGGTGGTCAAAGCCTACGGACGCGAGCGACATATCCCACTTATCTAACTACTTATTATAATACTATGTTGCATAAATAGTATTTCTTTCCCCTTACAATCGCATGCACCGATGCCAACATTATTTTACCATGATGTGAAAAGTGTTCTAATTCTTCTCTAGCCTGGTTTGCTCGTTTTAAAAAGGTCTGTACCGAGAAATGGATTGGAATAACTTCATTTATTTCCTGGGCCAAAGGATTTGTGTTCATAGAGCTGACTAAGCACCTGCATATTTGATTGACTGTTTAAATTTTTCTCTGGCGTCTTTTACAACACGCGTTGATATGGGGTAGTGGATTTCCTTTAGCCACAGTTACAGAACAAAATGCATTTGACAGGGTTTAAAAAATTATCTAGTTATTCTTAATTAATTTTAAGTCTTATTTATATAGCTTTATCCATGGAAAAGCCATACTATAGGGAATTATGCTGGCAGCATGCATTGATAGGCTCAAACAGTGAAGGATTACGCTCGCACACAGTATCAGTGTCAAATAGCAGGAAAATGCTGATGTGTTTCGCATGGTGAACAACAATAGGAGATCCTTTTTACTGGAAACTTTAAAACTTTAAATACTGGAAATTATATTGAGCTATGTTAGGTATCGAGCCGTGGTAGCTCAGATGGTTAGCGTTCGCTCTAAATTTCGCAGTACGAGAGCAACCCGGATTCGATCCCCGCCGACCCCAGTGTAATTGTAATTTTAAGTGATCATTATGCTAAATCAGTACTTAAAACTCAATTAATATTCTCTTGGCGGTGAAAAAAAAACATGGTGAGGAAATCTGTATGACTAAGAAATAAGAAAAAAATTCGAAAACATGTGAAGTTCGCCACACATTATGGCAGCACGACGGACAGACACTTCCTTTACCTAAAACCCTCTCAGAAATGAGAGAAGTTCTATGTCCAGCTATGGGACGTATATGGACTGTTATTTTTAACCTTAATTATTCCATCTTAGAATAATGGGTCTTAGCTGGTCAGAGGTGATGAATTTCGATCCTAAATTGAAAAAAGTTGTCTATGAGTCACAGTATCTGCTAACCATCAGTTGAACGCAATTCCCGTTTGTCTTTTTTAAGTACCTCACAACAGTTTACAAGCCAGTTCTTGATTGTAGTAGTCAAGAACTGCTCCAGAATCGCCGCTCACCAGATGTGCTTACCATCGATGAAGCATTAAATACTAAATTGAACTGTCTTAGCGAAAACAGCCTATTCATTCTTGCTTTGAAGACATCAAAATTGTGTATAAATGGATAGACAGACACTGAAGAATTCTTACATTCCTTGGCTGTACGCATTACAAATCACGAATCAAAACACTAAATTTGAATTCGTGGGTTTATGGACATCAAAGAGTTGGAAACCGGCAGTCCGGCTGCTTGTACGATGGTTGAAAAGAGATTACTACGCACACCTTTTCTTTTAGCTATATTTCTATAAAAATAATAACTTCCTACATCTAAACTAAAAATCTATAAATAAAATTAAATGTCTGTGTATAAGATCGAAACATATTTTTGAATTAAGTGGGTTATTTAAATGACATTAATATTATTTTAGAAATTTTTGTCTGTCTATCTGTCTGTCTGCCCGAGCTAATCTTTGGAATGACTAAATCGATTGAAATGAAACTTCACAAACAGATAGAAAGCAATGCCAGAAGTAATCTGAGCTATATAATCCGAAAATCTTGTTTTTTAAGAAATCGAAGAACTTGTAAAGTAAGCGGTCTTCGATGAAATACATAAAGTTATACCTACAATATATAAAGTCGTGCTTCAGAGACTTAACCACTAATCGCGTCTGTCGTGTTAAGAATATATTATTGTTCATAAACTAGTATTATAGCATGAGTGCTCCAATTAATTTTCATGAGGATTATTACAGTCGCAGGCTTGTAAACAAATGTGAAAGCGTGTTGCGATCAAATTTTCAACATCTTTGTAGAAAACATATTTCAAATATTAAAAGTGAAGTTACCGTTACCGTTATGACTATTAAAGTACTACACTGCTGAAAATAAGCCTCTTTCATAGATTGCCGTGGTACGTGGTAGAGCCCTGTTGCAGCTAGATTACGGTAGTAGTGACACTTTTTACTGAAAATGAGACATTCCATCTTAGTTGCCACCCCTGAGGCAACGCATCTGCATTTTGATTCTTAACCGAGGATAGATGTAGATATTTATGGGCTACAGTATCCACTTTCCATCAGATGGACTGTGCACTCGTTTGTCATCCTTATTCTATAAAATTATCCCCCCAATGAGGCAATATATGGGAGAAAGTTGAGCAGTTGATTTCATAGGCTCTAATGGATAAAGGTACGTAATGTTCTTTCTATCTTTCAGTCTTATTTTTTTATATGCGATGAGTATTTTTTTTATAGATGATGGTTATTTACCATACTTGCTAGGGTTGTCAAGTGGGTTAGCAATCAAAGTTTTTTAATGATTGCTAAAATGGGGTTCACGGCAGTATAGTTGAAACCAAGTTACAGGGATAGTGACGTCACTTAACTTATCTTTCATAATATTTCTCCTAGGATAGTTCGAAAGATAAAAGATTTGTAAAAATTTAAGAGTTCATTTTTGGTATTACGTATCTGGGGGCACGGAAGTACCCCTGCCAAGTCGAGCAAACAAGCGGCACGGCCGTAGCATACTTTTCTGGAACCAATTCAGGCCATTTTCGACCCCCTATAACTTCGTTGTGGATAGAACTAGAAACCTGAATTTTGATAAACCAAGCAGTCATTGTATAGAAACGTTATTTACTTCAAATAATTCATTAACATCTCAGCCCCCCAGTGGTCGCATGAGCCTACAGCCGTATTCCGTCAAATCCCTAGCGGTCTCATGAGACCGCACGCACCCACCACTGACACCCAGTACTTTAACCCATAAAAACTTATATTTAGAGACTACTTGTCTATAAAGAAATTTGGCATTACAGGCTCATTGTGAAATTTCCTATCCTCTAATGCAATGAAAAGTAGTTAGTTTATGGTTTTTTATTTATAATCTATGTTCGTTTCGTACGCGTATTTCGTGTGACATGTTATTGTGTTGATTTTTGGATTTTTGTAATGTTTTATTAGTGTTTAGTATAGTGTTTTATTATAAAATATTATAAGTCTTTGTGTGAATATAATTTACCTCTTTACAAAAATAATTTCGAGTAATATATAGAAATAATTGTCATATTCAAGAAGCTGTTCTGTACTGGGTACGTACATTTTTAACTACAAAAATATAATCAAAATCTATTTGTAATGAATTAAAGGTACTAAAACAAATAGTATAACATGATAAATAAACAGAAACAAGTATTATATTTTGAATAAAACTAAATTTACGGATTTTATCGCGTTTATTTCACTACTTTTCAATTCCCGACGTTTCGGGTGCTTTGATGCACCCATGGTCACGGGGGGACTGAGATGTATGACGTCCCAATGTCATATTTAGTCCGGCTACCTTCAGTTTTTGAATATTAATTTTTGGTCCGATTTACGCAAAACGAGCTTATGAAGTCATGTATATCATGAAGTCTTGCAGTGATATGCTTAGATTTGGGTTTAATTTTGTTAATTATAGGATCCTAAGTAGGTGGCAGCACCCATCCATCTTCTCTATTGAAATTTGGATGTTTTTTAATTTCAATAGCCTCGCGTATCATCCTTGGTAGGAATCGGTGTTCTTTTGCGATTACGATCTTGTACATGTTCGCAGACTGCAGACTTCCCGGAGCGTCGGTGCTTCACGTCAGCTATATGTTTTTCACGCGGGTTTTTATGGATCTTTTTGTTTGACCTATGTAAGAGAGACCACATTCACAATCTAACTTGTACACTCCTGCATCTTGTAGAGGGCTGTTACACTTGACGGATGGTAAAAATTGACTAATCTTCTTCGGCGGCTTGTAGTATGTTTTAATGGTAGCTCGCTTCAAGACGTAGCCAACCTTGTCTGTGACTTCTCTGACATATGGTAGTACAGCAGGTACACGCTCGACTGTGGCCGGCTTCACTCGATCACTGTGACGTAGGCGCGGGACCCGAAGCTTGTTGTCTTGCAATTCTTGCTTGACGTGCTGAAGCTCGGGAGCCAGATGTTTTCTGTCACAGATCCCTCGAGTAACCAAGTAGAGTAGAATATTTTTCTTGCAAATTCAGCGTGGTAGCAAGGCAATGGTGTATAGCCTAGGGCGACGGCAAAGAGCTACAGTGACTGTCGGCCAACACATCATCTTTTTATAGAAGAGGGGGCAAACGAGCATGCGGCTCAACTGATGTTAAGTGACTACCGTCGCCCATGATCAACCGCAACACCAGGGGGAATTGCAGGTGCGTTGCCGGCCCTTTAGAAAGGAGTAAGCTCTTTCCTTGAAGATCCCCAGGTCGTATCGGTCCGGAAAAACCACCGGTGGTAAACTATTCCACAGAAAGGTCGTACGCGGAAGAAAACTCCTTTTGAAACGTACAGTGGTGGACTACCAAGCATCCAGATGGTGTGGATGGTATCGGGACGTCTGCCGCGTAGTGTGTTCACGAAATTAGGCGGCTGTGATTAATCCGAACAATTCCTCAGAGCACTCCCCATGATATATGCGAAATAAAATACGCAAAGAGATGCAACATCTCTTCGCAGCACCAGTGAATCGAGCCGATCGGAAAGTACTCGGTCGTCGAAGATTCAAGCCGCTCTGCGCTGGATGCGGTCAAGTGGAAGGAGCTGGTACTGGGGAACCCCAGCCCAAAGATGGGAACAGTATTCCATGTGCGGCCGAACCTGCGCCTTGTAAAGATGCAAGCGATGTGCCGGCATGAAATACTTCCGATACTTGCTGAGGCAACAAGGGGAGTGCCTTGAAACTGAGGAGATACGACAAAGGGGCTCCTTTTAGTGGTTAACGCGCAAACTTGTGTCTTCTGGGGGTTTAATTGGAGTCCCAGTCACCTCATATGACCCAAGAGGCTGACTGGGATTAGCCCATTCGCAGAGACGACTACAGGAATTATTTTGACTGGCAGACCACCCCACAGATATTTTGTTCGTTTATCTGTTTCAGCTTTCACGAGCTTCTCGTCATACGGAATGTTAATGTTGACCAAAAATATCCTTAACTGTTCCCGGTCCATCGGCATAATATCAGGCTTATTCGCAAGAATAGTCCGGTCTGTAATGATGGCCCGGTCCCAGTAGAGCCATGGTTTCCGGAAAGTACTTATAATGCGGCATTTTCCGGTCCGCGAGACCGTATGTCAGAGCGAGCTCCTGGTGTAGAATTCTGGCTACTAGGTTGTACCTGTGCAAGTACTCAGACTTAGAAAGCGCCGAACAACCGGAGATGACACGCCTAAGCGACTCACCGGGGTGGCGACAAGCTCGACAGACGTCGACGGTGTCATCCTTTAGGATGTATCTCCGATTGTTGTTGATCTTAATAATAGGATCCTGTATTGCACAGACAAAACCCTCGGTTTCCCCGAAGAGGTCACCAAAACTTAGCCAGTTGAGGGAGGCGACTGTATCTACGAACGGCTCATGTAGAGCCTGATAGTACCTCCTGTGGAGCTCCTTCTTCCATACGGTCTCCTGGTCGGAAATGCTAAGCACTGCTGGATTCTGCCATTGCTGGTTGGTTAAGAATAGAAGGGTAAGCCCTTTATCACTAGAAATGACGTCATTATAGAATGGATAATCCGATCTCGCCAGGAAGTAATGTTGGAGGCTGCACGCTTCGCGATTATGCATGGTGAGCGTGCTCAGAAAGCTATGCCTACCATGTTTTCGCAGCAAGTACAGCCTCATTACCGACGATCTCGGATGATGCGTCGTATAGTAAGAATAAAGAAAGAAAGAAATGCATTTTATTCCAGTTTAAATGCAGAATAACAAGTAAAAAGCAATTTAATGCCAAAAGTTAAATATAACTAAATTAAAAGTAATTTAACAACATTATAAATTTAAGAAAACATTTGTAAATAGCCTGTGTTGCAGCATAAAATCGTGAAACAGACCGGACTCAGTGATAGCACTGGTTTTCAGTCCAGCCCTTACCCAAAAGCAGCTCAGGCGGCTGAGTGCACGCTCGTTCTTGATTTCCGAAAATTCATAACATATAATATACATATACTTATGAATACCCATATTTATATATACTTGGACTGACAGTAGAATTTGCCGTTTCTTTTCAAAAAATATACGTATGGAAGCAATATCTACAGTTTTGTATTAATAAAAAATAAAATAATAACTAAGGTAAATACACGCACAACTCGTAAAAGGATTTTAAAATTATTTTAAAAGAAAGAAAAGAAAAAAGAAAACAAACAGGCTATTCACATTATATGCGGAGTTTCGTTGTTGCTATATTTACATTTTTTAAATACAGAATTTAGTATAATTTAAAGTACCAAACCGCTCGGTGTCTATGAAATACAGTTACATTACTATTAAATCCATTCATCTTTAATTTATTAAAAAAATACTACATTAAAGTATCTTTGTACCTAAATTCTACGTCTTAATCAACATTTTTTATTCATTGAGTAGTAGTAATTTAAATTTGTTTTTGAAACTATTAATTGTTTTAAGGCTACGTAAGGGAGGTGGCAAATTGTTCCAACACTTTGTTGCATTGTATTTAAAACTACCTCTGAATGCAGTAGAGCGGCTAAAAGGATATACTAATTTTTGTTCAACTGATCTGAGATAATGTGTACTATTGTAATCTTTGGCCTAATCATGCTTATTGCACAGATATAATGGTTCTTTGTTTTTTTACAATACCGAACAAAAGAGTGGCAAAGTTTAGTCGTCTCCGAAGGTCCATTTTTAATATATTGGCTATATTAAAGCAAAAAGGCGCGCAGGCGTTTACATTACATTATTTACATTTACGTTTACGTTTTTTTTTACAGTGGTAGAGCCACGCGGCAGCTTTGCTGTTGCACGTATGGGATCGGCTCAAACCGAGGTGATACCACGACCTGACAGAATACCGGCGTGAAGTGGAAGCTCTGCTTCCGCGTTTTGTCTGGTGAGTGCAGGTGGCCGGAGGCCCAAATCCCCCGGATCAACATGGTAGCGGAATTAAATAATGATAGACCACCCCAGGAGGGTACCAGCACCCCTGGAGAATCCCTCGCTGAGCATCCACGATCATGTTTCTCCACTTCTGAGCGTGGGTGCTCAAGCTGCCTCGCTTATTCTGGGGGGGGGGGGCAAAATTCTGCTTAAAACTACAACTGCTCGGGGCAAAAAGAGCAACAAGACCAAGGCGACCCCCGCCACGCTGTCCGTGAATTTCTGTAATATCAGGGGACTTCACTCTAATCTAAACGCCGTCCACTACCATCTCGAGACGGCGAGGCCGGCTCTGCTCTTTCTGACCGAGACGCAGGTGTCCTCTCTGGTTGATGTCTCGTATCTCTTCTACCCGGGGTACAAACTGGAACACTCCTTTGTGCCTCGGGCTGGAGTTTGCGTTTACGTCAGAGAGGACATCTGTTCTCGACGCCTCGGCAGACTTGAAGGTTCGGACCTGTCCATCCTGTGGCTACGCGTAGACAGCGAAGACCATCCGCGCGTCTACGGGTGCCTCTATAGGTCCCATAGCGGTAATGCCGAAACAGACCGACTCTTCGACCACGTCCAAATGGCTACAGATTCGTTGCTACAGCAGATCCCCTCCACAGAGATCGTGATCCTCGGCGACTTTAACGCCCATCACGCCGAATGGCTTGGTTCACGTTTAACCGATCATGCGGGGAGATCTGTTCATGATTTTGCCTTGGCATATTGTCTGACACAACTGGTTACTTCGCCTACGCGGATTCCAGACGTGGAGGATCATGCACCTTCCCCGTTGGACCTTCTGCTGACCTCTCACTCGAACGGATATCAGATTTCCGTCGAAGCCCCTTTAGGCTCCTCGGACCATTGTCTTGTCCGAAGTGAGGTGCCACTCACGCTGAAATCGTAGTCGCATTCTGCAGGCTGCCGCCGTGTTTGGCACTATCGGTCAGCCGATTGGGATGGAATGCGGTCTTTCTTTGCATCCTACCATTGGGATCGTCCGGCGAGAAGCAAACCCGCCCCGGGTTAATATCTCGCCGGACAATCCCAACGTTGTTGGGGATTCTGTCGCTAATGTGGTACTTCAGGGTATGGAACTTTTTATTCCTTCCTCTGTGGTGCCCATTAGAGGCAAATCTCAGCCATGGTTTGATCGTTCCTGTAAAATAGCATCATGCTATAAGCAGGAGTGCTACCGAGCCTGGGCTGACGCATCAGCGTCCCGGGATGTAAACACCAGCGCTATAAAAAAGAAGTATAATTCCGCCTCTAGGTCCTTCAAAAGATTCATTACTAAGGCAAAGTCAGAGCACATAGGCAGAATTGGCGAGAAACTAGTTCGCCTTCCTTCTGGAACTCGTGCATTCTGGTCTCTCGCCAAGGCTGTCCAGGGGGAATTTCTGTGAGCCATTTCTTCCATCTCTGCACAGGGAGAACGACTCACTGGCCCACACCGCAAGGGAGAAAGCCGATCTTCTGGGCTCTTTCTTTGCGTCCAACTCGACTCTCGATGACGGAGGGAGTACGCCGCCGACCATCCCGCGGTGTGAGTGCTCCATGCCGAAAGTGCAGTTCACACAGCGCTCGGTTCGCAAAGCACTCCTTTCCCTGGACATCCACAAGTAGAGTGGGCCCGACGGAATCCCTCCAATTGTGCTGAGGACGTGTGCTTCAGGGTTGGCACCGGTTTTAACGCGTCTTTTCCGGTGCTACTACTCCCTAGGCGTAGTCTCAAAATCATGGAAGACGGCTTTAGTCCACCCGACCCCTAAAAAGGCGACCGCTCTGACCCGTCCAACTACCGGCCTATCGCCATCACTTCCTTGTTCTCCAAAACAATGGAGTCCATTGTAAACTGCAAGCTCATGAGGTACCTTGAATCACCAGCTGATTAGTGACCGCCAATACGGTTTTCGCCATGGTCGGTCAGCTGGTGATATTCTGGTCTACCGAACTCACAGATGGGCGGAGGCAGTAGAGTCCAAGGGGGAGGCATTGGCCGTTAGTTTGGACATTGCGAAGGCCTTCTGTCCCGTTTGGCACAAAGCGCTTCCGAAATTGTGGGATTGGATCACCAGCTTTCTTGCTGATCGGAGCATCAAGGTCGTTATAGCCGGTGCAATCTCCGATTGCAAGCCTATTAATGCTGGTGTTCCACAAGGCTGCGTGCTATCGCCAACGCTGTTTCTTCTGCATATCAATGATATGTTACAAACCCGTAACATTCATTGCTATGCAGATGACAGCACTGGTGATAGTCTTTACACCGGCCGAGCCAATATTTCTCGGGAAAACGTCTCCGAGTGACGGGACAAACTTCTGTCTGAAGTCGAGAGTCCTTGCTCAACAGAGTCTCAGTTGGGGGCAACTAAATCTAGTCCAATTTAACCCCCAGAAGACATAAGTTTGCGCGTTATTCGCTAAAAAGAACCACTTTCCTCAGTTTCAAGGCACTCCCCTTGTTGCTTCAGCCAATATCGGAAGTATTTCATGCCGGTACACCGCTTGCAACATTACAAGGCGCAGGTTCGGCCACACATGGAATACTGTTCCCATCTCTGGGCTGGGGCTTCCCAGTACCAGCTCCTTCCACTTGACCGCATCCAGCGCAGAGCGGCTCGAATCGTCGACAACCGAGTGCTTTCCGATCGGCTCGATTCACTGGTATTGCGAAGAGATGTTGCATCTCTTTGCATTTTATTTCGCATATACCATGGAGAGTGCTCTGAGGAATTGTTCGGATTAATCCCAGCCACCAAATTTCGTGAACGCACACGCGGCAAACGTCCCGATACCATCCACACCATCTGGATGCTTGGCGGTCCACCACTGTACGTTTCAAGAGGAGTTTTCTTCCGCGTACAACCTCTCTGTGGAATAGTTTACCACCGGCGATTTTTCCGGACCGATATGACCTGGGGACCTTCAAGAAAAGAGCTTACTCCTTTCTAAAGGGCCGGCAACGCACTTACAATTCCACTGGTGTTGCGGTTGATCATGGGCGGCGGTAGTCACTTAACATCAGGTGAGCCGCATGCTCGTTTGCCCCCCTCTTCTATAAAAAAAGGCGTTTTGCACCCATTGTATAATTTGTTTGGTACGAGCTAGAAGTCGCGGCCCGATGAGAGAATCAGCATAGTTAAATTTTGATAGCACAAAGGACTCGCATAAATTAACACGCAGAGTCAGGTTTAGGTAATTGCGAATTCGATAAAGTACTTTTAGCCTAAAAATCAATTACGTACAATATGAAAAATGTGCTCCTCGAATAGCAGCGGCTCGTCCATCACTACACCAAGATTTCTCGCTTCAGGGACTCTCTCTATTGTATCCTTATTTATGACAATAGCGAGATGGGCCGTCATGGTAGTGCGGACTTTTCTATCCAGGGCATTAAATTCAGTCTGAGTCCACCTGAGTATTCCAAAAGTATACATGAGGATAGGCATGACCCAACCGTTATATGCGTGTGTCTTATTCACACCAGACAAAAGGCTGTCACATATAAACACTTTGGTCAAGCGTGCATAAAACATGTCGCAAACTGACTATCATTCCAGCCTCATCGATACCGATGTTCTGTGATATACCCTAGTATCGGTATGTTTCAGCCTCAGAAAGGGTCCTTAAGTTGACGGGCATAGATAAGTCTATGCCCTCAGAGTAAGCAACCCTTCCACTTTCAACATGAATATCCGTTCCCAGCTCCGTTCCAATAGAACTGATAAATTCACAAGTGATATTTAGCAATTTCACAAGATGGGAGCGACTGGAGGCGAATAACTTGAGGTCATCCATACAGAAAAGATATGTCACTTTTATACCTCCTTTCCGAAGCTGAAATTCCCTTCCAGAGCCCTTCAGTAGAGTACTAATAGGTTCAAAAAACAACAACATTGCCCTAGAAGATAGTATCAGACAGTAGCCCAGGGGAGACCAAATAGCCGAGGGTTAGGAGGAAAGGGAAAGAAACCGGCGAACAATGCGGGCGGTATCGAGGAGAACCGTCTTCTGCATTTGAGCCCCGAGCGGTCCGTCGTGGAGTCCTAGTCGTCTCAGATGACCCGAGAGGCTGACTGGGATTAGCCCATTCGCAGAGACGACCACAGGAATAATTTAGGCCGGCATACCACCCCACATGTCGGTCACCTCGTGAGCCAGGTCCAGATATTTTGTTCGCTTATCTGTTTCGGCTTTCACAAGTTTCTCATCATACGGAATTGTAATGTTGACCAAAAATATCCTAGACTGTGCCCGGTCCACCAGCACAATATCAGGCTTAGTCCTGAAGAATAGTCCTGTCCATGATGATGTCCCGATCCCAGTAGAGTCTGAGTCATTTTTGAGCACGGCTTCCGGCAAGCACTAGTAATACGGAAATTTCCGGTCCACGAGACCGTATATAAGAGCGAGCTCCTTTTTTTTACATGGGGAAATGCCTACGCATACCCGCCTCGCGGGGGGCAAGGACGGGTATGTCGGACTCGCACCGACTAAAACCCCATAGTGTTCCACCTTCGTCGCATATTGGCAGGGCTACGGGAACGCTTTCGCACACTTCCGCGGCCCCACCAGCGACTGCCGCCCCATGGCAGCACCTCATCGGGAGAGGAATATTCCTCCCCGTTCTCCTTCCCAAGTAAGGCGCACCAGAACACATGGCACGCCTTCCTCCACAGCCTCCAATTACATCTGCGCAACAGACGCCCCCGCGTCCGATGCGCGAAGGCCATGGGGCCAGGAAAAATGAGCACTTAGAAGTACTAGCCTTCCCGACCCCAGCGGCGGATCTGGTCTATGGCTCCGCCGCCAACCAAGATTCGGCTGCGGAGGATAGGGAGAGCGGCGCCTCGCAATACCGACAATCCTCTCCCTCCGCAGCCCCATCACCACCGCATCAACGGTGCGGCCCCGTTTGAGTCGCGGAGGATAGGGCGAGTGGCGCATCGCCATACCAACACTCCTCTTCCTCCGCGACTCCACCTCGGCTGCAGCGGTAGGTGGGGAGGACACACCTCTCACCGCAGTCCACCAACACACATCCGAAGTGGGCTTCCCAAGCCCACTCGGAGTGGCCACCTCGGGCCGGCCCTCCACCTCGGACCAGCCATATGGGTTCCTCTTTGTTTCGCCGTGGGTGACCAAGCCACGGCTTCTAAGCCCCCCCGCCACGACAAGGCGGGAATCCGCTCAAGCTCAACAGACGTCGACAGTGCCATTCTTTAGGATGTATCTCCGATAGTTGTTGGTCTTAATAACCTGATCCTGTATTGCGCAGATAAAACCCTCGGTTTCCCCGAAGAGGTCACCGAAACGTAGCCAGATGAGGTAGGGAGCTGTTTCTACGTGGGGCTCATGTAGAGCCCTGTAGTATCTCCCGTGGAGCTCCTTCACCTTCCATACGGTCCCCCGGTCGGAAATGCTCTGTACTGCCGGGTCCTGCCATTGCTCGTTGGCTAAGGATAGAGGGGTAATTCCTTTATCACTAGAAATGACGTCATTATAGAATGGATCATCCGATCTTGCCAGGAAGTACGGAGGCTGCACACTTCGCAATTATGCATGGTGAGCACGCTCAGGAAGCCACGCCCACCATGCTTTCGCGACAAGTACCACCTCATTACGGACGATCTCGGATGATGCAACCTATGGGACGTCATTGTAGTGCGGACTTATCTATCCAGGGCTTTAAGTTCAGTCTGACTCCATTTCAGTATGGCAAAGGTATACATGAGGACAGGAATGACCCAGTCGTTATATGCGTGTGCCTTATTCACACTGGACGAAAGGCTGTTAAGCACTTTGGTCAAGCGAGCATAAAACATGTCGCAAAATGACTGTTTCATACCAGCCTCATCGATACCGATGTTCTGTGACATACCCAGGTATCGGTAAGTTTCGGCCTCGGAAAGGGTCCTTAAGTTGACGGGTATAGATAAGTCTATGCCCTCAGAGTTAGTAACCCTTCCCCTTTCAATATGGAGGACCGCACACTTATCCGTCCCCAGCTCCATTCTAATAAAATTGCTAAATTCCCAAGTGATGTTTAGCAATTTCATGAGATGGGAGCGACTGGAGCCGAATAATTTAAGGTCATCCATATAGAAAATGTGGGTCACTTTTGTTACTCCTTTCCGAAGCTGAAATCCCCTCCCGGAGCCCTCCAGTAAAGTACTGAGAGGGTTCAAAGAGAGGCAGAACCAGATTGTACTCAGACAGTCGCCCTGGAATATACCCCTTCTTATCCTTATGCGGCTTTTCGCAGCCGTCATCCGCTCGCTCGAGGAAGTCTCGAACTGTACAGTCAATCTTGTACAGCTCGAGGACCCTCTTTAGCCATGTATGGTGCACCGTGTCAAATGCCTTTCTGTAATCTATCCAGGCGGCGGAGAAGTTCCGACGGTTTCTTTTCAGCACTTTGCCAATGACCGCGTCAATTCCACATAGCCACATGACCGCGTCATTTCAAAGTGGCTCCTTGGTTCCACGACCGCCGCTTCGACATGGATTTTCACCACGCGACATCACCTGATTTGAGTCCAGGTGACGAGTGATTGTCGCGCACAAAATGGATGTTAGTGTTATGTATATGGTCGGTAGACACGTGATAGGCGGTATTTGCTCGGGTCTGTGGCACCCTGGCCTTTAGGAACCAAATGAGTGATCCCAGTAATGAAGAGGCTCGGGAGCGACTTCTGGTTGAGAGCCTCTTGAAACTGCCGGGCGAGCACAGCGTGACATACCACGAACCCCTTCAGCCAGTAGTGATGCAGCCCGTCGAGCCCCGGACTTTTCCAGTTCGGGGCCGTACGGACCGCCTTAGCTACGATGACGGGGTCCATGGGCGTTATATTTGCACACTGACTCACCACAACTTCCGTCCAGGGGCCCTCGTTGTGGTTTACGGGCTCTGACCACAGGCATAGCCAGAATGCGACCGTGTCAGCCTGATTCGTTACTGGGCCTGTTCCACTTACCATTGTTCGCTCCAATGATTTATAGAGCCTCTTCTGATCACTCTGAAAGGAACGATTCTGGTTGAACCGTGTCGGCCTATAGATATATCGCCGAATCCACTTTTCCCAAGCAGCGATTCTCTGCTTCAGGTCGTCTATGCGCTCCGTCAGTTTTTGCATTATATCCGGCTGGGGTTAACTAACATTTGTCGCAGCAAACGCCATCCTGATGGTACGCATAATCCTTGGCCTGCTATTGCGATACGTTCTTCAGTTCTTGTTCTCCAGGCTGGGATAGCACTACTTTGTCCAGTAGTGCGTCCAGCCATGGAAAGTTTGGGCCTAATACGGCAGACTGCCAGTGCGGCACCAAACAGAATTGAGTCCGTCTCGCAAAGGTCCCGGCTGGCTTCCAAATATGTCACCAGCATTGGGTTCAGAGCCCTCACGATAGCCCGATTTCGCTTGCTTAGGGCTACGCGGGGAGGTCGCGGTCGATTTTCGAGAGGCGTACTGCGCGTTTCCAAAATCGCCTCATCCAATGAACTCCTCATTTGCTTCAGCTCCAGTTCCATGGCGACTGTTCCATCATCGTTTGAATCAACCAAAACTGGGGTATTTACGCCGGCATCCACGTTTGCCGGTTTCTCTGCAAGTTGTGGCGGCGCATACTCAGCCGTAGCATTTTCATCCGAAGAAGGAACAGCCTCACATCGTAGCTGTTTGAGTTCAGTGACATCAAATGTATTTGAGCGCAAGATATAACGAACTCGGTCTGCCAGGTTTTGCTCGGTGACGATTACAGATAGCTACAGCTCAGCAAAAAAGTCGATGCATCCTTGCCCGATACGCAAAACCTCCAATTTATCCCCCTTTCGCCATAAAATACGCCCACAATGCATTGTTGTTCATTTGAGTTGTCCAACGCATGCGGCGTGCTCTACCAGTGGCAAGTGCCGATTGCTGCGCCCGCGAAGACTATGTTTATGTTCAGCTTTTATAGGCTGTATTGGAGAGAATGAATAAATTATACTTAAAATGTTGTTACTGCCCCCATGCTATCCTGACAAAAGCCGATCGAGACTAGGGACCATTAGTAGTCCAATTCGACGGGTAACAAAGGGGAGGGTCCATGACCTATGGATAATTAAACTATAACTGCTGACAAAGAAGCAAGCAATACTTACCGATTACCAGAAGTAGGGTCAACCACAGGGCATAGTCAGGTGAAAGGTGATGTGCATGTAAGTGGTGTGAAGTATTGTGTTCAACCTAACATCGCCGCCGATCCTGGACAGCAGATCCCAAGGCGTTGCCTCTCTCCAAATGTGGGATCCATCCAAGGGGCGTACACCAATGGAAAACTTCCGCTTCTATTTTCACTTTATTGTACATTTAATTAACTTCAAGTTCAACCAAATTAACGTTAAACAAGTGACACGCGGTACAACTTAAGGACGGTTGGTCAAAGTTCAATTTCCCAGGTTCACATAGCACAAAACTACTAATTCGTCATTGCACTCGAACCGGGGGAACGGTAGCCCGCAGGAGAGTGCCGAGCGTCCGTGGGAGTCGTGGGCCCGGCAGAGCCCCGAGAGGAAGCGCCGATCGCACCCAGGCACAAAACGGCAAGGTGACTGCCCTGGCAGTGCAATGGAATCACTACTAAATACAAATTACCATCAAATGAAATTCAATACAAATTACTACAAATACAAATTACTATTTATCCAATTAGTAACGATTACACTACAAAATTAATTTAATCAATACGAAAACCGTTAATTAAATCAAACACAATTACCACCGCAATCACTCACTACAGTCGGTCAACAAGACGCCACGCTAAGGCGACCGACACTTCAACAATTTAATCAACAATACAATACGAATGCAATAACGATAATACGATAATTACACGATTATGTAATAACGATAATTATCCACCTTACACGACGCGTGATGGTACCTAAATCTAAACTACACCACCGCTTGCGCAGCCTAGAGGCGTGGTTTCTACCCAACTCTAACAAACAAAGTAAGCGAACAAATAAAGAAAAGAGCAAAAATATTTTTATTACGTATTAAGGCCGGAAGTGATTGCAAAACCAATCAACCACGCTCTGTCAACAGAATGCGTGGTTCCATCCACCGATCCGCTAACAAACAAAAAAACGACTACATTAGGACTGGGCATGATGGCAGAAACCATAAATCAACGACGCTCTGCTACTACTATGTTACGGCCTCGAGTTACCCTGACAAAAGCCGATCGAGACAAGGGCCCATTAGTAGTCCAATTCGACGGGTGACAAAGGGGAGGGTCCAAGACCTATGGATAAATAAACTATAACGGCTGACAAAGAAGCAAGCAATACTTACCGATTACCGGAGGTAGGGTTAACCACAGGGCATAGTCAAGTGAAAGGTGATGTGCATCTAAGTGGTGTGCAGTATTGTGTTCAATGTGTAACCTGACATCCCTGCTGATCCTAGACAGCTGATCCCAAGGCGTTACCTCTTTCCAAATGTGGGATCCATCCAAGGGGAGTACACCAATGAAAAACTTCCGCTTCTATTTTCACTATATTAGTTTATCACTTTATTGTACATTTAATTAAATTCAAGTTCAACCAAATTAACGTTAATCGACGTTAAACAAGTGACACGCGGTACAACTTAAGGACGGTTGGTCAAAGTTCAATGTCCCAGGTTCACGTAGCACAAAACTACTAACTCGTCGAAGCAATTAACGGCATAAAAATTCCTTTAATCACTAAAAATTCCAAGTAGGTCTTCTGTAACGTAACATGTCCAAAACAGACAACTTAATTAGAGGCAGTCGAGTCTTGACCCACATATTCAATAGTAAATTCTAAATGGCGCGCACAATTAACATAAGACTTAGGCACTCAAGTCAACACCTGCCGCGCGTAACCGAATGACAGTCACAACAATACTTAACACGGTTACAAAACAATTATATTATTTCGGCATCGTTATCACGGAAACTTACAAATATAATATAACTTAATAATATAACAAACAGGCTCTCAACGTATAATCGATCTGGGCTTCGCGCAAATAAACTAAGGTAATAAGCCACGTTGTCGCGGATACGTACAATATAAGATAACACCAGGCGGCCGTCATTTCGACGCAAAAGTATATCAACTCGCGACCGCTAACTCAACCCGGGAAGTTATGTAACGTTCGACCTTTTACTGGCGCGGGCGCAGCGCCCGAAGGCTCGCTGCCAGCCGCCCTCCGGCCT
The DNA here is from genome assembly GCA_907164705.1 of Parnassius apollo. Taxonomy (NCBI): domain Eukaryota; kingdom Metazoa; phylum Arthropoda; class Insecta; order Lepidoptera; family Papilionidae; genus Parnassius; species Parnassius apollo. The sequence goes on from CAJQZP010001094.1 coordinate 1,146,636, forward strand.
GGCGGCCGACTGACTCGCATGCTGTGCCCGTACGCCGCATCAAGCCTCCGTCTCCCGCGACATCTAACCGTTTCCTTACCCCGCTCGAGACCCGCGTCCCGCATGCCCCAAATGACACAACAATCGAGTGTGAACAAATATATTATTATTTATTATGAAAACATTCCAAAGATACCTATGTGAATTATGTAAGAAGTGAAAAAGAGAAACTAAAACATGTTTATTGGTAGTAGCATCTTAACAATATCAACACAATAATTATTATGAAAATCATATTTCCAAGAGAAACGAGACAAAATATCAGCTTCCCAGTTCCTGGCAACCCCGCTATGGATGGCTTTATTGGTGGTCATAGTTACGGTGGGACAGGGAATGCTAAGAATCTCCGACGGAGGTACGTTTGATTCCACCTTCGACTACTCGGTTTGTCAAAGTTTTATATGTGTATTATGACTTTTGAGAAGATTCCGGAGCTAAAAAAAGGGACAGAAGTTTTACTGAGATATAGGATTATCTGGGGTACGAAGGCAGGCATGGTCATCCTCGAATCTGGAAAATTGTTGGTTTTGCATCAAACGTGCGCAACGGATAGAATTATGATAGTTAATCCAACTGGCAAGCGTAACAATTAAGGCAAATCCTTTCTATCCTAGGTCTCATTACTAAATATAACCATGTCCATAGTTGACTTTGTTGTATGCCGTGTAGTGGCGGTTGAGAATATCCACTACCCCATAATGCCGTGTAGTGGCGGTTGAGAATATCCACTACCCCATATCTTCCCGTGGGTGTCGTAAGAGGCGACAGAGGGAGACAGGCAGGAGATGGGCAGCAGCATCTTCCTGATAACAACTGTGACTTAATAAAAAACTGCGGTTGCCAACCCGCTCGCCAAGTCAACTGGCAAATATCCCCCCATGAATAACGACGCAAACAGACGGCCCCCAGTCCCTGGCGGCCCCGCTATTCCTGGCTACGGTGGCGACCATGGTAACGGCGGGGCAGGGGGTGCTAAGAATCTCCGGTGGAGGTTCGGTTGCCACCTACGACGAATAGACCTGGCAACATATAACGCAAGCACCCTGAGAACTGACGAGAAGATACTGGAGCTGGAAGAAGAGATAGCAAGTTGCGCTGGCATATTATTGGATTATCTGAGGTCCGAAGAGATGGGGAGGACACGGCAATCCTCGAGTCCGGCAACTTGTTCTATCACCGGGAGGACGACCATCTGTACCAAGGCGGTGTCGGATTTATCGTCCACAAGTCTCTCGTCAACAACGTTGTAAAGATTGGGAGTGTGTCGACGAGGGTCACGTACCTGATACTCAGAATCACCAATCGGTATTCGCTGAAGGTCATACAGGTTTACGCACCAACCTCGGCACATCCCGATGAGGAGGTTGAGGAAATGTATGAGGATATTTCCAGAGCCCTACATTCCTCCAAAACCCACTACACGGTGTTGATGGGAGACTTCAACGCAAAACTAGGCACAAGGCACAAGGAAATTTGGAGTAGGGCAACGGAACCGAAGGGGCCAGCAGCTGGCCAACTTTATGGAGAAAGAGGGACTCTTTATGATGAACTCTTTTTTCAAGAAGCGGCCCAACAGGAAGTGGACCTGGTCGAGCCCCGACGGTTCAACAAAAAATGAGATTGATTTCATTATGACGACCAGACGCCAACTGTTCAGTGATGTCTCAGTGATCGCAAGGGTGAAAACCGGCAGCGATCACCGAATGGTTAGAAGCACACTGAACCTAAACGTTAAGTTGGAGAGGTCTCGTCTAATGAAGTCAACGCTCCGTCCCCCCTCGTGCTCTAATCCAGAATCCCGAAACCTTTCAGCTCCAGTTAAGTAACCGCTTTCAGTGCCTAGAGGATTGCAATGCAGTGGACGATATAAATGACAGGCTCGCGGAAACTGTCCATGCGGTCGGAGCTAAGTTCTGCAAGACCCGCCGCAGAAGAACACAAAAACTCTCCGATCACACTCTTAATCTCATGGCTGTTAGACGGGAGATGAGGCTGCAATCGTCAACGGATTTGGCAGCATACAGGCAACTGAACAGACAGATCTCCAAATGCATGCGGCGAGACTTACGCAACTTTAATACTTCTTGTATTAAAGAAGCGATCGAGCGGAACCAGGGCTCCAAATCCTTTGCCAGAGATCTGTCTGCCAGAAATAGCCAACTGTCAAAGCTGAAGACTGAGTGTGGCAGCATCGTTTCCGGGACACCTGAGATTCCGAGTGAGATTGAGAGGTTCTATGGGCAGCTGTACACATCATCGTTGGAGCCACACTCAAGTGTGAGTAACGATCCAAGAGCAAGTCTTATCCGACACTATTCCGATGATATCCCGGACGTCAGTCTGAGAGAGATTAGAATGGCTCTCTAACACCTTAAAAACGGCAAGGCCCCTGGCGAGGTTGGAATTACAGCGGAGCTTCTGAAAGCGGGTGGAACACCGGTACTTGAAGTCCTTCAGAAGCTCTTCAATTCCGTCCTCCATGGCGGCACTACTCCAGAGGCGTGGAGCAGAAGCGCGGTGGTTTTGTTCTTTCAGAAAGGCGACAACGCTCTCTTAAAGAACTACAGACCGATTTCCCTTCTGAGCCGCGTCTACATGCTATTTTCGAGAGTCATTACGAATCGTCTCGCACGCAGACTCGACGACTTCCAGCCTCCTGAACAAGCCGGTTTCCGAAAAGGCTTCAGTACCATAGACCACATACATACCCTGCGGCAGATTGTACAGAAGACCGAAGAGTACAATCTACCACTTTGCTTGGCGTATGTGGACTATAAGAAAGCCTTTGATTCCGTCAAAATTTGGGCGGTGCTACAGTCCCTTCATCGGTGCCAAGTTGACTGTCGGTATATCGAGGTGCTGAAGTGTTTGTACAGTAGGGCTACGATGGCTATCCGAGTACAGAACCAGAGTTCGAAACCTATCCAACTGCAGAGAGGTGTAAGACAGGGTGACGTTATATCCCCGAAACTCTTCACCGCTGCGTTGGAAGACGTTTTCAAGCTATTGGACTGGAAAGGATACGGTATTAACATCAATGGCGAGTACATCACTCACCTTCGATTTGCCGACGATATAGTCCTTATGGCAGAATCGCTGGAGGACCTTAGCACTATGCTCAATGACCTCAATGGTGTCTCCCAACGCAAAGGTCTTAAGATGAACGTGGACAAAACAAAGATCATGTTTAATGTCCATGTCACACCTATGCCGGTAGTTGCTGGGAGCACTATGCTTGAAGTTGTTGACGAGTACGTTTACCTGGGACAAATAGTCCGACTAGGTAAGTCCAACTTCGAACGAGAGGTCAATCGACGGATTCAACTCGGGGGCCCAGCGTTCGGGAAATTACGAGACATCTTCTCGTCAGGTATACCTCAATCTCTGAAAACTAAAGTGTACAACCAGTGCGTGTTGCCAGTGATGACTTACGGACCTGAGACATGGTCCTTCACTGCTGGCCGTATGAGGACGCTCAAGGTCGCTCAGCGAGCTATGGAGAGGGCTATGCTCGGAGTTTCTCTGCGTGATAGACTCAGAAATGAGGATATCCGCAGTAAAACCAGAGTGACCAACATAGACCAACGGATTAGTAAGCTGAAGTGGCAATGGGCCGTCCATATAGGTCGATGAACCGATAACCGATGGGGAAGAAAGGTTCTCGAGTGGCAGCCTCGTACCAGTAGGCATAGTGTAGGGCGAGCCCCCACTAGATGGAGTGACAACCTGGTCAGATATGCAGGAAGTCGATGGATGCAGGTGGCTCAGGACCGTGCTTTGTGGCATTACTTGGTGGAGGCCTATGTTCAGCAGTGGACTTGTGAAGGGCTATAATAATGATGATGATGATGATGATTCGATTTTGCGACGTCCATGTCAATAAGATGTCGCGAGTTTTGATAACAATTGCCGCGTCGAATAACGACGGCCTCTATTGTATTGTATTTTGTCGTTAATATACGTGACAACGAGGCTTTTGAGTTTGATTGACTATTTTAACATCGATTGCTATTAATTTGCGTCGACGAGTGGACGAGTTAAAACAAATTAGTTAAAGTGTACGAAGAAATTTTTCTTTCGTGTGGAACGTTAAACTTTGTGATCCGGAGATCGCGTTATCTTAGATTATAGTTTGTGCTAAGTGACGCTAGTCTTGAGTTCCGATAGCGGCTAACGCCCTCTGGAGTGATTGCACAAGAAGGGCTGGGCAGCGCATTTGGTTCTGCTATCTGATTATATCGGTGACGTCAGGTTACGTTACACACCTTCCTACACTACACACACACTATCATTTACTTGCCCCTGACGCCACCTTTTGGTAGACCCTACTTCTGGAATTCGGTAAGTTTTGTGTTTGCGTTTCTAACCGTTATAAATTAATTATCCATAGAACACTTGTGGCCCGACCCTCCGTTATTCGTCGAGTAGGGCCCATAGTATGTGCCCTAGTTCTGTCGACCTTTGTCGGGGTAACGGAGGGCCTTAACATATTATATATATATGTACATAAAAGTACCCGATATAAGGGGTCCGCACTCCACATTTTTACGGCACATAGCAAAAAGGCAGTTTTAAGATAACAGTAATAATTTGCTATCAGAAGGGTTTGTGTCACTGACGTTGAGTAAATGCATTTTCGATCATGTTTGTCTCACCCACTAACAACATGCCTTCAATCATTCAAATGTGGGAAAATTACAGAGCGATATTTTTATGTTGTTATATAAAACATCATGGTCAATCTTAATTTCATAAAACACGTAGATAGAACTTCAGAAAAGGCGATACAGCTTTACAAAAAAGGTGGCAAGAACAGCGAGAGCGAACTGGGGACTTAACACAGAAATTCTCAGGACAATTTATATTACTGTTACGCGTTCAAGTCGACGATACACTAGCGCCATCTAGTGTCAGAAACGAGAGTGAGGGGAGCATTGAGAAAATGACATCACAAATCACTGAACCGACAGCGCCATCCGAAGAACTAAGTTTCTAGAAATCTACACTCGCACACTCGTCCCTTTGCGCGCATTTACTTGAATATTCCGGATGCTTCTTTGCTAATTTAAATAAATAGGCGCTGCAAGATGCGATCGAGGAGTAGTGTTGATTTGGCGAGACAAGCGAAGCTTCGGAGCGGAATAAAGTGAATTAGTGTGTTTAATTATTAGTGTTTTAAGTTTTAATTTGTGTAAAGTAAATTAAAGTGTTAATTTAGGTAATTATATCGGCAATTTTTATTGTCCCGAACCTCAAGCTCAAGCAAGCAAGGGCCCGGGGGTCTATAGCAGATAAAAAGCAAATAAAGACTAGGCTCAACAGAATAACCAGGACATTTAGCATCATGATAAGTAAAGCACACCGCAAATCCTCCATGGTCTCCTGTGTCACATTAGCCAGAATCCTTCCCCTGGATTTAAGAGCAAACAAAATTGCACTTCCGCAATTACCCGGAAGGGAGCTAGCGAAACCTGTTAGCCCATACACTCTACCTCACCCAGCAGAAGACAAAAGCTATCATACAGTTCAATCACAACCGAACACGAATTAAAATCTATGGAAAACGAATGGCCTTGTATCTACACGGATGGCAGCAAAATAGCTGGTAGAGTAGGAAATATACAAAGCAAGATTGAAACTAGGAAACCACTGTAGTGTGTATCAAGCAGAATTGGCTGCCATTTTGAAAGCCACAGCAGTGATATAAAGCAAACACATACTCAGAAAAGCGAACATCTTAAGTAACTCTCAATCCGCACTCGAATGTCTAACAAACCCTAATACCCTACACCCTCTTGCAGTAAAAATCTTGGATCGGATATTAGAAATAAAAAGAAATCAAGGTGAAGTGAGATTTTTCTAGATAAAGGCACATTGCGGTGTTCCAGGAAACGAAAGGGCTGACGAACTAGCCAAGTCAGCTGCTGAAACTTCTAAGCAAAAACCAGCATACGACTGCTTCCCCCTATCATTCGCAAAGCGGCTTATCAGGGACAACACTTTGCAAAACTGGCAAGAACGTTACACCACAGCGGAAACCGGACGAGTGACGAAGAAATTCTTCCCATCAGTAACTCAGGCATATAAGACCATGACGAAAGTTCATATTAATAACCTACGATGTCTGATTTTTACCGGCCATGGAGGATTTAAAGCGTATTTGCATAAGTTTAAGTTAGCGCAAAGTCCATGTTATGATTGCGATCAAACTACACCGCAAACTATAGAGCACATATTAATCGATTGTCCCAAATATGTAGTAAGAAGATTTGATTGCGAACGCTGCATGGGTTTTGCGCTCAATGAAGATACTCTAACAAAGGCGATCAACGACAATGACAGTCGCATTCATTTTCTGGGATTTGCCGAGTGGTGCACGAAAAAGGTACTAAAAGAAAATGGTTCCAAAGTGTATAATTAAAAGATTTAAAAAAAATTGAATTAAGTAGTGAGTATGATATATGATAATAAATATGTAAGAACATCACGTTAATAATTAAGCATGCTGTATGTATTTATAGAAATAAAATTAGCTAGTATCATATTTATATTGTAACAAAACAATTAGCATATGTAATTATGAGTTACGCTAGCTAAGCAAATATAAAATGATATATTGTTATACCAGCAAATAGCACAGTTATAATAATAACAATAAAAATGGCATAGATAATTACTATTGTATGGCAAAGTTAAGACCAAATGTTATATTACATCACTGGCTAATTACACGTTAATAAATGTAACAAGAGAAATAACATAAACAATTACATGTATAGCCAAATTAATACAGGCATAATGATAAATTGTTAAATAGCTAGTAACTTGGATTTATAAGGACACATACGCGAAATACCGTAAACAACAAAATGTAAAAAAAATTTAAATACTTAAAAAAATATATATAAATAAAAAAAAACTCAGAAAACACAAAAAAATGGAAGAATTACAAACACCCAGAAATAAATGGTGCTGTAAAATAAATAACAGCAGATAAATTGAGACTTCTAAAAAAAAACAATAGTAGAGTTGTGGGTTGAAGCTATTAAAGACTTATGATAGTAAGCTATATGACACAAAAGCATTATTATAGAAGGTCTCTTTAATGCAAAAGCATTACGATAGTAGATTTATGGACTGAAGTCCTATATATTAAAGACATATAAGTAAGGTCGATGAAATAAATCAAATATGCGGAAGGTCTCAAATATGTAAAAGAATTATATTATTAGAAATGGGACTTGAAAAGATTATTATAGTAGCGTGTATGCTGCTTCACGAGCAACTGAGACCGAGGTAAACTTGTACTCGCTAACCGAATTGTCCTAGATATATTATCTTGGTGCCCGTGGTAAGCAGGTTTGTTTTATCAATACGGCTTTCCCATGGACATTGCACACCCATACCGTTTGTGGACGGCGTCGTAGTGCGTAGGAAGCATCCGAAAGCGATACGTCGTCTATCTTTCGGATAGGGATAAGTGTGTTTGGTCGCACTTTTAAGTTACAACACAGCACTAAGACATGAGTTTGAGTACAAGCGTACTCAAATTCATGTCTTAGTGCATTAGCGCTTTGATACGTGTAGTTTTGTTCACTGGCGTCTTAGTAGTGCGCTAATATGATACGTTGGTATTATTTATCTGCGGGTGGGCTGCGCCAGATTTGACTCATCTTGTGTTTTTGGTCAATGGAGGTATTCGGAAGGTGATGTCTGCTGGGATGTATCGTATATATCGTATTGATGCTTGTTGCGTTCAGCAGCATTGCGTACCTGCGATAGTTGTTTGGCGCGGCGCTATTTTTTTTTGTTTTGTTTTAAAGGAAAAAATAGTTTTTTCATAAGGCAGTACTTCTGATCCGACCTGATCTAATTCGACCCGTACCAGAGCCGACGTAAGATAGGTATTGTATGATCTGATTAGATCGGGAGTCGAGTCAATGGGTTAAAAGTAGATTGTGCAGTTGGATGGGACAATATACCTAATCGCATACTCAAAAGATTTAAACATCTACTGGCCGCCCCGTTAACACATATCTTTCAATTATGCTTAGCAAATGGTATTTTTCCGAAAGTGCTTAAAAAAGCAGTGGTTTCTCCTATTTACAAATCTGGTGATAAAAACTTAGTTAGTAACTATAGGCCGATTTCAGTCTTATCTGGCTTATCTAAAATTTTAGAAAAGATTATAAATACCAGATTAATAAAATACCTGGAAACTAACAACTTGCCTCATCCGATTAAAACTACTTTTACTACTTTTTTTACACTACACTGCATGTGCATTTTCCGCATTAACAAAAACAGACAACATAAAATATCTAAGTATCACGCTTGACACAAATTTAAATTTCCGCAAGCACATCGATTTACTTTGTGCTAGAGTTCGTAAATTAATATATATTTTTAAATATATTCGTAACATCGCTGACTTCAAATTGATAAGACAGGTCTATTTAGCTTTGTGTCAATCCATACTCACTTATGGCATTACTTCCTGGGGTGGAGCTTCTAAAACAATATTGCTCCCATTAGAACGTGCTCAGAGAGCAGTTTTAAAGGTAGCCACTTTCCGTCCATTCATGTTTCCTACACATCAAATTTACTTGGCATGTAGTGTACTAACTGTCCGTCAGTTGTTTATCCTGAACATCATATTAAAACAGCATACCGAACTTCAATTTAACTTAAAATCCATAGACAGGAGAAGAATGGACTTAGTTTGTGTAAACCCTCAAACCAAACACGCATTTGTGAACAAATTTTACATATTTTTAGGACCCTTTCTATACAACAAGCTCAATAAGTCACTAAAGGTATATAGTCTAAGTTATAAGAACTGTAATATAAGTGTAAGGGAATTCTAAATAAATTAAATTACGAGGACACGGAGAAGTTGTTAGAAATTCTAAAATAGTTTGTATTAATTGTAGGTAACAATTAATTGTTATTTTGTTATTTAGTTATTTTATTTATTATATAATATAGTTTAATTATTTAAATATCTAGTGTCCTACATTATTAAACACATTGTTTAAGTGATGTCTGAAACACAGGTATTCAACCTAGTTCAGGCAGGTAGCTAATATTATAAACTTGACTTTTTTATTTTTCTTTTGTATATTTTACATTATTAAGCTACACATAGTTTTAATTTTATCATAGTATGTTATTTTTGTTAGACTTATTGTTACTTTATTTAATTGTAATCATATTTATTCCTGTATGTAAACATGTGTAATTGGAAATGAAAAAATATTTATTATTATTATTATTATTATGGGGTATCTATATAGTTTTCTCATCTGGTTGGGTTGTATAAATATATAATTATAAATGAAAATGAAAAGATAAACATACAAAAATATCAATAACATAAAATAAATATGAAAGTACATAAATAAATAAAAGCCCAACCAGATGGAGGCCCTCGGCAGGGGAGACCAAACGGCCGAGGGTTAGGGGGAAAGGGAAAGAAAACGGCGGACGATGCGGGCGGTATCGAGGAGCACCGCCTTCTGCATTTGAGCCTGGAGCGGTCGGCCACGTAGTCCCAGCCGCCTCAGATGACCCGAGAGGCTGACTGGGATTAGCCCGTTTGCAGAGACGACTACAGGAATAATTTCGGTCGGCAGACCACCCCACATGTCGGTCACCTCGTGAGCCAGGTCCAGATATTTTGTTCGATTATCTGATACGGCTTTCACGAGGTTCTCGTCATACGGAATGGTAATGTCGACCAAAAATATCCTTGACTGTGCCCGGTCCATCAGCACAATATCAGGCTTATTCGCAAGAATAGTCCTGTCTGTGATGATGGCCCGGTCCCAATAGAGCCTGGCGCGATCATTTTCGAGCACGGCTTCCGGCAAGTACTTGTAATACGGCAACTTCCGATCCACGAGACCGTATTTCAGAGCGAGCTCCTGGTGTAGAATTCTGGCTACTAGGTTGTGCCTGTACAAGTACTCAGAGTTAGAAAGCGCCGAACAACCGGAGATGACATGCCTAAGTGACTCACCGGGATGGCGACAAGCTCGACAGATGTCGACGGTGCCATCCTTTAATGTATTGCACCTGTATTGCACAAACCTGATCAGCTGTACAGTGGAGGGAGGCTACTGTGTCTACGAAAGGCTCATGTAGAGCCTTGTAGAACCTCCCGTGGAGCTCCTTCTCCTTCCATACGGTCTCCCGGTCGGAAATACTCTGCACTGCCGGGTCTTGCCATTGCTCGTTGGCTAAGGATAGAGGGGTAAGTCCTTTATCACAAGAAATGACGTCCTTATAGAATGGATCATCCGATCTCGCCAGGAAGTAATCACGGAGGCTGCACACTTCGCGATTATGCATGGTGAGCGCGCTCAAGAAGCCACGACCACCATGCTTCCGCGGCAAGTACAGCCTCATTACCGACGATCTCGGATGATGCATCCTATGGGACGTCATGGTAGTGCGGACTTTTCTATCCAGGGCGTTAAGTTCAGTCTGAGTCCACCTGAGTATGCCAAAGGTATACATGAGGACAGGCATGACCCAGCCGTTATATGCGTGTGTCTTATTCACTCCGGACAAAAGGCTGTTAAGCACTTTGGTCAAGCGTGCATAAAACACGTCGCAAACTGACTGTTTCATACCAGCCTCATCGATACCAATGTTCTGTGACATACCCAGGTATCGGTATGTTTCAGCCTCGGAAAGGGTCCTTAAGTTGACGGGCATAGATAAGTCTATGCCCTCAGAGTTAGCAACCCTTCCCCTTTCAACATGGAGGACCGCACACTTATCCGTCCCCAGCTCCATTCCAATGGAATTGCTAAATTCACACGTGATGTTTAGCAATTCCATAAGATGGGAGCGACTGGAAGCGAATAACTTGAGGTCATCCATATAGAAAAGGTGGGTCACTTTTGTCCCTCCTTTCCGAAGCTGAAATCCCCTCCCGGAGCCCTCCAGTAAAGTACTGAGAGGGTTCAAAGAGAGGCAGAACCAGATTGGACTCAGACAGTCGCCCTGGAAGATACCCCTTCTTATCCTTATGCGGCTCTCCGCAGCCGTCATCCGCTCGCCTGGATGACAGAGGATCGTACTCCACTGCCCCATACACTGCTCGAGGAAGTCTCGAACTGTACAGTCAATCTTGTACAGTTCGAGGACCCTCTTTAGCCATGTATGGGGCACCAAGTCAAATGCCTTTCTGTAATCTATCCAGGCGGCGGAGAAGTTCCGACGGTTGCGTTTCACCACTTTGCCAATGACCGCGTCAATGAGGAGTGGTTCCTTGGTTCCACGACCGCCGCCCCGACATCCATTTTGAGCGCGCGACATCACCTGATTTAAGTCCAGGTGACGAGCGATTCTCGCGCTCAAAATGGATGTTAGTGTCTTATATATGGTCGGTAGACACGTGATGGGGCGGTATTTGCTCGGGTCTGTGGCACCCTGGCCTTTAGGAACCAAATGAGTGATCCCAGTAGTGAAGAGGCTTGGGAGCGACTTCTGGTTGAGAGCCTCTTGAAACTGTCGGGCGAGCACAGAGTGACACACCACGAACCCCTTCAGCCAGTAGTGATGCAGCCCGTCAAGCCCCGGACTTTTCCAGTTCGGGGCCCTACGGACCGCCTCAGCTACGTCATCCGGCGTTATGATGACGGGGTCCATGGGCGTAATACTCGCACACTGACTCGCCACAACTTCCGTCCAAGGGGCCTCGTTGTGGTTTACGGGCTCTGACCACAGGCTGCGCCAGAATGCGACCGTGTCGGCCTGATTCGGTGCTGGGCCCGTTCCACTTACTATTGGTCGCTCCAATGATTTATAGAGCCTCTTCTGATCACTCTGGAAGAGACGATTCTGGTTGAACCGTGTCGACCTCTCGGTATATCGCCGAATCCGCTTTCCCCAAGCAGCGATTCTTTGCTTCAGGTCGTCTATGCGCTCCGTCAGTTTTTGCATTATATCCGGCTGGGACAAACTAACATTTGTCCCAGCAAATGCCATCCTGACGGTGCGCACAATCCTTGGCCTGGTATTGCCTGACCTGAAGCATATCAGTCTGCCGATGAGGGCTCTAGCCTTTGCGATACGTTCCTCAATTCTTCTTCTCCAGGCTGGGATAGCGCTACTATGTCCAGTAGCGCGTCCAGCCGTGGAAACCTTGGCGCCTATGATACGGCAGACTGCCAGCGCGGCGCCAAAAAGAATTGAGTCCGTCTCGCAAAGGTCCCGGCTGGCTTCCAAATAGGTCACCAGCATTGGGTTCAGAGCCCTCACGACAGCCCGATTCCGCTTGCTTAGGGCTATGCGGGGAAGTCGCGGTCGATTTTCGAGAGGCGTACTGCGCGTTTCCACAATCGCCTCTTCCAATGTACTCCTCATATGCTCTAATTACATTTTATTATTATTATGGGGTATCTATATAGTTTTCTCATCTGGTTGGGTTCTATAAATATATAATTATAAATGAAAATGAAAAAATAAATATACATAAATATCAATAACATAAAATAAATATAAAAGTACATAAATAAATAAAAGCCCAACCAGATGGAGGCCCTCGGCAGGGGAGACCAAACGGCCGAGGGTTAGGGGGAAAGGGAAAGAAACCGGCGGACGATGCGGGCGGTATCGAGGAGCACCGCCTTCTGCATTTGAACCTGGAGCGGTCCGCCACGTAGTCCCAGCCGCCTCAGATGACCCGAGAGGCTGACTGGGATTAGCCCGTTTGCAGAGACGACTACAGGAATAATTTCGGTCGGCAGACCACCCCACATGTCGGTCACCTCGTGAGCCAGGTCCAGATATTTTGTTTGCTTGTCTGTTTCGGCTTTCACGAGGTTCTCGTCATACGGAATGGTAATGTCGACCAAAAATATCCTTGACTGTGCCCGGTCCATCAGCACAATATCAGGTATATTCGCAAGAATAGTCCTGTCTGTGATGATGGCCCGGTCCCAATAGAGCCTGGCGCGATCATTTTCGAGCACGGCTTCCGGCAAGTACTTGTAGTACGGCAATTTCCGGTCCACGAGACCGTATTTCAGAGCGAGCTCCTGGTGTAGAATTCTGGCTACTAGGTTGTGCCTGTGCAAGTACTCAGAGTTAGAAAGCGCCGAACAACCGGAGATAACATGCCTAAGTGACTCACCGGGATGGCGACAAGCTCGACAGATGTCGACGGTGCCGTCCTTTAGGATGTATCTCCGATAGTTGTTGGTCTTAATAACCTGATCCTGTATTGCACAGACAAAACCCTCGGTTTCCCCGAAGAGATCACCAAAGCGTAGCCAGTGGAGGGAGGCTACTGTGTCTACGAAAGGCTCATGTAGAGCCTTGTAGAACCTCCCGTGGAGCTCCTTCTCCTTCCATACGGTATCTCGGTCGGAAATGCTCTGCACTGCCGGGTCTTGCCATTGCTCGTTGGCTAAGGATAGAGGGGTAAGTCCTTTATCACAAGAAATGACGTCCATATAGAATGGATCATCCGATCTCGCCAGGAAGTAATCACGGAGGCTGCACACTTCGCGATTATGCATGGTGAGCGCGCTCAAGAAGCCACGACCACCATGCTTCCGCGACAAGTACAACCTCATTACCGACGATCTCGGATGATGCATCCTATGGGACGTCATGGTAGTGCGGACTTTTCTATCCAGGGCGTTAAGTTCAGTCTGAGTCCACCTGAGTATGCCAAAGGTATACATGAGGACAGGCATGACCCAGCCGTTATATGCGTGTGCCTTATTCACACCGGTCAAAAGGCTGTTAAGCACTTTGGTCAAGCGTGCATAAAACACGTCGCAAACTGACTGTTTCATACCAGTCTCATCGATACCGATGTTTTGTGACATACCCAGGTATCGGTATGTTTCAGCCTCGGAAAGGGTCCTTAAGTTGACGGGCATAGATAAGTCTACGCCCTCAGAGTTAGCAACCCTTCCCCTTTCAACATGGAGGACAGCACACTTATCCGTCCCAAGCTCCATTCCAATGGAATTGCTAAATTCACAAGTGATGTTTAGCAATTCCATAAGATGGGAGCGACTGGAGGCGAATAACTTGAGGTCATCCATATAGAAAAGGTGGGTCACTTTTGTCCCTCCTCTCCGTAGCTGAAATCCCCTCCCGGAGCCCTCCAGTAAGGTACTGAGAGGGTTCAGAGAGAGGCAGAACCAGATTGGACTCAGACAATCGCCCTGGAAGATACCCCTTCTTATCCTTATGTGGTTCTCCGCAGCCATCATCCGCTCGCCCAGATGACAAAGGATCGTACTCCACTGCCCCATACACTGCTCAAGGAAGTCTCTAACTGTACAGTCTATCTTGTACAGCTCGAGGACTCTCTTTAGCCATGTATGGGGCACCGAGTCGAATGCCTTTCTGTAGTCTATCCAGGCGGCGGAGAAGTTCCGACGGTTGCGTTTCACCACTTTGCCAATGACCGCGTCAATGAGGAGTGGTTCCTTGGTTCCACGACCACCGCCCCGACATCCATTTTGAGCGCGCGACATCACCTGATTTGAGTCCAGGTGACAAGTGATTCTCGCGCTCAAAATGGATGTTAGTGTCTTGTATATGGTCGGTAGACACGTGATGGGGCGGTATTTGCTCGGGTCTGTGGTACCCTGGTCTTTAGGAACCAAATGAGTGATCCCAGTAGTGAAGAGGCTTGGGAGCGACTTCTGGTTGAGAGCCTCTTGAAACTGTCGGGCAAGCACAGAGTGACACACCATGAACCCCTTCAGCCAGTAGTGATGCAGCCCGTCAAGCCCCGGACTTTTCCAGTTCGGGGCCCTACGGACCGCCTCAGCTACGTCATCCGGCGTTATGATGACGGGGTCCATGGGCGTAATACCCGCACACTGACTCGCCACAACTTCCGTCCAAGGGCCCTCGCTGTGGTTTACGGGCTCTGACCACAGGCCGCGCCAGAATGCTACAGTGTCGGCCTGATTCGGTGCTGGACCCGTTCCACTTACCATTGGTCGCTCCAATGATTCATAGAGCCTCTTCTGATCACTCTGGAAGAGACGATTCTGGTTGAACCGTGTCGACCTCTCGGTATATCGCCGAATCCGTTTTCCCCAAGCAGCGATTCTCTGCTTCAGATCATCTATGCGCTCCGTCAGTTTTTGCGTTATATCCGGCTGGGACAAACTGACATTTGTCCCAGCAAACGCCATCCTGACGGTGCGCACAATTCTTGGCCTGTTGTTGCCTGATCTGAAGCATATCAGTCTGCCGATGAGAGCTCTAGTCTTTGCGATACGTTCCTCAATTCTTCTTCTCCATGCTGGGATAGCGCTACTATGGCCAGTAGCGCGTCCAACCGTGGAAATCTTGGCGCCTATGATACGGCAGACTGCCAGCGCGGCGCCAAAAAGAATTGAGTCCGTCTCGCAAAGGTCCCGGCTGGCTTCCAAATAGGTCACCAGCATTGGGTTCAGAGCCCTCACGACAGCCCGATTCCGCTTGCTTAGGGCTATGCGGGGAAGTCGCGGTCGATTTTCGAGAGGCGTACTGCGCGTTTCCACAATCGCCTCTTCCAATGTACTCCTCATATGCTCTAATTCCAGTTCCTGGGCGACTGTTCCATCATCGTTCGAATCAACCACAACTGGGGTATTCACGGCGGCATCCACGTTTGCGGGTTGCTCTACCATTTGTGGCGCCGCATCCTCAGCCGTAGCATTCTCATCCGACGAGGGAACAGCCTCACGTCGTAGCCGTTCGAGTTCGGCGACATCAAATATATTTGAGCGCAAGATATACCGAACTCGGTCTGCCAGGTTTTGCTCTGTGACGGTTAAAGATGGCTCCAGCTCAGCAAAGAGACGATGCATCCTAGCCCGATACGCCAAACATCCAGTTTCTCCCCCTTTCGCCCCAAAATACGCCCGCAATGCGTTGCTGTTCATCTGGGTTGTCCAACGCATGCGGCGTACTCCACCAGAGGCGGGTGCCGATTGCTGGGCCCGCGAAGACCCTGCCGACACCAAGCCAGCTGGTGGGGATGATGGATGCGAGGGGCTGCTGGGTGGTCGTGCAGCACCTCGCGCTCGGCTGGCGGTTCGCATGCTGCCGCGTCCAGCGCCAGCTCCAGACGCGCCCTGGCGACCTCCAGGCAGCGGCCCTTTGCGCGTTCTTCCGTATTCCATCATCCATAGTGGTGGGCGTCATTTAGCGGGAGACGCCCAGACCCGGCGCCGTTTCATGGTGAGGCCATGTGCACAAGCGGGCCTTTGCACCTTCAATTTTTGCCGAGGCACGGCACTAACACCTCTTGGCAAGGTGCTGACTGACTGCGCTGACGTAGCGGTTTTGTCACATAACCGTTACGTCAGCGGGCGATGGGGTCGTCACTTCCCTACGCCTTTTTATTTATTAATATTATTATTTGGGGTATCTATATAGTTTTCTCATCTGGTTGGTTTCTATAAATATATAATTATAAATGAAAATGAAAACACAAATATACATAAATATCAATAACATAAAATAAATATAAAAGTACATAAATAAATAAAAGCCCAACCAGATGGAGGACCTCGGCAGGGGGAGACCAAACGGCCGAGGGTTAGAGGGAAAGGGAAAGAAACCGGCGGACGATGCGGGCGGTATCGAGGAGCACCGCCTTCTGCATTTGAACCTGGAGCGGTCCGCCACGTAGTCCCAGCCGCCTCAGATCACCCGAGAGGCTGACTGGGATTAGCCCCTTTGCAGAGACGACTACAGGAATAATTTCGGTCGGCAGACTACCCCACATGTCGGTCACCTCGTGAGCCAGGTCCAGATATTTTGTTTGCTTGTCTGTTTCGGCTTTCACGAGGTTCTCGTCATACGGAATGGTAATGTCGACCAAAAATATCCTTGACTGTGCCCGGTCCATCAGCACAATATCAGGCTTATTCGCAAGAATAGTCCTGTCTGTGATGATGGCCCGGTCCCAATAGAGCCTGGCGCGATCATTTTCGAGCACGGCTTCCGGCAAGTACTTGTAATACGGCAATTTCCGATCCACGAGACCGTATTTCAGAGCGAGCTCCTGGTGTAGAATTCTGGCTACTAGGTTGTGCCTGTGCAAGTACTCAGAGTTAGAAAGCGCCGAACAACCGGAGATAACATGCCTAAGTGACTCACCGGGATGGCGACAAGCTCGACAGATGTCGACGGTGCCATCCTTTAGGATGTATCTCCGATAGTTGTTGGTCTTAATAACCTGATCCTGTATTACACAGACAAAACCCTCGGTTTCCCCGAAGAGATCACCAAAGCGTAGCCAGTGGAGGGAGGCTACGGTGTCTACGAAAGGCTTATATAGAGCCTTATAGAACCTTCCGTGGAGCTCCTTCTCCTTCCATACGGTCTCCCGGTCGGAAATACTCTGCACTGCCGGGTCTTGCCATTGCTCGTTGGCTAAGGATAGAGGGGTAAGTCCTTTATCACAAGAAATGACGTCCTTATAGAATGGATCATCCGATCTCGTCAGGAAGTAATCACGGAGGCTGCACACTTTGCGATTATGCATGGTGAGCGCGCTCAAGAAGCCACGACCACCATGCTTCCGCGGCAAGTACAGCCTCATTACCGACGATCTCGGATGATGCATCCTATGGGACGTCATTGTAGTGCGGACTTTTCTATCCAGGGCGTTAAGTTCAGTCTGAGTTCACCTGAGTATGCCAAAGGTATACATGAGGACAGGCATGACCCAGCCGTTATATGCGTGTGCCTTATTCACACCGGACAAAGGGCTGTTGAGCACTTTGGTCAAGCGTGCATAAAACACGTCGCAAACTGACTGTTTCATACCAGTCTCATCGATACCGATGTTTTGTGACATACCCAGGTATCGGTATGTTTCAGCCTTGGAAAGGGTCCTTAAGTTGACGGGCATAGATAAGTCTACGCCCTCAGAGTTAGCAACCCTTCCCCTTTCAACATGGAGGACCGCACACTTATCCGTCCCCAGCTCCATTCCAATGGAATTGCTAAATTCACACGTGATGTTTAGCAATTCCATAAGATGGGAGCGACTGGAGGCGAATAACTTGAGGTCATCCATATAGAAAAGGTGGGTCACTTTTGTCCCTCCTCTCCGTAGCTGAAATCCCCTCCCGGAGCCCTCCAGTAAGGTACTGAGAGGGTTCAGAGAGAGGCAGATCCAGATTGGACTCAGACAATCGCCCTGGAAGATACCCCTTCTTATCCTTATGTGGTTCTCCGCAGCCATCATCCGCTCGCCCAGATGACAAAGGATCGTACTCCACTGCCCCATACACTGCTCGAGGAAGTCTCTAACTGTACAGTCTATCTTGTACAGCTCGAGGACTCTCTTTAGCCATGTATGGGGCACCGAGTCGAATGCCTACCTGTAGTCTATCCAGGCGGCGAAGAAGTTCCGACGGTTGCGTTTCACCACTTTGCCAATGACCGCGTCAATGAGGAGTGGTTCCTTGGTTCCACGACCACGCGCCCCGACATCCATTTTGAGCGCGCGACATCACCTGAATTCAGTCCAGGTGACAAGTGATTCTCGCGCTCAAAATGGATGTTAGTGTATTGTATATGGTCGGTAGACACGTGGTGGGGCGGTATTTGCTCGGGTCTGTGGTACCCTGGTCTTTAGGAACCAAATGAGTGATCCCAGTAGTGAAGAGGCTTGGGAGCGACTTCTGGTTGAGAGCCTCTTGAAACTGTCGGGCGAGCACAGAGTGACACACCATGAACCCCTTCAGCCAGTAGTGATGCAGCCCGTCAAGCCCCGGACTTTTCTAGTTCGGGGCCCTACGGACCGCCTCAGCTACGTCATCCGGTGTTATGATGACGGGGTCCATGGGCGTAATACCCGCACACTGACTCGCCACAACTTCCGTCCAAGGGCCCTCGCTGTGGTTTACGGGCTCTGACCACAGGCCGCGCCAGAATGCTACAGTGTCGGCCTGATTCGGTGCTGGACCCGTTCCACTTACCATTGGTCTCTTCTGATCACTCTGGAAGAGACGATTCTGGTTGAACCGTGTCGACCTCTCGGTATATATTATTATTATTATTATTATTATTATGGGGTATCTATATAGTTTTTTCATCTGTTTGGGTTCTATAAATATATAATTATAAATGAAAATGAAAAGATTATTATTTTTATTATTATTATTCTTTTTTTCTTTCTCAAGATTTTGTAAAATCTTGGTTTTTAAGAGATGTTCACGGGCCTAAGCCAAGTGCGTATCCATTTGGGAATCAAAATCCGAGATGTCTTCTTGCAAAAAATTTCGGACTATACGGCACGTGTTGAGGATGGCTGCTTTTTGCATGGTAATATAACTATTTTCAGGAAGATCTAATCGTTTAAGGGAGAGAGACAAACATTTCGGGATCACACCAGTACTGGAGAGAACCAGCGGTACAATATATACTTTGTTCATTTTCCAGATTCTAGTTACTTCTTCTTTTAATTCTGTGTATTTATGATTTTTTTTCAGTAATGGTTTTTTGTATATTATGGGTATTTGGGATCGCTATATCAATTAGATATACTGTTTTATTTAATTTATCAATTAAAGTTATATCCGGTCTATTGTAATGAATTGTTTTATCGGTAAGAATAGCTCTATCAAAGTACATTCTGTGACTGTCGCTCTCCAGAACAGGTTTGGGGGTATACTGATAGTACGGCAGTAGTTTTTGGTTCGGGATTAAATTGTGTTTATTTGCAAGTTTTTGATGAACGTAATTAGCAACCTGGTTATGACGGTGGGTGTAATCAGTTTGTACTAGGCTGGGACAAGCACCGGTAATATGTTGTATAGTTTCGGGTTGGCGGTGGCATTTTCTACAACTATCGTTCTGCATGTTTGGGTCTTTTAATATGTATTTTTTATAGTTTCTTGTATTGATTACTTGATCCTGAATGGCAATAAGAAAACCTTCGGTTTCGGGGAAAAGAGAACCTATTTTTAACCATTTATTTGAAGCCAGCAAGTCTATGTGAGGTTGTTATAAATCGTGTGCATGTCTACCATGTAATTCTTTACTACGCCACTTTGATAGCTTTCCTTTTTCATGATCAATTACTGTAGTAGATCTATTACCTTGATTACTTAGATTTAGAGGGGTATAATTGTTATCTGATTCAATGACTGCTTGATGTAACGGACTATTAGCTGATTTTTCATAAAAGAAAGATTGCAGGTTTTTGACTTGCCCTTCCCATAACCTTTTAAGATCGATTAGACTCCTGCCTCCTATACCTCTTTTTATCGTAAGTCGTTCAATTGCCGATTTAGGATGCAAATATTTGTGTTTAGTTATGGTAGTCCTAGTTTTGATTTCAAGATTTCGTATTTATTATTATTATTATGGGGTATCTATATAGTTTTCTCATCTGGTTGGGTTCTATAAATATATAATTATAAATGAAAATGAAAAGATAAATATACATAAATATCAATAACATAAAATAAATATAAAAGTACATAAATAAGTAAAAGCCCAACCAGATGGAGGCCCTCGGCAGGGGGAGACCAAACGGCCGAGGGTTAGGGGGAAAGGGAAAGAAACCGGCAGACGATGCGGGCGGTATCGAGGAGCACCGCCTTCCGCATTTGAACCTGGAGCGGTCCGCCACGTAGTCCCAGCCGCCTCAGATGACCCGAGAGGCTGACTGGGATTAGCCCGTTTGCAGAGACGACTACAGGAATAATTTCGGTCGGCAGCCCACCCCACATGTAGGTCACCTCGTGAGCCAGGTCCAGATATTTTGTTTTCTTGTCTGTTTCGGCTTTCACGAGGTTCTCGTCATACGAAATGGTAATGTCGACTAAAAATATCCTTGACTGTGCCCGGTCCATCAGCACAATATCAGGCTTATTCGCAAGAATAGTCCTGTCTGTGATCAAGAAGCCACGCCCACCATGCTTTCGTGGCAAGTACAGCCTCATTACCGACGATCTCGGATGATGCATCCTGTGGGACGTCATGGTAGTGCGGACTTTTCTATCCAGGGCGTTAAGTTCAGTCTGAGTCCATCTGAGTATGCCAAAGGTGTACACGAGGACAGGCATGACCCAGCCGTTATATGCTTGTGTCTTATTCACACCGGACAAAAGGCTGTTAAGCACTTTGGTCAAGCGTGCATAAAACACGTCGCAAACTGACTGTTTCATATCAGCCTCATCGATACCGATGTTCTGTGACATACCCAGATATCGGTATGTTTCAGCCTCGGAAAGGGTCCTTAAGTTGACGGGCATAGATAAGTCTATGCCCTCAGAGTTAGCAACCCTACCCCTCTCAACATGGAGGACCGCACACTTATCCGTCCCCAGCTCCAGTCCAATGGAATTGCTAAATTCACAAGTGATGTTTAGCAATTCCATAAGATGGGAGCGACTGGAGGCGAATAACATGAGGTCATCCATATAGAAAAGGTGGGTCACTTTTGTCCCTCCTTTCCGTAGCTGAAATCCCCTCCCGGAGCCCTCCAGTAAGGTACTGAGAGCGTTCAGAGAGAGGCAGAACCAGATTGGACTCAGACAATCGCCCTGGAAGATACCCCTTCCTATCCTTATGCGGCTCTCCGCAGCCGTCATCTGCTCGCCCAGATGACAAAGGATCGTACTCCACTGCCCCATAAACTGCTCGAGGAAGTCTCTAACTGTACAGTATATCTTGTACAGCTCGAGGACTCTCTTTAGCCATGTATGGGGCACCGAGTCGAATGCCTTTCTGTAATCTATCCAGGCGGCGGAGAAGTTCCGACGGTTGCGTTTCACCACTTTGCCAATGACCGCGTCAATGAGGAGTGGTTCCTTGGTTCCACGACCACCGCCCCGACATCCATTGTGAGCGCGCGACATCACCTGATTTAAGTCCAGGTGACGAGCGATTCTCGCGCTCAAAATGGATGTTAGTGTCTTGTATATGGTCGGTAGACACGTAATGGGGCGGTATTTGCTCGGGTCTGTGGTACCCTGGCCTTTAGGAACCAAATGAGTGATCCCAGTAGTGAAGAGGCTCGGGAGCGACTTCTGGTTGAGAACCTCTTGAAACTGTCGGGCGAGCACAGAGTGACACACCACGAACCCCTTCAGCCAGTAGTGATGCAGCCCGTCGAGTCCCGGACTTTTCCAGTTCGGGGCCCTACGGACCGCCTCAGCTACGTCATCCGGCGTTATGGTGACGGGGTCCATGGGCGTAATACCCGCACCGTCCAAGGGCCCTCGTTGTGGTTTACGGGCTCTGACCACAGGCTGCGCCAGAATGCAACCGTGTCGGCCTGATTCGGTACTGGGCCCGTTCCACTTACCATTGGTCGCTCCAATGATTTATAGAGCCTCTTCTGATCACTCTGGAAGAGACGATTCTGGTTGAACCGTGTCGACCTCTCGGTATATCGCCGAATTCGCTTTCCCCAAGCAGCGATTCTCTGCTTCAGGTCGTCTATGCGCTCCGTCAGTTTTTGCATTATATCCGGCTCGGACAAACTAACATTTGTCCCAGCAAACGCCATCCTGACGGTGCGCACAATCCTTGGCCTGGTATTGCCTGACCTGAAGCATATCAGTCTGCCGATGAGGGCCCTAGCCTTTGCGATACGTTCTTCAATTCTTGTTCTCCAGGCTGGGATAGCACTACTTTGTCCAGTAGCGCGTCCAGCCGTGGAGAGTTTGGCGCCTATAATACGGCAGACTGCCAGTGCGGCGCCAAAGAGAATTAAGTCCGTCTCGCAAAGGTCCCGACTGGCTTACAAATAGGTAACCAGCATTGGGTTCAGAGCCCTCACGACAGCCCGATTCCGCTTGCTTAGGGCTAAGCGGGGAAGTCGCGGTCGATTTTCGAGAGGCGTACTGCGCGTTTCCACAATCGCCTCTTCCAATGTATTCCATTTGCTCTATTTCTTGTTCCTGGGCGAATGTTCCATCATCATTTGAATCAGCAACACACTGGGGTATTCACGGCGGCATCCACATGTGCGGGTTGTTCTAGCAACTTGTGGCACCGCACCCTCAGCCGTAGCGTTTTCATTTGATGAGGGAACAGCCTCACGTCGTAGCCGTTCGAGTTCGGCGCCATCAAATATATTTGAGCGTAAGAAATACCGAACTCGGTCTGCCAGGTTTTGCTCGGTGACAGTAATAGATGGCTCCAGCTCAGTAAAAAGACGATGCATCCTAGCCCGATACGCGAAACCTCCAATTTCTCCCCCTTTCGCCCTAAAATACGCCCGCAATGCGTTTGTATTCATATTGATGGTCCATCGCATGCGGCGTACTCCACCAGTGGCGGGTGCCGATTGCTGGGTCTGCGAAGACCCTGCCGACACCAAGCAAGCTGGTGGGGATGATGGATGCGAGGGGCTGCTGGGTGGTCGTGCAGCACCTCGCGCTCGGCTGGCGGTTCGCATGCTGTCGCGTCCAGCGCCAGCTCCAGACGCGCCCTGGCGACCTCCAGGCAGCGGCCCTTTGCGCAATCTTCTTTGTTCCATCATCCATACAGGGCGTCATTTAACGGGAGACGCCCAGACCGGGCGCCGTTTCATGGTGAGGCCATATGCACAAGCGGGCCCTTGCACCATCAATTTTTGCCAAGGCACGTCGCTCACACCTCTTGGCATGGTGCTGACTGACTGCGCGGACGTAGCGGTTTTGTCACATAACCGTCACGTCAGCGGGCGATGGGTTGTCACTTCCCTACGCCTTTATTTATTATTATTATGTGTGGGGTATCTAAATAGTTTTCTCATCTGGTTGGGATGTATAAATATATAATTATAAATGAAAATGAAAAGATAAACATACAAAAATATCAATAAAATAAAATAAATATGAAAATACATAAATAAATAAAAGCCCAACCAGATGGAAGCCCTCGGCAGGGGAGACCAAACGGCCGAGGGTTAGGGGGAAAGGGAAAGAAACCGGCGGACGATGCGGGCGGTATCGAGGAGCACCGCCTTCTGCATTTGAGCCTGGAGCGGTCCGCCACGTAGTCCCAGCCGCCTCAGATGACCCGAGAGGCTGACTGGGATTAGCCCGTTTGCAGAGACGACTACAGGAATAATTTCGGTCGGCAGACCACCCCACATGTCGGTCACCTCGTGAGCCAGGTCCAGATATTTTGTTTGCTTATCTGTTTCGGCTTTCACGAGGTTCTCGTCACACGGAATGGTAATGTCGACCAAAAATATCCTTGACTGTGCCCGGTCCATCAGCACAATATCAGGCTTATTCGCAAGAATAGTCCTGTCTGTGATGATGGCCCGGTCCCAATAGAGCCTGGCGCGATCATTTTCGAGCACGGCTTCCGGCAAGTACTTGTAATACGGCAACTTCCGATCCACGAAACCGTATTTCAGAGCGAGCTCCTGGTGTAGAATTCTGGCTACTAGGTTGTGCCTGTGCAAGTACTCAGAGTTAGAAAGCGCCGAACAACCGGAGATGACATGCCTAAGTGACTCACCGGGATGGCGACAAGCTCGACAGATGTCGACGGTGCCATCCTTTAGGATGTATCTCCGATAGTTGTTGGTCTTAATAACCTGATCCTGTATTGCACAGACAAAACCCTCGGTTTCCCCGAAGAGGTCACCAAAGCGTAGCCAGTGGAGAGAGGTTACTGTGTCTACGAAAGGCCCATGTAGAGACTTGTAGAACCTCCCGTGGAGCTCCTTCTCCTTCCATACGGTCTCCCGGTCGGAAATTGTCTGCACTGCCGGGTCTTGCCATTGCTCGTTGGCTAAGGATAGAGGGGTAAGTCCTTTATCACAAGAAATGACGTCCTTATAGAATGGATCATCCGATCTCGCCAGGAAGTAATTACGGAGGCTGCACACTTCGCGATTATGCATGGTGAGCGCGCTCAAGAAGCCACGCCCACCATGCTTTCGCGGCAAGTATAGCCTCATTACCGACGATCTCGGATGATGCATCCTGTAATAACATTGGGACGTCATGGTAGTGCGGACATTTTCTATCCACGGCGCTTTAAGTTCAGTCTGAGTCCACCTGAGTATGCCAAAGGTATACACTGCTAGGACAGGTATGACCCAGCCGTTATATGCTTGTGTCTTATTCACACCGGACAAAAGGCTGTTAAGCACTTTGGTCAAGCGTGCAATGTAAAACACGTCGCAAACTGACTGTTTCATACCAGCCTCATCGATACCAATGTTCTGTGACATACCCAGGTATCGGTATGTTTCAGCCTCGGAAAGGGTCCTTAAGTTGACGGGCATAGATGGTAAGTCTATGCCCTCAGAGTTGGTGGTCACTTGCGGTTTGGTGAAGTCCTTTATATCCACCAAGCGATGCGCGACGAATGTGTTGAAGGTTCTCGGGTCCATTTTTATCCAGGAAAGTGCGATGCTGGAGTCTTTCCAAAATATTTCCTTGCTATCTTCAGGTCCAATTCCTCTTTTACTGAATAAGCTGTATGCTTTCTGGGAGGGCTACCTGCAGTTCAAATCTTTAGATGGACACCGGCTTCGGAGGTGTGACGCGTGCCTTTGCTGCCACTAAGCTGACTTGGTAAGTTCCATCTTAATCTTCTGTCCTCCAATAGACTGCCGCTGAGTACGCCGACTCACTCGTATCCGTGAACGTGTGCAGCTCCCCCTTGGTGCGATGTGGCGCCAGGCATCTCGGAACTTGCAGGTTTTTGAGTAGCTTCATCTTATTTAGCTAAGTCTTCTATGCCTCATACTCTCTTTCTTTTATTTCTGCATCCTAACCAACGCCACTTCACCATATGTTCTGAAACAGCTTCTTACCTTGGATGAGAACTGGTGATGCTAATCCAAGTGGATCGAAGGTCGACATTACTGCGCTGGTGGCTTTTCTCTTCATAGGAACCTTTGGGTCCCCTTGCTATTTCCTCTGGCGTGTTCCGGAGGTTCGCCCTGAAGCCGATGGAGTCTCTACTTCCCTCCTGAACCAGCGCAGTCCTAGTGTCTTCTCTTTCTTCTCACCTGAATGGAAGCCGGTGCTGGTAGTCGTCCATGTTATGGTTCAGCTCGACCGCCCTTGCTGCTTCTGGACACTGCTCTTTGAATTCTGCTGCGTTTCTGTTCTTCACGTAGATTGCTGTGCTTTGATATGATGTTGCGCCGAAGATAACTGATGTCATCCTATACCCTTTTAACGGAAAGTCGCGAAGATCCCCGCGCCTTAAAATTCTCAGGCCTTCCCTGTCTTCTGGCCGAATGTGAACTTGAAGAAATATTTCCTTGATGGCGGTTGCCACCGCTAGCGGGCCCTTTCGAAAAATTAGTAGTATCCCAAGGAGTGACTGCAGTAGATCTGGTCTTGGCAGTAGAGCATCGTTGAGTCCTCTTCCCTGTACCTTTGCTGCAGCATCGCAGACGATCCTTATATTCTTCTTTAATGGATGTACCACGGAGAAGTGAGGGATGTTCCATTTCTTTTTGGAGTCTTCTTGTGTCACAGGTGCTTCTTTTGCATACTTGCTTTTGATAAGATGCTGGATCTGCTTGTTGTATTCTGTCTTCAGCTGAGGGTCCTTATCTATTTTCTTTTCAACATTCAACAACCAGTTCTTGGCAGACGTTTAGCTCTAAGGCATCTGTTCATCATCATTTTCCATAAGATTCCAGCTTCGAATCGTCCATCTTCAAGTCTTCTGCAGGTCTTCTCTTGAATGACGAGTGCTCTTCCTTCTAAGTATGTAGTGGGTTTTCGTGGTCCCTTCATCTGGCGGGCTGACACGTAGACACGTGTTCAGAAAGAGTACTACTTTTACAGCTCTAGTATCTGACCAGTGGAGCACCCATCCAAGTCCTGTCCCTGAAGCAACTGGTTCTCCTGGTTTCCCTTTCTTAACTTATTGAATCACTATTAGGTCCTAGTTGTCTTGACCGATGAGCAGCTGTGGTGAATCCTCTTTATAATATAGAGAGTCGGCTATCTTCTTCAAATCTTGGCATTCTTCTATCCGTTTCTTCTTTAGGAACTGCAGTGCAAGCTTCAGTTCGTTGATAGTCC
Organism: Parnassius apollo; assembly: GCA_907164705.1. Classification (NCBI taxonomy): domain Eukaryota; kingdom Metazoa; phylum Arthropoda; class Insecta; order Lepidoptera; family Papilionidae; genus Parnassius; species Parnassius apollo. Next base: position 1,173,677 of record CAJQZP010001094.1, read on the forward strand.
GGACACTCTTCAAGGTCTACTTGCTTCCTTGACGAACCCCGTTCACTACAAGATCCAGCATCTAAGAATCTTTCTTCTTTATTGGCCTACCTCCTACTGTCTTGATGAGCATTTCCTCTCAGTTGCCTTGAGCGTCGACTTCTTCTGCCAACTTTTCATCAATAAGTGACACCATTCATCCATGAGGGCTAATATCCTTTTAGATCCTTCTGACTCGATGTTTCCTACTGGAACTATCTTCAGGTAGGCCCTTGCGTTGTTGACTGCATTAACTGATGCCATGACGTTTGCTACTTCTTCTTGTGTTTCAGTCTTCTTCTCTTCCGAGGTCCTGTATTATGAGTCGACGTCGCAACAGATGATGATGCCACCTCTTGCATTCCTTGCACGGTGGTTTCTTGTAGCTCTGTTTTTGATACCTCCCTTAAAGACATTTAAGCTTTCTCTGTGGACTGTCTTGAATCCCTTTCTTTGAAGTCTTTTTCATTGTAGATTGCGTCGCTTTTTGATGAGTCCTTTTGAACCTGCTCTTTTCTTCTGAAGGTGCGAAGGCTCCTCATTTGTCTGCTTCAATGTTTAGAAACTTGGAGACCATTGAAGAACTCGCCTTCTTCTCCATAACTAGTTTCACCATTTCAGGTAAATGTAAGTACGAGTACTGTGGTTTATTCAAACCCTTTATTGCGTTTACGCTGTTGATGATCTGGCTCGTGAAGATGCATATATCCCTTAGATTTTCAGTAATCTTCGGTGACGCCTTGATCTTATCTAATTCCGCCAGAACCGTCGCATCAGGTCTTCCATATCTTCTTCTAAAGGCCTGCATCAATTCCAACGGAGAGGCTTCTGAGTACAACAGGTACTTGATAGTTGTCTCTTGCGTTGCCCGTCAGTGCTCTTCTTAGTCAAGCCATGTTTTAAACTTCGTTGAACATCGGTATCTTCGCAGACAATTTTTAAGGTCAACTACTCGCGAAGTAGGGTAACTCGTGAGTATACATCGCCTGCGCTACTGGTCCTCCCCTTGTGATAAGGACTTCTTTTAATACTGTCGCCAGTGCTTGAATCTCGCTCGCACCTCCTTTAACTGAGGAATTCTCTTCAGGATTTACTTCCCGTGGCACTTCTGAAGGGTGCTGACCTCGTCACTTTGGTTTTACTATGTTGTATTCTTCCAATACTGATATCTCGATCCAGTTCCGCACCTGTGCTGTTCTGTTTTACTGGACTTCATCCACAAGTTCTCATCTTCCCACTGTGTAAGCTCTAATCTGACACGCGCTAGATTCACGACAGCTTAGGTTTGCTTCAGCTCCAGGCATACTAATTTCTCTCTGGCTTCCAGCTCGCGTTTTCTTGCTGGAAGCTCGTGATCTTCGTGGACCTGGTGCGATAACCGACCCCCTTCGGCTTAAGGATTGTGCCTGAGCCATGAACACCCTTATCCGGAATATCCTCTGGAGTCTTTGTGGTCGTCTCCTTTTGTGCGGCTTCGTTCTTCTATCCGTTATTCTCGGACGCCACCATGTTAGCGATTGCAACCGCAGTCTATGTCGTGGTGGTGCCCTCTGTACTCGAAGTGCCCGAAGAAGTATTTGAGTCCTACGTATTTTCTGTTCCTGATGACGGTGACGCTGACGCTGACGTTGATGCTAACGTGACGTGACCCCTTTTGATACCAACATTTCAGGTGTCGCGTCGGAGAATCCTTCTGTGACCAACATTTTAAACGCAACATGCTGATTCTTCTATACTCTTCGGCAATCTTCTGGCAGGGATCCTGCTCGAAAGACCAACTGTTTCGGATGGCAGGGACACGTCCAGTGCCCGCTTAGTCGTCCTGGGATAATCCCCCACTTGGTTGACGTACGCTCCTTGCTAATTGCTGGTAACACACGTCTCACGCACCCCTGAATGCGTATGTGAGTACATTGCGACCTTGGAGAAAGACGAGAAGCCGGAAGAGGCGAAATAAAACAATCTTCTTGGGTTGTTCTAGTTCCGCAGGTTTTGGCTTCTCTTCTTTCCTGTTGTTGCCTCTCCAATGGATGTGCTGCGACTGTGTTTGAGTCAGTGTTTGTCGTCTACAAGGGAATACTGTTGTTCATACCCCACAGGTTTCGGGCCTCGGGGTGTTCCCGATTACCCGGGTAATCCTCACAGCCCATTTCTATGTGCCTTGGGAGCCGTTCAAGAACGGCATTGTTTCTTTCTTTATTTCTTTCTTCTTTCTTCTTTGGCGTATTGCGCGCCGCTAGGTAGGTGATTCCGAAGGGTCAGCAGTCTCAAAGCCCCGCGGAGTCCCGCGGACTACAGGAGTGGACGCAGAAAGAAGAGTCGAAGAAGAAAGAGTATGTTTTGTATGCGAACGATCCATACTAAGAATTATTCGACGCAGGATTTTGATTTAAGGGGCAAATGTAGAAGAACAAAGAATGGCTAATACAGTTTCTACTTGGATCCACCCACGAGAGGTATACATACTGTTGCGCGCCTAAGTTGACGTCAGGTACCTGGCACTAGCGCCATCTAGTGTCGGCGACCAGAGCAAGGGAGGCTTCCTAGAAAATGTCAATCTTGATCTTTAGACCAACAGCGCCATCTAGTATCGAACAGAAGAATTTAGCTTTCTAGAAGCCCCATATTCGAATTTTCTGCGTCTGGACGTTCGGCGCCCGTATTTACTGGAATATTCTGGATGTTTCGGTGTAAAAGGTGTACTTAAATCCGCTGCAACCTGCCTTCGAGGCAGTATTGAATTTGGCGAGACAAGCGAAGCATCGGAACAAAATAAAGTGAATCAGTGTGATTAATTATTAGTGTCTTTTAAGTTTTAATTGGTGTTCGATAATAATAGTATAAATTTTGGTAATTCAATCGGCAGTTTTATTGTCACGAACCTCAAGCTCGTAACAATTGGTCTCAGAAGTGAGATAAAATCATGCTGATTTTACCTAAGGACGAGACGAAGGGTGTTCGTACCTGAAGTCAACGCCAGCAAGAGATGGACCAGAGACAATTTGGTGGTGCAACGCCGTAGACGTCAGAGGGCCAAGTGCCAGCCACAGAGGCTGGCCCGTCAGCAGCTCATACACCTACAGCACCTGACTTAGGTGCTTTGATGGTGATGCTGCAAGAACAGGCCCGCCGACAAGAGGAACAGTCCCGGCGACAGGAGAAGCAGGTCCATCGTTTGGAAGAGCAGCTGCGGGGCGGACAGGAGAAACAGGCCCGTTCGTTGAAAGAGCAGCAGGAGGAAAAGGCCCGCCGACGGGAAGAGCAGATGCTCCTCGTGAAGGACATTCACGCTAAGAAACGAACGGAAAGAAATAAGGAAGGTGAAGGATAGGGTTGCTCAACATGACAACCCCCTGTCGGAAGCTGAAACCCAAATCAAGGAAGCTGAAACCCAAATCGACCAAGTGAACAATCGGGTTGATCACGTGATGGTTGACATGAAGAAAACGCTGGACGACCTAAAACTGGGGGATGGAACTACAGCTCCCGTAGTAGCTACTAAACCTTCGCTACGTGGGTTCAAAGTGCCACCGTTCGATGGGACTTCTTCCTGGTCAACTTACAAAATCCAGTTCGAAGCCGTTATGAAGGCGACCGGCTGGAATAAAAGTCAGGCCATGATTGCTCTCACACTAGGCCTGCGCGACCAAGCTTTATCAGTTCTGGAAGCACTCAGCTCCTTGAGGCATTGGAGGCCATTCGTGCTCAGCTGAAAGATCGCGTGCAGCGCATCAACCAAACCCTGCAGCAGTGGGCTGGAACCTGGTGCAGACATTCATCGATGGCATCTGCGACCTTGAAGTCAGAGCTGCTGTGAGGCTCGGGCACCACGAGACGCTTAAGGACGCCTTGGCCCATGCACTGGAAGAGGAAGCCATGCGGCAGGATCATCGTTCCCATCACGTCAAGGAGGTTGCAGCAGCTACAGTTCGTGACCGCAATAAAGGATACAGACCTAGGTGCTATGGCTGTGGGGAAAGGGGCCATCTTCGTTACCAGGGAACGTGTACAGCATTAAGAAGATTGTTCTTTCGCCGAGATCGAAAACGATTGTGCCGATTATTCTTCCTCGAAACCCTGGGCAAGCTCATTGTTGTGTACTTGTGGAAAGGGTAAACAATGACCTTCCATGGAAAGTAGCTCGAACCATGGTCAGAACCACTGACATCTCAGAAGTACGTGTGCTGAACATTTGTGACCAGGAACAGATTATAGATAAAGGCACACTGATTGGTACTTGTGAGGAAGTAGATTGGTTACGTCAGTGCCAATATATATCGAGTGGAACCCCCACCATGGATGCACAAACGAGAGTGACCACAATTTTGGAATACTGTCGCGGCGTTCGCTCCCCGTACGAAATGATCAAGGCGAAGAAGTTGTTACTCAAGTATGCCGATGTATTCTCATCAAACGATGCTGACATATGTAAGACTGCTTTAGTTCAACACAAAATAAACACAGAAGAAAAATTGCCTATCCGTCAGCGGCCAAGAATATTGCCGGTAGCACGCGAAAAGGAAGTGGAAACCATGATTGAGGTAATGGTGTTATTGAACCTTCGTCTAGTCCGTGGTGTTCAACCGTGGTGCTGGTAAAGAAGAAGGACGGCAGCATGCGGTTCTGTGTTGACTACCGCCGTCTGAACGACGTTACAAAGGACAGGTATCCCTTGCCAAGAATTGATGACACGCTGGACATGCTTACAGGAGTAAAGTGGTTTAGCACGCTGGATCTAAAAAGTGGCTACTGGCAAGTTGGAATTGACCCTAAGGACAAGGCGAAAACTGCGTTCATTTCGGGAAAGGGTCGGTGGCAATTTAAAGTAATGCCGTTTGGATTGTGAAATGCTCCAGCAACGTTTGAAAGGCTGTCTACTTGGATGACATCATCATCGTGGGCCGTACATTTGAAGAACACCTTCAAAACCTGGAACGCGTGCTCATGAAGATTCAGAGTGCCAACCTCAAGTTGACTCCGAAGAAATGTTCACTATTCAAATGGCAAGTCAACTTTTTGGGGTATGTAGTGTCGGAAGAAGGTATCCGCACGGATCCGGAGAAAATCGCAGCTGTCAAGGATTGGCCGGTTCCAAAAGACAAAACGCAGGTTAGAGCATTTTTGGATTTGTGCTCCTATTATCGGCAATTTGTGAAGAACTTTGCAGATATAGCAAAACCTCTGCACAAGCTAACCGAGGAGAAGCGACATTTCTGCTGGGATGAAGGTTGCAATATCGCATTGAAGAAGCTCAAGGACCGTCTGTGCAAAACACCTATTTTAGAGTGCCCTGATGCAAGCAAAGAATTAATAGTTGACACAGACGCAAGTGATATAGGACTTGGCGGTGTGTTGTTTCAACGGAATTGTGACCAAGAGGTCGTGATAGCGTACTTCAACAAGTCGTTGTCAAAACCGGAAAGGGACTATTGTGTCACAAGACGCGAATTGCTAGCTGTGGTAAAGTCATTGCAGCATTTTAGCAAATATCTTAAATTATTATAAATTATCTCGGAGGTTTCACTTACGAACTGACCATGCTGCACTAAAATGGCTATTGCAGTTTAAAAATCTAGAGGGAGAAGTTGCGAGGTGGATTGAACTACTGCAGGAACAAGACTTTGAGATAGAATATCGCAGCGGGAAATCTCATGGCAACGCAGGTGCATTGTTAAGAAGATCTTGTCCTGAAGATTGTAAACATAGTACTTGGTAAGAGAGCAAGGAAGTGGTATCCGTGAGGATGCTCAGGACAGACCACCTCAGCAATGAATGGAAGGATAGCTTACAACATGCACGGCAGGAAGATCTGGACATCAAGCCGATTCTGCAATGGATGAAGGCCAGTGCTCCGAAGCCCAAGTGGAGCGACGTCTCAGCGATGAGTTCGACCACTAAAAGCTAATGGGCCTAATGGGACAGCTTGCTGCTTCAGGATGGAGTTCTGTGGCGTAAATGGGAAAATGTTAGGGGAGACAGCTGTCATTTGCAAATGGTTGTCCCTACAGCTAAAGTACCGGATGTTCTACAGCTGCACTATAATGATTGTTCAGGAGGCCATCTGGAAGTTAAACGAACTCTACTGAAGATTCGGGAACGGTTTTACTGGGTCCACTGTCGAAACAATGTCGAGGAATGGTGTCGCAAATGTACAAGTTGTGCAGCTGTAGAGGGACCTCAGACTCATAGAGGTGAATTGAAGTTATACAATGTTGGTGCACCATGGGAGAGAATAGTCATTGACGTGGCGGGGCCGTTTCGGGAGAGTGAAAGTGGTAACAAGTATTTCATGGTTGTAATGGATTACTTCACTAAGTGGCCAGAAGTCTTCACCATTCCAAGTCAAGAAGCTTCAACAGTTGCAGATAAACTAGTTCATGAAGTCTTCTGTCATTTTGGAGTACCTTTAAAGATTCACAGCGATCAAGGAAGGAATTTTGAGTCTCAAATATTCCAGGAAACTGGCCGAGTTATGGGTACTCATAAAACAAGAACGACTTCTTATCACCCGCTATTTGATGGAATGGTAGAACGATTTAATCAGACATTGGAGAGGTACCTAGCAAAAGTAGTAGACAATCGGCAACGAGATTGGGACAAGCACATACAACCGTTTTTGTTGTCATATCGGAGCGATGTTCACGAAAGTACATCAGTGACACCAGCTTTCGCAAACTTTGGAAGTGAATTACCGCTGCTTGTAGACCTGATCACCGGGACACCACCTATTGCCCCACGCAGTATAACCGATTATGCAAATGACTTTCGGAACGAAACGGAACGTATGACCGCAAAATGAACAACAAAGGGTTCGACGAAATTTCACTAGTGTGGTTGCACGATCCAGTCCGCAGAAAAGGGAAATCTCCTAAGCTTCAAACTAAATCGGACGGCCCGTACCGGATTGTGACCAGGATCAACGATGTAACCTACCGGATATAGAAAGGTGCAAGAGGGACTCCTAAGATCGTCCATTTGGATAGCCTGGTGCCTTATTATGGGGCCGATAATGCTCGGGACGAGCATTTCTTAGGAGGGGGCTGTGTTGCGCGCCTAGCGCCATCTAGTGTCGGGGACCAGAGCAAGGAGGGCTTCCTAGAAAATGTCAATTTGATCTTTAGACCAACAGCGCCATCTAGTATCGAAAGAATTAAGCTTTCTAGAAGCCCCGTACTCGAACTTTCTGCGTCTGGTTGTTCGGCGCCCGTATATACTAAAATATTCTGGGTGTTTCAGTGTAAAAGGTATATTTAAAGCCGCTGCAACCCGCCATCGAGACAGTATTGAATTTGGCGAGACAAACAAAGCTTCGGAGCGAAATAAAGTGAATCAGTGTGATTAATTATTCACTTTTTTTGATTTTTTGATTCACTTTATTTTGCTCCGAAGTTTAAGTTTTAATTGGTGTTCGGTAATAAAAGTGTACATTTTGGTAATTCAATCGGCAGTTTTTAGTGTCACGAACCTCAAGCTCGTAACAATAATATAACTATTATTTCCCACTATTACTATGCAACTTTGAATGCAAGCTTTTCTTTATTAATATTTTTTGTTTTAGCTTCGTACTGAAGATGGAGCTTGTGTGCCAGGTTGGGTGAGAGCTAGAAGAACTAGGACTGCTCCACCAGTAGAACATATACAACCCCTTCACCTGATAAGAGAGTTAAAAGAAATCTATCACCATCCACATGATGGTAATAGTTCTCTTTTAACGTGTGCTGTATGTGGTCAATTTCATCTTTGGGTAATGTACTTATTATATAGTTTTACTGCCATGAAATATACTCCAGAACATACATAAAGTGGTTACTAAGTTATATATTATGTCCATTTATATTATTATCACCAGCTGATTTGAAGAATCGACGCTCCGGGAAGTCTGCAGTCTGTGAACATGTACAGGATCGCCCCCGTCACTACATCAGATTTGATAGACCACAAATCCTCGCTAAAGAACACCGATTCCTTCCAAGGATGATTCGCGAGGCTATTGAAATCAAAAAACATCCTAATTTCAATAGAGAAGATGGCTGGGTGCTACCATCTGCTTGGGATCCTATAATAAATAAAATTAAATCCCAACCCAAGCATACAACTGCAAGACTCCATGATACCATAAGTTCATACTGTGTAGATCGGAACAAAAGTTAAATTTTAATCTATGGTAACCGCGGTTAACTATGACAGCTGGACGTTGAACATCTCAGTCCTTCCCGTGACCATGGGTGCTGTAAAGCTCTCGAAACGTCGGGTAAAAAAGTTAAATATACGCGATAAATTCCGTAAAGATTAGTATTATTTCAATGTTATCACCAGCTTTTTTGAAACATATCTACATATTTTCTTACTATTTTAGATGATTCTAGCTATATAGTAATGTATAAAGATGTAACTGTTAATAATCTTGTTTTGTATTAAATATGGTCTAAAGCTTTCTCTAATCAATGTACAATGTTACTAGAATTCTCATAAATTTTTTTGAGCGATTATATATATATATATATATATAATTTTGGTTGTCTGTGCAGTTTCACCCCAAAGGTATACGGTTAACGCTTTCCATGCAAAGGGCATTTCTCTTAAATGTTGCTAATGCTGGGACACTCATGAGGTGGGTTCTACTAACAACAAAGAGCCCTTTTCCTATACAACTTATACTCACAACATATATACGATATAGCTATTTGGCAAAGGTTTTCTGTAAGGTGAAGGCAACCAATTATTGTATCTCAAGAACCATTCTCCAGCTTGGGTTGCTCAAATTCAATCAGGAATCTAGCTGTGTCATACCCATTATCTTGTTTGTTTCTTTCACGCTTGAAAATGTTGGGCACAATTTATTTCTATCGAACTTAGTGTTCAATTTGTATTTCATCAATGCTATTTTTATATCTATGGCCATCTCACGAAATAAATTACTTACAGATGTCATCCTTGAATAAAGTTTGTGAAGTTTGCTGGGACAATGCTCAAGATTTGAGCTTACATGTACCAGAAGGACCACAAGAAAGACCTGATCATATCGTGTTGTCCAATATAAGAATTTCTGCTTTCATGCAACATATACACTAGAGGTATCCCGAGAGAGAATAGATGGTTTAAAACAAAAACAAACATGATTGGGCTGGACGCAATCAGAAGTTATTGCCGTAACTGTATTGTAGGTTTAAGAACAGTGGGATGCTACTCACATGTTATTAGTATTATTTGGTACATATGCCATGGTTGCCATGAGGGTATTACCCGGCTTGCCCCCTTCTTAGATGAAGTTTTATTAAGAATTCATTAATTATAAGTACAATAAAATAAATGAACTTAAAAAACAAAATATTTTTATTTACTTACACTCAAAACCCCATCAGAACTTCAACATTATCAAATTGTTGCAGTTCTCCGCTGAATATAGGTATCTCCTAATTCACAACGCTGAGTAGATACCGATCCTCATCTTAATCTACCTACTTAATGGTAGAACCACGCTGTAGCTATAGTATAGTTGTAGCACGAATTACTGTTCGATCGGGGAAGAATCACGCTCTCACAGAATAACAGTGTAAAATAGCAGCTTAATACTAGCAGTATTAAGTTGCTGTTTCGTATGGTGAGTGTAGAGATCTGGAGAACTTGACCGGAGATTGACTGGAAACGAGTCATTCAATCCTAGTCCTCAGAGGTGACAACGCATCTGAATTTTGATTCTAAATCGAGGATAAATATAGATATCTATGGGTCACAGCATCCACTAACCATCAGGTGGACTGTCTGTTCGATTGTCACCCTTATTTTATAAAATAATTATGGTTAGTAAAGCACTATAGAGTAGCGAAAAGCAATATAGAATATTTACTACACTAAATCAATGTTTATTTGCCTATATGTAACGATCTACATAGGTACACTAGGAGAGGTTTTGATCGTCGATGGATTGTCGCTCCTGTTTTGTTGCTTAAATAATGGTTTGAAGTAGATTTTGTGAATTTTCTGCGCGTGTGAACTATTAGAGAAAACGACGAAACAAGTGGTTTGATGTTGATATAATCTCCCAAAAACTGTGACGCAAAAAGTGACGCATCAGCATAATGTGACGAAAAAAAAATATAAAAACGAAGATTGCGAAGGAAATGATAGGCTCAGAAGGGCTAGAATCCAAAGCCGTAAAGCCAGTTAAATAAAAAAAATTGGAACACTAGTACATAATATTATATATTAGTCTATGATCTATGTAGATAATCTTAAAAATTAAAACTGGTTACAACTTTTATGTCCCAAGTTCTAATAATCTAAGAATTTAAAAGGGGTTTTTCTATCCTACTAACTACGAATTAAGACCAAAAATATCCCAAAACACGAAATTTTATTAGCGGTACGAGACTCCCATTCAAGCCTGCCATTCCCCTTTCTCTACATTTTTTACCTTATATCTCTTTATCTAGGTGTACTACCCACTTTATTCTTTTTGTATTTAGTGATTTTACATTAAGACCTTATTTTCAAGCAATATCTCCATAAACAAAAAATCACAATCTCAAGTTACGTAACTATTTACAAAACAAAATTTTGCTTAATAATTCCCTTATAAATTATCAAAAAACTAACTTATTAGTAATACGTATTAATATACAAAAAATTTCCTTACTATGCTAATTAGAAGACAATAAATAACTAATCTGCTAAGAATCTAATTAGTCCTTATAAAATATTTACAAAGCACAGTTCGTCATTGGTTCGTAACTAGTTTTACCTACCACTACTTGTAACCAGCAGCACGGGCGGGATCTTTTCGCCGACACATCGGAAGACAGGAATTTTCGATCTAATTTAAGCACGGAACAGCATTTAATGATGTTCCTAAATTAAAGCCCACATGAGAGAAGCCTCAGTTAAAAAGCTAGTTTGAAATATTTTGAGGACATGTGAAGATCACTACACACGGACAGACAACACAACAGACGGGCTCTGGAAACAAATGACAATCTGCTAAGTAACAACGAGAAGTCGAGTAGGTTATTACCAATTTTGTATAGAAATAGTCAAACATTTTACGTCTATTGCAAAATAAAGTAAATTGTACTTTTTTAATGAATCGGTGTATGACTAATTTAAAATATTAAATATTTTATTGATCTAATGCACTTTTAGAATGATAAAAATCATTTGCATATCAATGAGACCTATCAGGATTGTTTTTTTAAAGTATTTATTTGTGATGTTGAAGTCACACATAACGTAAAGTAAATTTCCCAATATTAATAAAATTTAATTTTTAAATCCTAATTTGTTTCACGTCCAGTCGGTCGCTAAAGCTTCGATAAAAATCGTTTAAATCGACTGTAATGTGGCGATGTAAGAACTACCCCTTATCATTATGTGGGTTTCGTAAGAGAATGCTGAGAGAAACAAATAAGGAGATGAGCAGCAGCGTATTCCTAACAACAACTTATAATTCAAAATTGTGGTCGCCAACCCGCTTCCTAAGCTTTACTGACAACTACGGAAAATATACCCCCTATGAGAAAATCTATGGGGGAGGTCTATATTCAGCAGTGAAATTTTGATAGGCTGCCACAATAGACTTTTATTACTAACCGCACCAATCTTGTAAGTATTTATCTTGTAAGTATTTTGTTATTTAACTTTACTTATTAATTTAAATTATAAATAATTTTTACAAATATACAGGAAAAAGATATTAACTGTCTTTTTCTTGAATATTTGCATAAAAATTTAGGATATTTTTCTTCATATGTTTTATGATCTCTATTCAAGGCAGTTTTAGTATTTTTATTGAATTTAAGTCTTTCGTGTTCTTACACCGATGTATTCAATGTGGTATGTATAGCTCAGATGGTTAATACTCGTAGTAAATATAACAGAACGCGAGTAACCCGGGTTCAATCCCCACCGGCACCATGGAAATTGTTAATTGCAATTTTAAGTGCTGATATACCACGTGCTCGGCGGTGAAGGAAAACATCTTGAGAAAACCTGCAGGTCTTAGGAATAGGAAAAAATATTTCGAAGACATGTAAAGTTCGCCAACATGCATTGGGGCAACGCGATGGAAAATTTCTTGCTTTAAAACCCTCTCAGAAATGCGGGGAGGCCTATGGCCAACTTTGAGACGTATATAGGCTGTAACTTTACTTTACTATGTACTTATGCTAACAATTTTCAGTCACAAAAGTCAAAATAATTTGCGATATATTTTACGTCAATTTCCAATAACCACTTTCAATATTCCAAATAATATTGTTTAAAGATTAAGCTACAAAGAACAAACTTTTTTAATAAAAGGAAAAGAACGACATAAAAAAGTAAAAAGATAACATAAAATAATTTCCAGTTTCCAATAATGTTCCGAAGTTATTGGTATGCCAAATAATCAAAGTTATTTAAGCCATGACTTCAGAAGCTATTACATTTTAGTGTTTTCAGTTTTGCCCCAATCTCATTTTAGGGTGAATTTTTTCATCACTCCTTAAGTAAAAAAATCTTGGGCCTGTGTTCAGTATTTGACATATTAGTGGCTGTAATAATAATTACTACCAAAAATGGAGACCGTATTCCAAAACATACGCGTCGAATTAAGAACCTCCTCGTTTTTTTTTGAACTCGAAACATCTTTCGTATTCAAATTGGTAGAGAAATGTTCTCTCACTCGTAAATGCAAACACTTTAAAACGAATTTAATTGAACAGTGATTGTACCTGCTACCCGCGCGCGGTCGCTCATTTCGTATTAATGAATTTCATCTCGATTCATGGCATTGTTAAAAATGCAGATGTACATTCAAAGAAATTTCTATTGAGTTCCATCGGTCATACATCATATTTCAATAATTTATACGTTCATTTTTGAAATTGGTTGAATGGTTGGTTCACAATATACAAAATACAATAATTGTACAATCATTTTATTCAGATTATGATTGAAAATTAAAGTATATAATAGTATATTATATTTATAATTATTAATACAATATAATAGGTGTTAGCTGTTCCGAAAAATTATGTGTGTAATTTATTACGATTGGATTTCATGGGTTTTATTTTTTTGCACGGAAACTTGAGTATTTTTCTACAAAAAAGGAACCTATAACTTCAGCTATCTGCCAGTGAAAGTCCCGTCAAAATAGGTCTACCTATTTCGGAGATAAGCCGGAACAAACAGGCAGACAGAAAAACTTTTTTAAAATTGTGTTTTGTTAAGGATACTGTGTATAATTTCATTTACATTTAGTAAAAATATATTATTTTGAAATTACAAAAAGACACTTAAATTTTATTTACGCAATAAAAAGATCAGCGAGGAAAGGAATATGAGCGAGGAAACGCATTCAGCTTTCTTGGCATGGTACCACGAGAAGCAGGATTGTATGATAACTTAAGTTTTTTAGTTTTAGTTTCTTTGTTCATGTTTTGAAATATTGTTTATATATTATAAATGTAGTTATTCTTAAAATATTAATTATTACTATAAGTTATTAAAAATTGTAATGTTTTATAAAATATATGGTAATAAATTTTGATCCACAATTAATATGACCAGCCATCCTCTGCTCCGTTCATGCTTCTTTTATTTTATTGCAAATGCCTCTTTTTACTGCCAGAAACCTTCACACGTTCATAAAATAACTAACCGAATTTCTATTGTAATTGGATTAATATTATTGTAAAACAAAGAAGACAAACAAACAAACAAATTTATTTTATACATTGTGCCTTAAGTCAATAATGTGCGGCCTCTCACTGCGTTAATTTTGGACGAACTTTAGGTAATTGCAATTTGATTGCTGATTTACCACGCATTTGGCAACTAAAGAAAATATCGCGGAAAAATAACTGAGTCTCTAATGAATTAAAAGTATTGCGTAGTCATTTAAATTCCACATGAGAGGAGCGCAGTGGTCATATTGGCTCATTTTTCTCTTAAAGAGGAGTGCAAGCCCATGCGTGGCAGTAAGATGAAAGTGCGTCACCAAATGTGGTCAAGTAGGAACAGCTGCAACTCGCCCCTAAAAAATCTAAAACAATGTAGTCAAATGCAAATAATAATACAGTCTTATTTATTGTATACTCAAGCGCTCGTGGAGCTTTACACATTAGAATTTGTATCGTTCTTATTACAATAGTCGTAGAGGTAAGACTTGCAATAGAAGCTTTATGTGCTCTTGTACCTACACTTTCTCACTTGCCCTCCTCTGGGCTATCGGCTGGCGACGTACTTAGTTAGTAAGTTGCCCTTAGCAAGATGTGAGATATCTCGGTCAGCAACAAGATAGGTGCATATGTAAAAGCGCGCATAGATGCTAATCAAATTGACCAATTTTAAAATTTGTGCCGATACACAAGAACAATATGAACTTGTTCGACCGATGATATTAAAGGCTTGAAACACGATCCATGCTGTATAACCCGGCAAGGTTATGAACGATGCATCATATAAAATGACAATAAATAAGCTTGACATACATCATAGATTATTGTTAAGTCTACTCATTGCCACTTTTCAATGAGCATAGTGCATGACCGCGTATAACGCGCTTTATATGCATAGCTTTATTTTTTATTTATCAACACAATATAGTTTACAGTTATGGAGATTAGTTTCTTAAAATTAAATTGTAAGCCAAGACATGTGTTTATGAAGTACATTATAATGAGTCACAAATTTTTAAATTATAAATAAATTAATAAACAGTGGTTTTTGCAACCAACCACTAAGCAGATTACAAGAGGCATATTACAGATTTAAATCTAGAACAAAAGTAGGTAGAAATACAAAACTATAGACTTAGGGTAGCAGTATATTCTAAATCTAGGTATAAAACATACGGGCCCAGTTATTTCAGAATATCGCAGATAGATCTATTGAAGACATTTGGATTTATACGAAGCATTTTATGAGGCCTATGTTCAGCAAGGAATTTAGTAAGCTGCAATTAATAAATGGAAATGTAAATATTTTTCAAAAAGTGGTTTATATTTTAAAATACTAATTAAAATATTCACAAATTAAAATTCTGCTTCATGATCAAGTCTGTAATATAAATTTTCGTAGCTCCTTCCTTCAATAGACGTATTTTAAAACTACAATTTTAATTTTCATTTGAAATATCAGTTGCTGCATTCTTACCATTCCATAAAAGTGAATAATGGACGATCGCCGCTGAGGAAGGAAGTTACAATAATTTTAAGGAATAATGCTTTCGCTTCTCAATGTTGTTCCCGTGCGAAGGAAATTTCCAATTATATTACTACCATCGGTCTTCTTAGAAAATACGTCTATTATTAACTGTTGTTTAAAAATGTGTTACTTTATTTTTCTGTGCATGAATATTAAAATATATTTTAATATAATTATTCGGAATAATTGAATTCAAAAGAATATATTATATTTAATTTTATATAATCAAAGACTGCTGAACATACGACTTCCCTCCTGCCTCCAAGCGTGGCAACCGTGGTAAATATCCCTCCTAAGAGGCAATCTATGTGGGAGGCACATGTTCATCAGTGGACTTTAGTAGGCTGTTCCTTTAATGTATTAATGTGCCTCGTGATTAATGCACTATTTACTTTTTTTAATTTAATTTTACATTGTACTGTGGAAATTTACACCGGGTAAAGCATAAAAAATTATATTAAATTAATTAAATTAAATTCTTGTCAAGTTATATACTTTTCGTCATATGAGGACGCATTCACTTCACATATGCATTCATTTCACATATGAGGAGAAAAATTATATTAAATTAATTAAATTAAATTCTTGTCAAGTTATATACTTTTCGTCATATGAGGAATGCAATTTTTTTAATGGAATAAAGGAGACAAACGTGCACACAGTCTACCTGATGGTAAGTGGATGCTGTAGCCCAAAGACATATTATACATCTATCCTCGATAAAGAATTGAAATACAGTAAACTAAGACGAAAAGCCTTATTAGTAGAGAGGGTCTTCGATTCTTTACACTAACCATACAAAACACAGCATCATTGCTTCCTTACGGCCCCGATCAGGGCGACTCATTTAAACTCAAACAGTAATATAATGAAGCTGCAATATAGCTCTACCATGCAGGAAATTTTGAATAAAATAATTTCATCTTCTTCATCAGCCCATAAGAGTGCTGGGTTTGTCTCCCATTTTAGAGAAGATTGAACATAAATCAACAAGTATCGCTCAAACTTTTCTTACGTTTATGATATTTATGCAGTATTGGCCAATTTTCGGTCGTGCCCGCCTACTTCTGTTACAACCACAGTATAGCTAAAAATAAATAGGCAATATTTACTTGGTTATCTAGAGCGGGGATTTTATTTAAGGGGTCATTATGCGTAGCAAAATCATATGCTTACTCTCTACTTTTTCTACATTTGATAGTTAAATTATTTACTATTTGTGATACCTGTGTCCATTGATACTATGTTTTAATTATTCTGTATTCATTGTTCATTATTTATAATAAGTTAATAACGGGAGACCTAAACAGAAAACACATTAGTTGTAATTCAAAAGTTAACAATCGTAATGGAAACGTTCCAAGTGACATCACGAAGAGGCTTAAATTCGACGTTATCGCTACCGAGAGTCCAACACGCTATCCTTTCGCGCCATACCAACATTCGAACGTCCCTGACGTAGCGTTACTCAAAGATATCCGGCTTACTATTAACTCAATAGAAACTTTTACTGAATTAGCCTCGGAACACAGGCAGGTTGTTTTGCAACTGGGCCGGTCGACAGGTGATTTGCCTCTGATTAAAACCATCGTCGACTAACGTAAACTTGAGTTCAAACTTAAGTCTACGAACTACCAGCATTTAGACACTATAGATTCCGACCGGAAAAAATAGATTCGCTGGAGGAAGCCAATAGGGCGATTGGCGCCCTATCGACTCACCTCACTTCAGTGGTCGAAGAATGCTCCCGTAAGATTCGTGTATCCAGTGATCAATACACGAAGCTTCCAGCAAATGTTCGAAAACTGATTAGAGCGAAAAATTCCGCGCTAAGATCATTCGACCGTTATCGCACGGTAGATAACAAAATTCGGGTACGTTCTCTACAAAATGTTTCGTGTGTAATTTTATCTTGGTCTTAGCTGCAATTAAAAATCTATAAAATAAACCAATTTTTATTATTTTAGTGCTTATGAGGGTTCTTATGAATTAACATAACCAATTTTAACCCCATATTATTTTTACTAAAATATTACCTTTTAAAATTAAATTTTAAGTAAATAATTGAAAACCTATTGACCTGTCGCCGGAACATATTTACGTGAATGGTACACGGATGCCAATGGGGAAACAAAAATTGGCGCAACATTACAAACACATGAGTCCTAATGGTATTGGTGATTTTTTAGTAAGACTGAAGTGACTTAAGTATTTACCACAGATATAAGAAAGAAGGAGATATGCCCAGTAGTTGAAAATGTATCGGAACCCGATGTCTCCAGTTTTCCCCTACCACGCGCTACTACTACTACACATGCAGTTCAGTAAAAGCAATGCATACACAGTCGCGCATACACTCGTATTCACCGTGCTTACTTACTTGCTTACTTACTCACATAAAAATATCGGTCACTATCGTTGTGCTGTAAAAAAGCCATTTATTTTACATATACGTTAGTGATTGACTAAATTTTAAATTTAATGTTTGTTTCATTTATACCAAAATGGGTCTGACCACCCAATTTTGTTAAGGATATCAAAAAATTGTAAAAAAAATAATGAATTTAACAGTAGTTTTATTATAAAGATATTGTTTTATTTGCAAACTTCCGCTAACTAAATACAATGATGTGTCTTACCTGGATGGAAGAGCACCTCCCGCCTTCCCTCAATTGCGTGCACTAATTCCGTCAACACAAGTCCAGCGCCATGACTTCCAACACCACTGTTCCAGGAAAGACACATCATCGACGGTAATACGACACGTGTTTCGCCTCTACACGAGGCATCCTCAGGTGATATAGACTCTACGGCGGCTGACCGCTGAGCATTTATTTATTTAGGTATTTTTATTTCTTTTATACCTATAAAAATGACTAAAATATTGATGAGTAAAGTGGTGTTTTACGATACGGGCTACCGCATTACTCCGCACCGTGATGTGACGTCACAGTTCGACACACTCGCTCAGTCGGTCACCTTCCCGCTAGTCCGCTCCCCGTTTCGTTTCAAGATGTGTGCATTTTCTGGACATTTAACATGATCAGAAAGTATTGCACTGTGCCTCAAGTGAAAAAAAAAACACCTGACAAGCTGTTTTTCAATACCCCGAAAAAAGATGATATAAAAAAAGTGGTTGAAGGCCATAAGAAGAGCAGATCAGAGAAAAATGTACATGGGCTATGCCGCGAGCCGAAATTTAGCGATCATTGTTGGTCTTATGTTATGTACGTAGCACAAAAACTCAATTTATTCAAAGACTGCTAGCGTGAATGTCTGTTATGTCAAAACACGATCAAATTTAGGAATAAAAGTCCAATAATATGAGAAGATAAAATCCTTTAGATCGTGTTATACCTTTATGCAAAATTTCATTCAAATCAGTTTAGTAGGAATTACACGCATAAATATTTGCGACCACTGAATTTTCAAAACACAAAAGGTACCAACTACCAACGTAATACCGATATCGTTTTATTCAAAAGTAAGCCAAAGTAAATCTAGGACCAATGTTTGCAAACACTGACGAACTACGTAAGTAACTAACTTTAAGTCAGTCACTATTATCACACTATCCGAATAATGCTGGCTAGGTATTTATGATACATTCGAAGCTTTTGAAAACTGTAAATTATGTTAAACCCGAAAACCATAAAAAGTATGAAAATCTCTCGAAGATAAAGCATAATATACGATTATTCAAACCCTAGGTTTGAATAATCGTATATCATATATACTCCATCGATTATTAACCTAAAATTTTATCAACTTACTTTACGAACGTTGGTTATGCATTCAGCGTAGTAGTTTCTGTAAAATAATTCAAATAAGTAAAAAACATTATGTAACATCGGCCTTCCTACCGGGTTGAAACGGTTGACAAATTGGAGATTAAACTATAATAATATTTCACCAATCCACATTATTGTCGATAGTGAATCCGCACAAGCACATCACTAGCTCGTCGCAAAATATAGCGACCGTACTACGCAATGTATCCGCATAAACAAAGTATCGTTTTGTGATATTTACATAGCTTGTTCAGTCACTTGGCGTCATACTAAGATAGTGGTTATGGAGCAATGTATGTACTGCAAAAATATTACAATGGCAGTTGTTACGGCCTAGGGTTACCCTGACAAAGGTCGTTGAACTCGGGCCCATCAGGAGTCCAAGGATATGGATAAATAAATTAGAAAGTTTAAGTATGCAACACAACACTTACCTAATTCCTGAAGTGTGGTTAACCACAGGAATAGTCAGATTAAAGGTGATGTGTATAAAAGTTGTGCTCAGTAAAGAGTTCAATATGTAACCTGACATCCCCACTGATCCTAGACAGCAGATCCCAAGGCTTGCTTCCCTCCAAATGTGGGATCCATCCAAGGGGCGTTCAATGGAAAACTTCCCCTTCCACTTTCACTATATTAGTTTATCACTTTATTGTACAATTAATTAACTCCAAGTTCAACCAAAACAAGTTAATCGACGTTAAACAGAGACACGTGGCACAACTCAAGGACGGTTGGTCAAAGTTCAATGTACCAGGCTCACGTAGCACAAAACTATTAACGCGTCGATGCAATTAACGACATAAAAGTTCCTTTAATCACTACAAATTCCAAGTAGGTGTCCGTCACGTAACACGTACAAAACAGACACTAAATTCGAGGCGATCTAGGTTATATTCTAATATTCAATAGTAAATTAAAAATGGCGCGCACAATTACCACAAGTCTTAGGCATTCGAGCCAACACCTGCCGCGCACAACCGTATGTCACAAACAATACCTCAACATATAATCGACCCGGGCTTCGCGCAAACAAACTAAAGAAATAAGCCTAGTTATCAAGTTACGTACAAATAAAAGATAACATAAGTAGGCCGTCCTTTCGACGCACAATTATATCATTCTCGCGACCTCTAACTCGACCCGGGAACGCCGGCGTTCAACTGGCGCGATCCCACCGCTCAAGGCTCCCGCCGACCGCCGTCCGGCTTAGCTACCGACTGGGCGACTGAGCTGCGCATACGACTCAGCTAGCCTTCGCCTCCAGCACCACGCTAACCGTCCCTTCACCCCAATCGAGACTATCGGGCGCGAACAGAAGTAATATTTAAAAACAAAAACAACGTAGTAAGAGCAAGAAATATTTTACGATTTGTCGTTTAATATGATTTTAAAGATAAATTATAATGAAATACTTGTACTTAGGTATGGTAAGTGATTCCATGATTAAAAAAGTTTTTGTTTTGGTTTCGGTTTTTACAAGAAACCACTGAACAACATGGCATTCTGATATTTTACGATGCCAGTCGAAAGTGCACTAATTCGCGGAGACGGTCATTTGAAGCTGAGCATTTTGATCATAGCGCGTGGATACAGATACGCCCCCTTGCCACTTCTCCTGTTTTTTTTTTATATTTCTATGGTATTTTCAGTCCTCTTGAAGGTAAGTGGCTGCTTAGTAGCTGTTGGTACATTGACACCTCCAGTCAACGTCAAACAAAGAAGGCTACAGATGTGTTGTCATCTCTAAGAATTAAGATGGAATGCATCACAGCCTGTTTCTACACTAACGCTCTTTACTTCACAGAGTCAGCAATGCAAGCACTGTATATGTGGTGGCAGGAATAGGTTAAACGGTGGTATCTACCCAAATTGACTCCTAAGCAGAAAGGAAATCCAACCACTAAGTAAAACAAGTTATAGTTTCAAATAATGAGTAAAAACAATATACTTTTTTTGTAATAATATTAAGAGTTGCATTTATCTTAATTAAATAAAAGAATAATTAAAGGCTCTCGTTGCATGGAGATCGGTTGCTCAAAATTAATATTTAACTATATTTGTACCAAAAAAGCTCATTAAAAATTCGCTGGCTCTGTTACCCCAACCCAGCTCAAATCAAATAAATTTTGTTTTGAAGTTCGTGAGAAGATTATTTGAGTATTATTTTCATATTAAAAAGCTTTTAAAAGATTTTTTGAGTAATATAACACATTAATATAAAACGAATGTTGCACACTGTATAATGGCGGTGTAAATAATTTCATATTATCGTCTCGTGAGTGTCGTAAGAAGCGACAGAACTATTCAACTGACAACTATTTCGAAATTCTTCATATGAGGCAATTTATGGGAGACATATTCTTAGCTCAGCTCAGCTTAGCTCTCACTCACATTTACACCGTTTTATTATTCCGACCGAAGACCCTTTTGACTGGAAACTAGGCATTCCGTCTTAGTACTTAGAGAGACAACAAATTTATAACCTTTTTAGTTTGAAGTTGGTTTCAGCTGTGCTTTGGTTGCAGTTATCACATATCATCTGGTGCAATATAAGTTTGTTTATCAGTTATTATATTGAATATATCTGCGACTATACCTTTGTAAAAAAAAAGGTAAAGGTAGGTCCTTACATATGAAATTTGCGTTTTGTACGGGAGGAATATACAGTAAAAGTAAGTTTTTTTGTAAAATATATTTATTTAATCAAAGTATGCATCATGTTATCTATGCACTTTTGCCATCTCATAGGTAGTTCATTGATCCCTTTACTAAAAAAAACCATGGGAGCGATAATCAATAAACTCTTTGAAGGCGGTTTGGACTGCGGCATCGGAGTTGAATTTTTTTCCTTGTAAGAAGTTGTCCAAATCCCGGAAAATATGGTAATCTGTTGGAGCAAGGTCCGGGGAGTACGTTGGATGTCGCAGACATTACAATTGTAGCTCATCTAACTTAGAAGTTGTTTGTTGTGCGGCGTTGTGGTCATAACGTTTTCGTGAAACAGCAGTGGCCTAGAGCGATTGACCAATCTCGGTTGTTTAGCAGCTAGTTCTTCCTTCGTGGTTTGCAGTTACTGACAATAGATATCTGTCGTAATCGTTTGGCCAGATTTTAGAAAGCTGTAGTGAACGACGCCGACGCTAGTCCACCAAACACTCACAACTAAATTTTTCTGAGTCAATTTTCGTTTAGGGCAGGATTTCGCTGGGTCTACAGGGTTCAGTCATTCCAACGAGCGCTTCAGATTATCGTACAGTATCCAATTTTCGTTACAAGTAATGATTTGGTTTAAAAGCCCTTCATTTTTGTGTTGAGCACAGTAACACAGCAGTCGACGGGTGTTTGCAAGTTCGATTCACTCAATTCATGAAGTACCAATCGATCAAGTTTTTACTTTCCCGATTTGCTTCAAGTGGATTATTACAGTTTTATCACTTACCCCAAAACCTGCAGATATCTCTGAAGTGCTTTGTGATAGATCAACTTCCACGATAGCCTTTAATTCTTCATTTTTCCCTTTGGTCTCCGGCCGTCCACAGGGTTGGTTCTGAAGGTCGAAATTTCCAGAACAAAAACGTTGAAACCAAAAACGTACTGTGCTTTCTTTTGCGAACCAGCGCCGTACACAGCATTAATCTTTCGAGCTGTTTCTGCGGCACTGGTGCCACAGGAGAACTCGTAATCGCAAATACACTGATATTTCATGTTTTACATTGTGCGGTAATAAGCGACGCCAAAGAAAAAAAAATATGAGGAAAAAAATGAATGACTGTTTTCTAAACTCAAGTGTACCAACTAAATAAATATATAAATTTGAATTTGGAATTTAAACCAAAGAGTAGATATTTCAGATCAAATTGATCAGTACGATAAAACGCAAATTTCACATGTAAGGACTATTAGTCGTGAGTTCGAATCTACCATTTAATTACTGTCGTGAAATTTTTTATCGTGAAAAAAGACCATTGACTTGGAGTAAAAGCAAAAGCAAACTTGTATCACCTAAAACTGCAATTAACAATGAGATTAGTACTAATAACGGGACTTGAAATTATTCATTTAACCGCAGGTAACGAAATTAAAAGCAAGCTATACAACTCGAAGTAGGAGTTTTGGACTTTTCTACGTTGATTTTATTTAAATTTTCAACTACTTTATTAAACCTGGTGCTCGATATTTTGTAGAAGCGAGAGCAAGCGTATAAGTGCCTCCCCTGATGGTAATAAATATTCTATCTACTTGTTGAGTTGTGTTTAAATAGAGTTGCTTAATTTATTTTAATTTACAATTCGAATTTACTTTATGTGTAACTTTGAAATACATGCCGGGGTCTGGTGTAACTTAATAATACCTACTGGGGTCAATGTAAACCCTTAATTACTTTTGTATGTAAGTATTCCCAACCCTCCTCCAACTATATTGTTTCATTTGGATTTTACTTCTTTAGTATATTAATTTTTGGTTTATATTTTCGTAACTTTTTAAATGAAGTAGTAAGTTGAAATAAGAATAAAAAAAGAGTAAATGACATAGGGGATACCAAGGGGATAGGTTAGCTGAATTGAAAATGAGCAGGCCATTTAATTCTAAGATTCAATAGTTAATAGGCAAGAAAAGTTTTTGGGTGACAGCTATATGTGCTGGTAAGTGGAGTGTTACACAGTGCTTTATTACAATATATAAGAGAAGGCTATCAACTGTGGACTTGTGATGGGCTGTTGTGATAATTATAGTGATAGTAAACTGAAAACTTTATTTTATAATACACATTTTTTTACTACACATTATAAGTCAAGACGATGCTAAGACTTACTATGACTTAGCGGTCAGCCGCCGTAGAGTCAACATTACCTAAAGATGCCTCGTATAGAGGCGAAACACGTATCGTATTATCGTCAATTGCGTGTCTTTCCTGGAATAGTGGTGTTGGGAGTAGTGGCGTTAGGAGTAGTAGTGTTGGGAGTAGTGGTGTTGGGAGTAGTGGTGCTGGGATCAGTGGTGACGGGATTGGTTCACGCTATTGAGGGAGGGCGGGAGGTGTTCTTCAATCTAGGTAAGATACATGGTTTTTACTCTATCTGAATCCCAATACCTTACCAGCTCCAGGAGGGGATTTCAGCTTCGGAAAGGGGGTACAAAAGTGACTCATCTTTTCTATATGGATGAGCTCAGGTTACTCCAATCTTATGGAATGGCTAAACATCACTTGAGATTTTTGCAATTTTATAAGATTGGATCTTGCGTACGGCTAAGTTTACGGTCCTCCATGTTGAGAGGGATAGGGTAGTTAACTCTGAGGGCACAGACTTATCTAAGCCCATCAACATTAGAACCCATTCCGGGGTTGAAACATAACGGTACCTAGGTATGATTAAAACTACTTTTACGGATTTTATCGCGTTTATTTTTACTTTTTATTTACTTTTATTTTTAATTCCCGACGTTTCGGGCGCTTTCCAGCACCCATGGTCACGGGGGACTGAGATGACTGACTAACTAATGACTAATAACACCATTGGTCACACTATGTATAGGAAAAGGACCCATACAAACCGATATTTAAACGGTGAATCTCACCACCATCCTTCACTGTTAGCTACCGTGGGCAAATCTTTGTTACAGAGAACACGAGGGATCTGTGACAGCAAACACCTGGCCGCCGAGCTTCAGCACGTCAAGCAAGTTCTGCACGACAACAAGCTTCGGGTCCCGTACCTACGTCACAGTGACCGAGTGAAGCCGGCCACAGTCGAGCGTGTGCCTGCTGTACTACCATATGTCAGAGGTGTCACAGACAAGATTGGCTATATCTTGAAGCGAGCTTCTATTAGAACATTCTACAAGCCGCCGAAGAAGATTAGTCAGTTCCTACCATCCGTCAAGTGTCATATTCCTCTACAAGATGCAGGAGTGTACAAGCTTGATTGTGAATGTGGTCTCTCTTATATAGGACAAACAAAAAGATCAATTAGGACCCGCGTAAAAGAACATATAGCTGATGTGAAGCATCAACGTTCCGGGAAGTCTGCAGTTTGTGATCATATCCTAGACGGACCCAACCATTACATCAGATTTGATAGACCACAAATCCTCGCGAAAGAACACCGATTCCTACCAAGTATGATACGTGAGGCTATTGAAATTAAAAAACATCCTAATTTCAATAGAGAAGGAGGCTGGGTACTACCACCTGCTTGGGATCCTATAATCAATAAAATTAAAACTAAACCAAGCATACCACTGCAAGACCTCAGGACATAGTCAGTTCATTTTGCATAGATCGGACCATAAACAATAATTAAAAAAGCTGAAGGTACTCCGGGTTTAACAATGACATCGGGACGTCAGTCATCTCAGTCCCCCCGTGACCATGGGTGCTGGAAAGCGCCCGAAACGTCGGGAATTAAAAATAAAAGTAAATAAAAAGTAAAAATAAACGCGATAAAATCCGTAAATGTAGTTTTAATCATGTATAGTGTTCGCGTAAATATAAGAAATCATTAGATACCTAGGTATTTCACAAAATATAGATGTTGATGATGCGGACATGAGACAGTCAGTTTGCGATCTGTTTTATGCACGCTTGACCAAAGTGCTTAACAGCCTTTTGTCGGGCGTGAATAATACACAGGCATAGAACGGTTGGGTCATTCCTGTACTCATGTATACATTTGGCATACTCAGGTGGACTCAGACTGAACTGAACGTACTGGACAGAAAATCCTCACTGTTATGACATCCCATAGCATGCACCACCCGAGATCGTTTGTAATGAGGCTGAATTTGCCTTGAAAGCATGGTAAATGTGGCTTTTTAAGTGCGCTCACCATGCATAATCACGCAGTGTGTGTGCCATGGCGGCCATAGCAATTTTCAATAGTAATAACTCGACAATCTGGTAATAAAAAAAATCTAAATGACGGTCCTATGTTGACGATCAAGTACTCTGTTGCTTGTAATTTTTTTTTTATTTATTTGATTGAGATTCCCGATTACGATTTTAGGGTCTAAATTTGCAATTGATTTTTTGAAGTACGCCTAGCTAAGTGACGTTATAATAAATCCAATATGATGGACCGAACAAGATGACGGATTAATTATTTTTAATACACTCCGTTATCATGGGTATTTTATAAAAGGTTTTGCTGGAAAAAATAGGAAAAATAAAATGACGTCACACTAAATCCAATATGGTGAACCCCCAAAGATGGCGGAATATGTTTTATATTCACCTACATGATAAGGATATCAAATGATATATTCATGATGATTGTGAGATGTCCGCAATTGGCTTTTCGAGTAGATGGTAACTGTGCAGCTACACGGTAAGACTAAGCGGGGTCGTGTTTTAATTAATTTAGACGTACACTGGGAAAATTCTATCGGTCGTTAAAATGTTAAAATGGCAGAAAACAAGATGGCCGCTATACCAATTTCAAAAAATCATAACTCGGTAAAGGTTAAGGACGGTTTGGCTCGAACAAATGTTGTAAGACTATCATTCTCTCCTACTGTCCTTCTATTTACTACTGTTAACGTATCATTGCTTTAGCAAAATGTAAAGCCTTTTTCAAAAACTTAAATTCATAGTGTATTGCCTAAAGATATAATTAAATGTTTTAAAACTATTGATGTTAAGAAAACGGCAGACTGATGGCGGATTTCTGTTATAGTTATTGCATCTACTCGTATAATATATACAACAGCACTATTTTTAAAACAAGTGTCTCCTGATTAAATGAAACAGTAGTCATAGTGCATTAGATCCCGTTAATTTTAGACCTATTTTGGTGCTACCAACATTAAGTAAAATTTTCGAAAATAATTTTTTTAAATATTTTACATCAGATATTTTTTTCTTTAATATAAATAAATTGCTTTGTACAAGTCAATTCGGTTTTACAAGGGGTCGCTTGCCCACCAACGTTGGAATTGAGCTTATTAGACATATTTTTGTGCATGGGAGAATTCAGAAGATACCTGGGTATATTTTATAACCTTTCCAAGGATTTCTACTGTGTTCAACATGAGACATCACAGCTCAGGAGACACAATCAGTAAGGTACAGTACTATGGTGTCAACAACACGGCGCTCAAACATATTATTTTATTATTAAAATAATAAAGGCAGAAAATTATTATCAATGGTAAAAGTTCTTCCAGGTTGCTTCAGGTGTTCTTCAAGTATCAATTCTTGGCCCATTCCTATTTTTAAAAATAACTTAGCTTCTGATTTCTTATATATACGCGAACACTACACATTGATTAAAACTACTTTTACGGATTTTTTTGTGTTTATTTGAATGATTTTTAATTCCCGACGTTTTAGTGCTTTCCATCACCCATGGTCAAGGGGGACTGAGGTCAGTGGCGAAGCTTCCATTAAAGCCGAAAAGCCGCGCTTGCCTTATTAAACCTGAATCAATCAATAATATCAATCAATAATATCAACTAATAAAATAACTCGTAAAATGTTTCAAGCTATTTCAAATTTCCCGCGCACTCCACTGTTCGACACATGTCGACCGATGACCTCGTATTGCCTTAGCGATACTGCTGCTGTCATAAGAAATGAGTTTTAATAGAGCTAATAGTTGTCTCCCTCACTCGCGTGGGCTTTTTACGGGGCTTTCGAGAAGACGATCGCTCTCTTTCTAACCTATGGCAAAATATTCTATAATGAAATATAACTACGATTGTATATATAGCAATTATTATAGAGATTTAAAGCCAGGCTTTTGGGAATAAATTTGTTAAAAGCGGAGGCGCGTGGGCAATACGTTTGCAAGTTCATTTCAAGTTTCAATGTTTATTTACTCTGTGTGCTTATCTTAAGCGATTTAATATTACAAGTTCAATATTTTTGCTTTTTTAATGATTTTTAATGAAAATGGAGGATAATAATGTTCCTTGTGATGAATTGAAGTGTGTTAAAGTGATAATAGGAGAGGAAATCTTTAAACTTTGTTGAGATAATACGCAAGGTTAAGTGTGTATTTCAGACTTATCAATTATCGCAATTAAAAACAGTTTTTGGTACAATTAAAACGTTCACCAACATTTTACGAGGACGTAATTAAATCTTTCCATAAGAAAGCGAGACGATTCCACTTATCTTATCTTATCTCTTATCCATTAGAATATAAATATTTTTTTTATTTGTACATAGTTTGTTTGTACTTTGTTCGTGTTTTACTTTTGTTCATGTATTGTATTGGATGTAAATATTTTTTTTCTTTCGCTTAAACAAACCCAAACCGCTTTCTTCAAAGCCACCGAAGCTATGCAACTGCTGATATGTAATACAATCTATCTAGCAGTGGTATGCCTTCTGTGTGCTTTGTTAAACACGTCCTTGACAGCACTGAATATGAAACTGAAGCGTGGAGACAGATCAAGATTGGTGTATTTTTATAAAACTGCTAAAAACAACAATCTATATTTTTATCAATTTATATCTTGGGCTTACCCTAGCTTGGAGCTCTAGCTTCGCCACTGACTGAGGTGACTGACATACCGATGATTTCTTATATTTACGCGAACAATACACATTGAAATAATACTAATTTTTACGGAATTTATCGCGTATATTTAACTTTTTTACCCGACGTTTCGAGAGCTTTACAGCACCCATGGTCACGGGAAGGACTGAGATGTTCAACGTCCAGCTGTCATAGTTAACCGCGGTTACCATAGATTAAAATTTAACTTTTGTTCCGATCTACACAGTATGAGCTTATGGTATCATGGAGTCTTGCAGTTGTATGCTTGGGTTGGGATTTAATTTTATTTATTATAGGATCCCAAGCAGATGGTAGCACCCAGCCATCTTCTCTATTGAAATTAGGATGTATTTTAATTTCAATAGCCTCGCGAATCATCCTTGGAAGGAATCGGTGTTCTTTAGCGAGGATTTGTGGTCTATCAAATCTGATGTAGTGACGGGGGCGATCCTGTACATGTTCACAGACTGCAGACTTCCCGGAGCGTCGATTCTTCACATCAGCTATATGTTCTTTGAGGCGGGTTTTAATTGATCTTTTAGTTTGTCCTATGTAGGAGAGACCACATTCACAATCAAGCTTGTACACTCCTGCATCTTGCAGAGGGACGTTACACTTGACTGATGGTAAAAACTGACCAATCTTCTTCAGCGGCTTGAAGTATGTTTTGATGGAAGCGCGCTTCAAGATGTAGCCAATCTTGTCAGTGACTCCTCTAACATATGGCAGTACAGCAGGTACACGCTCGACTGTGGCCGGCTTCACTCGTTCTCTGTGACGTAGGCGCGGGACCCGAAGCTTGTTGTCATGCAAAACTTGCTTGACATTGTGACGGCCCAATATTATTATTAATAATTAAATTCAATATAAAGGGGCGTCAAAAATAGTCTTAAAAGATATATATTAAGCAATTAAGTTAAATTAATAAACATAAAGTTAATATATTTCAGACATTATCCCAATAACATAGTAAATTAAAGGCAAAATTATTGTTTTTCGTAATAAATAAATTTATTTAAAAACTTGAAAAAAATATTTAAAATAAGATAAATAATAGAAATACAAGTCAAAAATATTATAAAATTAAGTTAAATAACGTTTATAAGATAATTAGAAAATTTGTTAAAAATTGTTTAAGTCATGGGAGGTGTTCGTGTATAAAAGAAAATTTTTCTAAGTTGTGGAAGGAGTTCACGTATAGATGAAATTTCCTAAGTTGTTGAAGGAGTTCATGTATTAAAGAAAATTTTCCTAAGTTATGGAAGGTGTTCACGTATAGATGTCTTGTATGTAGGAAGCTGTCGGAGGTACATACCTGCAGTTGTACATATATATGGGGTGGTCGGAAGCCCGACTGCCTGAAGTACTGTAGCACAATGACTAGTCCTATATTAGGGACTTATGATATTAAACTCAATGATACAAAAGCAATACTAAAGAAGGTCTCCATGATGAATTTGCATTACAATAGTAGGGTCGTGGGTTCGAACCCTATATATTAATGACTTATGAAAGTAAGGTCTATGATCCAAAAGCAATACTATAGAAGGTCTCTATGAATAATATGCATTACAATAGTAGAGTCGTGGGTTCGAATCCTATATATGAATGACTTATGAAAGTAAGGTCTATGATACAAAAGCAATACTATAGAAGGTCTCTATGATTAATATGCATTACAATAGTAGGGTCGTGGGTTCGAATCCTATATATACATGACTTATGAAAGTAAGGTCTATGATACAAAAGCAATATTATAGGAGGTCTCCTTGATGCATAAGCATTGTATGGGGTGGTCGGGTGACTGACTGCTCCTAGTACTGTAGCAAAATGACTAGTCCTTATTAGGGACTTGAAAAGGAATATTATGGTGGCGTGTGTGCTGCTTCACGAGCAATTGGTCCGAGGTAAACTTGGACTCGCTAACCGATGTGTCCTAGACATATCATCTTAGTGCCGGTGGTAAGCGGGTTTGTTGTAGCAATACGGCTTTCCCGTGGACATCGCACACCCATACCGTTTGTGGGCGGCGTCGTAGCGCATAGCGATGCGTCGTCTATCTTTCGGATTGGGATGATGAGTGTATTTGGTAGCACTTTTAAGTGTAACAGGCATACTCAACTTCATGTCTTAGTGCATTAGCGCTATGATACATGGAGTTTTGTCCACTGGCGTCTTAGTAGTGTGCTACTATGATACGTTGGTGATATTTTTTATATAACAACAATAAAAACTTTGTTACCAAAATCGATAGGAGTCATGTGGGTGTGTTGTGAGGGGGGCGCCACCCGTATGATAGTTGCATTGATGCTTACTGCTACTTGCGGTATTGCGTCTTGTGATGACCGGGTGCGCCCGATTCGACGCATTCCTGTGGTTCTGGTCGATGGAGGTATACAATTAACATCTTAGTGCTGGTGGTAAGCGGGTTTGTTGTAGCAATACGGCTTTCCCGTGGACATCGCACACCCATACCGTTTGTGGGCGACGTCGTTGCGCATAGCGATGTGTCGTCTATCTTTCGGATTGGGATGATGAGTGTGTTTGGTAGCACTTTTAAGTGTAACAGGCATACTCAACTTCATGTCTTAGTGCATTAGCGCTATGATACATGGAGTTTTGTCCATTGGCGTCTTAGTAGTATGCTACTATGATACGTTGGTGATATTTTTTATATAACAACAATAAAAACTTTGTTACCAAAATCGATAGGAGTCATGTGGGTGTGTTGTGAGGGGGCGCCACCCGTATGATAGTTGCTTTGATGCTTACTGCTACTTGCGGTATTGCGTCTTGTGATGGATCTGCGGGTGTGCTGCGCCTGATTCGACGCATTCCTGTGGTTCTGGTCGATGGAGGTATACAATTAACATCTTAGTGCCGGTGATAAGCGGGTTTGTTGTAGCAATACGGCTTTCCCGTGGACATCGCACACCCATACCGGTTGTGGGCGGCGTCGTAGCGCATAGCGATGCGTCGTCTATCTTTCGGATTGGGATGATGAGTGTGTTTGGTAGCACTTTTAAGTGTAACAGGCATACTCAACTTCATGTCTTAGTGCATTAGCGCTATGATACGTGGAGTTTTGTTCATTGGCGTCTTAGTAGCATGCTACTATGATACGTTGGTGATATTTTTTATATAACAACAATACAAACTTTGTTACCAAAATCGATAGGGGTCATGTGGGTGTGTTGTGAGGGGGCGCCACCCGTATGATAGTTGCATTGATGCTTACTGCTACTTGCGGTATTGCGTCTTGTGATGGATCTGCGGGTGTGCTGCGCCTGATTCGACGCATTCCTGTGGTTCTGGTCGATGGAGGTATACAATTAACATCTAAGTGCTGGTGGTAAGCGGGTTTGTTGTAGCAATACGGCTTTCCCGTGGACATCGCACACCCATACCGTTTGTGGGCGACGTCGTTGCGCATAGCGATGCGTCGTCTATCTTTCGGATTGGGATGATGAGTGTGTTTGGTAGCACTTTTAAGTGTAACAGGCATACTCAACTACATGTCTTAGTGCATTAGCGCTATGATACGTGGAGTTTTGTTCATTGGCGTCTTAGTAGCGTGCTACTATGATACGTTGGTGATATTTTTTATATAACAACAATAAAAACTTTGTTACCAAAATCGATAGGGGTCATGTGGGTGTGTTGTGAGGGGGGCGCCACCCGTATGATAGTTGCTTTGATGCTTACTGCTACTTGCGGTATTGCGTCTTGTGATGGATCTGCGGGTGTGCTGCGCCTGATTCGACGCTCTCTTGTGGTTCTGGTCGATGGAGGTATGCGGGTGGTGATGTCTGCTGGGATGTATGGGGGACCTTGGGATGGTGTAAGCCCGACGATAGTCGTATTGATGCTTGTTGCGTTCTGCAGCGTTGCGTCTCTGCGATGGTTGTTTGGTGGGACGCTATTCTCAATGGCGCTCTCTGCGTCTTGGTTTGACTCACGCCTAAGTAGCTTTGCCCAAGTTGGATCCCTTCATTGCGGGGCTGCAGACTGTCTGCCCTCCACGATGTTTTATATAACAACATAATATTATATCTCTGTAACTTTCCCACCTTTGAATGATTGAAGGCAACTTGTTGGTGGGTGAGACAAACATGATCGAAAATGCATTTACTCAACGTCAGTGACACAAACCCTTTCTGATGGCGAATTATTACTCTTATCTTATAACTGCCTTTTGGCTATATCTGCCGTTGTATTGGTTGGTGGAGCATATGTGTCGACCTCATGCGGGTGGTAGCTGGCGGGAGGATCTGAGGAGACTCTCAAGGCTGCGGCCGAAAGCCGCACAACGTGGGACCCCATTCCCTTGAGGTGAGCAGTAGACTCATGACACGCTCTGCGGCTAGTAGCCGTGCTGATCATGCAATTGGTGGTGATGCCATACACTTACATCACGTCTGCAGGAGCGGCGGTCTCAGGTGGTGGCGCTCACGGAGGGTTTACGGCCAGTGTGCCTATTTGCCTAAACCGTGTGACGTACATTCACTGTGGCTGGATTCGTTCGTATTCTGTTTGGCGTTTACACGCATTGACATGCGCGACTTCGGTCGATGTTTGTGCTTACGCACTAGCAAGGGGCCAAGCCTCTTTTACTGGTTCGCCAGTTATTTTGCTGTGGACTACGGTCCAGTTCCCGAATTAGCTTTCCCTTCGGGGGGAGTGCATCAAAATGGTTGGCGCTCACCGTGCACGGCGTGTGTGGGGCCGTGTACCTCCCCTACATTTTTTTTAAATAAATGTAGGAGAGCGAAGCCCTTGTATCGGGTATTTTGTATAAATATATTTTGAGCCTTTTCCGAGCGGGAAGGGATAATTAATAATAAATTAATAATGTAAACCTGATGCAAGTGGAATAGGGACGTTTTATGTTCTTAACCTTTCTCGAGCCCTGTCTTCGTGAACGGGGTTCACTTAGCTTATAAGGCACTACCAACAGCTTTCAATTGCTCTAGCGAATATTCATTCTTCCAAAAGACACCTAAAAGAACTAAGTTACTAAACAAACACAACGTAAATAAGGGTCCTAACTAAGACGATCACGCCAAAATATTAAAACCGGCCTATTAATAAACCTTTAGAAAGATCATTTAGAAAGATCAAAACATATTTTATTTATCCTGGTCACATATATATAATTATTATCGAAAAGGGGTAAATTAATTATTATCTAATATATTTATTATTATGAGAGAGGGGGGGAGAGCGTTACAATTTGGTGCCGTGACCAGGATATATTTTAAAAAGAAGGTCGTCTGTATAAGAATTATGAAGTAGGCGTTATGCCTACAATTTGTTGTCCGTGAAATGGAAAGGTGTCTTGGAGGATGGTGTTTGCTGGGGGTGGTTGTGAGTCTGGGGGTGGGGCTTTAATATTAATATTGATTTTTTTTTGGTATAAAAGGTGTGTGCATAGTTAATGCGAAATAAAATATAAAGTGAAATAAATGAGAAGACGCAGTAACATTTGTGTAAGTGAAGGACATAACAGTGCTAAAAACTGATAAAAGTATATAAATATAAAATGGTTAAAACAAAGAAAAGTTCTAACTTAGTGAAGGCTAAGCCTAAAAATGAATTTAAGATGCTTCAAAAATTAATTAAAAATGCAGTGAAAACCTTTGAGGTTAAAATAATTTCTCGAAGAAAAGTTTATTAACCAAACGAAAGTTCACCAAATTAAAGTAAACCAAGAAGAGGTGTACGGGGCGAGCACCTCACATGTCACTGATCCTAGACGAAATATTTTATATAACATACATAATGTGATAACAGAAAAGCTGAAATTGGAAATGAAAATACTCATCCAGTAACATTTTATAAGATCTCACCAATTAATTAAAGGACGTTCCATCTAATCTCTATATAATCGAAAGTTATGAGCAAGATTTAACTTAAAATTTTTAGGAAAATTATTAATTTAAGTATTTTATTATATTTCATTAAAACAAATAATGTTCATGTGTGATATTTGTAATAATTTAAATTAAATAGAGAGAATTATAAACCTGGGTCAGTACGCCTGACTCAATAACATTAATAAGTTCAAGCAGCCACTTAAACTAAATAGTAAAAGTAAACATAATGTCGGACAAAATAGATAACAAGTGCGAAAGAATTTAAAAGAGGCAAGTCGCATTAGAAACACAAAATTTGATAAGCGTAATAAATTAATGAAATATCACATTGGCGATTTAGTAAAAGGTTCTAGATCTAGTAAATCAGATGCAGATAACAAAGTTATGAGTAAATTTAATTTGGCGTATGAAGGGCCTTATATAATAGCAGCCGTACCATTTGACAATGTACTTTAATATACTTTAGCAAACCCAGAAACAAATGAAATTATAGGAAATTTTGATGCTATTCATTTAATAAAATATTTTAAATAATAGTTTTGTTTTATATACATACTAGAATAAATACTGTAATATAAATTGGTCTCGTGGGTGGCCCTTTGAGAAAATAAATTTAAAATTATTAAAGTTATGAGCAAGACACAAAACTATTAAAAATAAGAAAAATGATATAATAATTATATTAACGACTATCTGTAAATATTGAATGTAAGATAAATTTGAAAAATATTTTTATTTGAATAAATTTGGGGAGTTGGGTCAGGGTGAATGGCTCAATCAAATTTATCCTGTGGGTGTGTAGCCATCTGATTTCAACTCATATTCAAAATACTGTACATATAAAGACGGCATTGATGCATAAATATTTCAAAGACTTAAAAATGTAAGTCAAAAACTAAAGAGGACCACTATATTAACGACATAATATACAATAAATTTAGCAAGATAACGATTTACGGTTTATAGCATTGGGATAGATGTGGTTGAAAGGGTGTGTGGCGGCGGCCATTCCCTGGGGTAGGTGGGATGAAAATATATACTGAATTGTAACAGATTGAAAGAGGAAAGAACAGATACACACAAGTTCAAAATTTTGAGTGTAGTGCATATGCTCTCAATATAGTAAAATTTTATATCAACGACTCCACTGTGTGGGTCATTAACATAAAATTTGGGGGTGGATTGTGACGGCCCAATATTATTATTAATAATTAAATTCAATATAAAGGGGCGTCAAAAATAGTCTTAAAAGATATATATTAAGCAATTAAGTTAAATTAATAAACATAAAGTTAATATATTTCAGACATTATCCCAATAACATAGTAAATTAAAGGCAAAATTATTGTTTTTCGTAATAAATAAATTTATTTAAAAACTTGAAAAAAATATTTAAAATAAGATAAATAATAGAAATACAAGTCAAAAAATATTATAAAATTAAGTTAAATAACGTTTATAAGATAATTAGAAAATTTGTTAAAAATTGTTTAAGTCATGGGAGGTGTTCGTGTATAAAAGAAAATTTTTCTAAGTTGTGGAAGGAGTTCACGTATAGAAGAAATTTCCTAAGTTGTTGAAGGAGTTCATGTATAAAGGAAAATTTTCCTAAGTTATTGAAGGTGTTCACGTATAGATGTCTTGTATGGAGGAAGCTGCCGGAGGTACATTCCTGCAGTTGTACATATATATGGGGTGGTCGGGAGCCCGACTGCCTGAAGTACTGTAGCACAATGACTAGTCCTATATTAGGGACTTATGATATTAAACTCAATGATACAAAAGCAATACTAAAGAAGGTCTCCATGATGAATTTGCATTACAATAGTAGGGTCGTGGGTTCGAACCCTATATATTAATGACTTATGAAAGTAAGGTCTATGATCCAAAAGCAATACTATAGAAGGTCTCTATGATTAATATGCATTACAATAGTAGGGTCGTGGGTTCGAATCCTATATATGAATGACTTATGAAAGTAAGGTCTATGATACAAAAGCAATACTATAGAAGGTCTCTATGATTAATATGCATTACAATAGTAGGGTCGTGGGTTCGAATCCTATATATACATGACTTATGAAAGTAAGGTCTATGATACAAAAGCAATATTATAGGAGGTCTCCTTGATGCATAAGCATTGTATGGGGTGGTCGGGTGACTGACTGCTCCTAGTACTGTAGCAAAATGACTAGTCCTTATTAGGGACTTGAAAAGGAATATTATGGTGGCGTGTGTGCTGCTTCACGAGCAATTGGTCCGAGGTAAACTTGGACTCGCTAACCGATGTGTCCTAGACATATCATCTTAGTGCCGGTGGTAAGCGGGTTTGTTGTAGCAATACGGCTTTCCCGTGGACATCGCACACCCATACCGGTTGTGGGCGGCGTCGTAGCGCATAGCGATGCGTCGTCTATCTTTCGGATTGGGATGATGAGTGTATTTGGTAGCACTTTTAAGTGTAACAGGCATACTCAACTTCATGTCTTAGTGCATTAGCGCTATGATACGTGGAGTTTTGTTCACTGGCGTCTTAGTAGCGTGCTACTATGATACGTTGGTGATATTTTTTATATAACAACAATAAAAACTTTGTTACCAAAATCGATAGGAGTCATGTGGGTGTGTTGTGAGGGGGGCGCCACCCGTATGATAGTTGCGTTGATGCTTACTGCTACTTGCGGTATTGCGTCTTGTGATGGATCTGCGGGTGTGCTGCGCCTGATTCGACGCATTCTTGTGGTTCTGGTCGATGGAGGTATACAATTAACATCTTAGTGCTGGTGGTAAGCGGGTTTGTTGTAGCAATACGGCTTTCCCGTGGACATCGCACACCCATACCGTTTGTGGGCGACGTCGTTGCGCATAGCGATGTGTCGTCTATCTTTCGGATTGGGATGATGAGTGTGTTTGGTAGCACTTTTAAGTGTAACAGGCATACTCAACTTCATGTCTTAGTGCATTAGCGCTATGATACGTGGAGTTTTGTCCATTGGCGTCTTAGTAGTGTGCTACTATGATACGTTGGTGATATTTTTTATATAACAACAATAAAAACTTTGTTACCAAAATCGATAGGAGTCATGTGGGTGTGTTGTGAGGGGGCGCCACCCGTATGATAGTTGCTTTGATGCTTACTGCTACTTGCGGTATTGCGTCTTGTGATGGATCTGCGGGTGTGCTGCGCCTGATTCGACGCATTCCTGTGGTTCTGGTCGATGGAGGTATACAATTAACATCTTAGTGCCGGTGGTAAGCGGGTTTGTTGTAGCAATACGGCTTTCCCGTGGACATCGCACACCCATACCGGTTGTGGGCGGCGTCGTAGCGCATAGCGATGCGTCGTCTATCTTTCGGATTGGGATGATGAGTGTGTTTGGTAGCACTTTTAAGTGTAACAGGCATACTCAACTTCATGTCTTAGTGCATTAGCGCTATGATACGTGGAGTTTTGTTCATTGGCGTCTTAGTAGCGTGCTACTATGATACGTTGGTGATATTTTTTTATATAACAACAATAAAAACTTTGTTACCAAAATCGATAGGAGTCATGTGGGTGTGTTGTGAGGGGGGCGCCACCCGTATGATAGTTGCGTTGATGCTTACTGCTACTTGCGGTATTGCGTCTTGTGATGGATCTGCGGGTGTGCTGCGCCTGATTCGACGCATTCTTGTGGTTCTGGTCGATGGAGGTATACAATTAACATCTTAGTGCTGGTGGTAAGCGGGTTTGTTGTAGCAATACGGCTTTCCCGTGGACATCGCACACCCATACCGTTTGTGGGCGACGTCGTTGCGCATAGCGATGCGTCGTCTATCTTTCGGATTGGGATGATGAGTGTGTTTGGTAGCACTTTTAAGTGTAACAGGCATACTCAACTACATGTCTTAGTGCATTAGCGCTATGATACGTGGAGTTTTGTTCATTGGCGTCTTAGTAGCGTGCTACTATGATACGTTGGTGATATTTTTTATATAACAACAATAAAAACTTTGTTACCAAAGTCGATAAGAGTCATGTGGGTGTGTTGTGAGGGGGCGCCACCCGTATGATAGTTGCTTTGATGCTTACTGCTACTTGCGGTATTGCGTCTTGTGATGGATCTGCGGGTGTGCTGCGCCTGATTCGACGCTCTCTTGTGGTTCTGGTCGATGGAGGTATGCGGGTGGTGATGTCTGCTGGGATGTATGGGGGACCTTGGGATGGTGTAAGCCCGACGATAGTCGTATTGATGCTTGTTGCGTTCTGCAGCATTGCGTCTCTGCGATGGTTGTTTGGTGGGACGCTATTCTCAATGGCGCTCTCTGCGTCTTGGTTTGACTCACACCTAAGTAGCTTTGCCCAAGTCGGGTCCCTTCATTACGGGGCTGCAGACTGTCTGCCCTCCACGATGTTTTATATAACAACATAATATTATATCTCTGTAACTTTCCCACCTTTGAATGATTGAAGGCAACTTGTCGGTGGGTGAGACAAACATGATCGAAAATGCATTTACTCAACGTCAGTGACACAAACCCTTTCTGATGGCGAATTATTACTCTTATCTTATAACTGCCTTTTGGCTATATCTGCCGTTGTATTGGTTGGTGGAGCATATGTGTCGACCTCATGCGGGTGGTAGCTGGCGGGAGGATCTGAGGAGACTCTCAAGGCTGCGGCCGAAAGCCGCACAACGTGGGACCCCATTCCCTTGAGGTGAGCAGTAGACTCATGACACGCTCTGCGGCTAGTAGCCGTGCTGATCATGCAATTGGTGGTGATGCCATACACTTACATCACGTCTGCAGGAGCGGCGGTCTGGCAGGTGGTGGCGCTCACGGAGGGTTTACGGCCAGTGTGCCTATTTGCCTAAACCGTGTGACGTACATTCACTGTGGCTGGATTCGTTCGTATTCTGTATGGCGTTTACACGCATTGACATGCGCGACTTCGGTCGATGTTTGTGCTTACGCACTAGCAAGGGGCCAAGCCTCTTTTACTGGTTCGCCAGTTATTTTGCTGTGGACTACGGTCCAGTTCCCGAATTAGCTTTCCCTTCGGGGGGGAGTGCATCAAAATGGTTGGCACTCACCGTGCACGGCGTGTGTGGGGCCGTGTACCTCCCCTACATTTTTTTAAATAAATGTAGGAGAGCGAAGCCCTTGTATCGGGTATTTTGTATAAAATATATTTTGAGCCTTTTCCGAGCGGGAAGGGATAATATAAATTAATAATGTAAACCTGATGCAAGTGGAATAGGGACGTTTTATGTTCTTAACCTTTTTCGAGCCCTGTCTTCGTGAACGGGGTTCACTTAGCTTATAAGGCACTACCAACAGCTTTCAATTGCTCTAGTGAATATTCATTCTTCCAAAGACACCTAAAAGAACTAAGTTACTAAACAAACACAACGTAAATAAGGGTCCTAACTAAGACGATCACGCCAAAATATTAAAACCGGCCTATTAATAAACCTTTTGAAAGATCATTTAGAAAGATCAAAACATATTTTATTTATCCTGGTCACATATATATAATTATTATCGAAAAGGGGTAAATTAATTATTTAATCTAATATATTTATTATATTATGAGAGAGGGGGGAGACCGTTACAACATGTTGGAGCTCGGCAGCCAGCTGTTTACTGTCACAGATCCCTCGTGCTCTCTGAAACAAAGATTTACCCACGGTAGCTAACTGTGAAGGATGGTGGTGAGAATCACCGTTTAAATATCTATCTGTATGGGTCTTTTTTCTATACACAGTATGGCTCAAGGTGTTATCAGGATTCCGAATTACTAACACATCTAGAAAAGCTAAGGAATTGTTTGCCTCTAACTCCATTGTGAACTGAATTTTAGAATTTATAGAGTTAAGATGGTCTAAAAATGCAGTTACTTTATCTAAAGGTAGAATTTTGAACACTACTGTAGACGACACTTTCACAATTCTACCTTTAGATAAAGTAACTGCATTTTTAGACCATCTTAACTCTATAAATTCTAAAATTCAGTTCACAATGGAGTTAGAGGCAAACAATTCCTTAGCTTTTCTAGATGTGTTAGTAATTCGGAATCCTGATAACACCTTGAGCCATACTGTGTATAGAAAAAAGACCCATACAGATAGATATTTAAACGGTGATTCTCACCACCATCATTCACAGTTAGCTACCGTGGGTAAATCTTTGTTTCAGAGAGCACGAGGGATCTGTGACAGTAAACACCTGGCTGCCGAGCTCCAACATGTCAAGCAAGTTTTGCATGACAACAAGCTTCGGGTCCCGCGCCTACGTCACAGAGAACGAGTGAAGCCGGCCACAGTCGAGCGTGTACCTGCTGTACTGCCATATGTTAGAGGAGTCACTGACAAGATTGGCTACATCTTGAAGCGCGCTTCCATCAAAACATACTTCAAGCCGCTGAAGAAGATTGGTCAGTTTTTACCATCAGTCAAGTGTAACGTCCCTCTGCAAGATGCAGGAGTGTACAAGCTTGATTGTGAATGTGGTCTCTCCTGCATAGGACAAACTAAAAGATCAATTAAAACCCGCCTCAAAGAACATATAGCTGATGTGAAGAATCGACGCTCCGGGAAGTCTGCAGTCTGTGAACATGTACAGGATCGCCCCCGTCACTACATCAGATTTGATAGACCACAAATCCTCGCTAAAGAACACCGATTCCTTCCAAGGATGATTCGCGAGGCTATTGAAATTAAAATACATCCTAATTTCAATAGAGAAGATGGCTGGGTGCTACCATCTGCTTGGGATCCTATAATAAATAAAATTAAATCCCAACCCAAGCATACAACTGCAAGACTCCATGATACCATAAGCTCATACTGTGTAGATCGGAACAAAAGTTAAATTTTAATCTATGGTAACCGCGGTTAACTATGACAGCTGGACGTTGAACATCTCAGTCCTTCCCGTGACCATGGGTGCTGTAAAGCTCTCGAAACGTCGGGTAAAAAAGTTAAATATACGCGATAAATTCCGTAAAAAGTAGTATTATTTCAATGACATACCGATGTCAATGTTGACTTGGAGTACTTTTAATTATTATTTACGATCCGATCTATTCTAAATGAACACACTGTGTCTTGAAGTCCTGCAGTGGTATGCTTGGTTTTAGTTTTAATTTTATTGATTACAGGGTTCCAAGCTTTTGAATTGGACCCTGTAATTGAAAAATCCTTTAAAAGGAATTAAAAATCATTTAAATTAAACACGAAAAAATTCCGTAAAAGTAGTTTTTATCAACTTACCTTCTTTTGTAGGAGATATGCATGATATATTATTACTTGCTGATGATACTTGCATGATTTTTAAACTTAAACTTCTTTCATTTATATGTATCGAAGTGAAAAATGCTATATCAAGATTAGTTTATTAGTTTAACGTTAATAATCTACATGTAAACAACAATAAAATATATGCATCAAGTTTACGTCAACGAATGTTAAAAATCTGAATACCAATGTATTTTTAAATGGGAAAAAGCTGAACACTGTTGAATCCTATGTTTTTCTTGGCATCACTCTCTAAAATCTCTTCAGTGTGGCTCTCATATTATATCCAAACTAGCAAGCAGACTAAATTCTGCAGCTCATGCTGTAAAAATGATAAGAGATGTCACTGGAGTCCAGACAGCAAGATTAGTTTATTTCACTTAATTCCATAGCATAATGTCTTGTGAGATTTTGCTATGAGGAAATGCGGTTGATTTAGAAAATATTTTTGTTTTTAAGAAAAAGATCATTAGAGCTATTTACAATCTAAAATCGAGAGTCTCTTAGAGAAAAATTTAATAAAACATATTAACTATTTGCTATCGCTTTTTTACAAAAACAAAGGTAGTTTTAGTAAAAAAAAGATATAAACTCTGAAACACATGTTATAGATACCAGTTTCTCAACTCACTAATTCAGTAATTCATCAGTGTCCCAAAAAATTTAAAAGGTATCATTTTTATCAACAAGTTTTAATGTTTAACTAAACAAAAACTGTATTAAAAGGGTTATTATAACATATATGAATGAATGATTGATTATAACACATGAGAATAAGGTGATCGCTTCAAAGATGTTTATAAAATAAATTTTTATAGTCATATTGTAAAATTTATTTAAAAAAGCGACCCACTGGATTTTTTGCTACAGCAATAAATCTGCAAAAGTCTCATGAATAACAACAACACAAATCATCAATGAATAAGGACTAATATGTGGATTGAATACCTCTATGCATTTCTAAATTTAAGCTGACAGCTATAGCCAACATTAAGTATAAGTTCGATACCATAGTGTATGAACACTAACCTTTATATGCACAGTAAACGC
Source organism: Parnassius apollo (assembly GCA_907164705.1). Lineage (NCBI taxonomy): Eukaryota > Metazoa > Arthropoda > Insecta > Lepidoptera > Papilionidae > Parnassius > Parnassius apollo. Next base: position 1,216,384 of record CAJQZP010001094.1, read on the forward strand.
TTTTAGATCAGACTTGCTACAAAAACAGCCATAATAACCACGCTGCACTATTCGCTTATTGTTAGTTTAATTATCAGTAACTGGTGCAAGTGAACACATCGAGTGAGAGTTGTTGGAAGTGGACGTGTACATCTTTTTTCTAAATAATTCCTTAATGGTGACTAATTAAAATTGAACTTTGTGACTACCCAGTTAAGAGTCCTTACTGTTCAGTGTAACATTACTACTCATCAGTGTTAATACTTGTGTTTATCTCTTTCTTGCATCGCATCTGTGAGTTGCAACTGAAGGGAGCCCGCACGTCACCCCCTCAAGACAGCGAAAGTGTAATATCTCTGTCTTATTATTCCTGCCTCATATCGCAAGTATACTGTGCGTAATGTCCAAGTTACAGAGAACTCCGCCTAAGTGCCCATCAAACCCAGACATAAGTCTAACTACATCGGATGCTAGTTATGTAAATACACTACTATGACTCGGAATTTCTGTCCGCACTGATTGATGAACATTTTAATACATTAGACGTAAAAATTAAGGAAACTATTACAAATATAGTTACCTCCACGATTTCCAACGAATTGGCTAAAATATCCCACTCATTATCAAGCCTAAACACAACCATATCTGAGCTGCGAGATGAGAACATTAATTTAAAACAACGTATTACGGATTTAAATAATCATCTGTCGGAGGTCGATACTACTTTATCCGATCTTAATGAGCAGTCAATATCGTTTGATACACGGCTTAAGACCGTAGAAAGTCAAGTCTCTAAAGACAACTATTTATCTGACAAATTAGATGTTATGGAGATCAAACTGGCTGCGATGGAGCAACAGGCACGTGATTGTAACATTGAAATATCAAATTTGCCTGAGCGCCGTGGAGAAAATCTTGTTACAGTTATTATTAATATTGGCGTGCTACTAAACCAGCAAATCCAACCATCTGACATAATTTTGGCCCATCGGGTTCCTCATGTTGGTGAAAACGATAAACGACCTAAAAATGCCATAATAAAATTTAAGTCCAAAATTTTGCGTGATAATTTTGTAGCTTCGTACCGTGCTAAAAAAGGCTTAACTTCAGAACAGTTGTCTATTACTGGATCATCGAATAAAATATATATATAAATGAACATCTAACCTTAAAAAATAAACAGATTTTTCGAGAATCCCGTGAAAAGGCCAAAACATGTAACTACAAATATGTTTGGTACAAGAATGGTACAGTTTTGGTACGAAAAACTGACTCATCTCCTGTCTTACCAATACGCTCACTACAGGATCTTAAAAAAATTAAGCCTTAGAACAATTTGTAATAGAAATTTGATATCAATTTTACTTTTATTTTCTTACTGTTTATTTTTTTTATTACATTTTTGTACTGATATATGGGGGATACTGATATATGTGCATGTTGTTTGCACATTTACTTCTACAAAAAAGTCAGTAACTTATTTTCTAGACTATTTTATAAAACTATACTTTAAAATATACTATGTATTATGTAACAAAATTTTAAACTATCTAATACTTTATTGTTATACACAAAACATTAACATAATTAGGATATTTTTAGTCATTAATTATTATGCACAAATACGGCGCAATGATAAAAGAAATTTTAAAAATTCATCTCATCTACTTAATTGAACATGTGTATCGAAAATTAATCTTTTTTTTTCACAATATTTCTAATGAAATACTGAATAAATTATGAACTTTTATTAAATGGATCCCGAAATAAAAAACATATCAATTTACTATCAGAACTGTCGAGGCTTAAGAACTAAGTTGCACACTCTTTTTATGAATATTTTACTTCACGATTATGACATAATAATATTGACAGAAACTTGGCTTCATAGTGGCATTTATGATAACGAATTAATAGATCAACGTTACAAAGTATTTCGCAGCGATCGGAATCGGACGGTGACCGGCCGTAAAGACGGCGGTGGCGTATTAGTAGCGGTGCGCAGCTCACTTGCTGCCGTGCCATACGGCCTGCCCTCCGCGCCTCACGCTCCCCCCGAGCCGCCTTCTATTGTTGACCATACCATGATACTTATGGGTTCGGGTTCTAATAAGCTTCTGTTATGCGCCACATATAATCCACCCGATTTAAATAACGAAGTATACCTTTCTTACCTAGATTACATATGTTATGTCATGCAACCTTTAGACTCATGTAAATTTTTAATGGTGGGAGACTTTAACTTACCCACAATTAATTGGCTTCCTAAAGATAATTATTTGGAAGCTACCTTTTATAGTAACGCATCTTTATCTTCTAGGCACTTAATTAATTTTATGGCTTTGACGGACAGCTTCCAATTTAATCACTTTAGAAACTTAAATGACCGCACCTTAGATTTATTTATATCAAATATTTTAGAATGTAAAACTATGGATGCTCCTTATAATTTGTTACCATTAGATAGTCTTCATCCTACTTTTTATGCTTTATTGCCTTATATGCATGATAACAAATCTACGCCAAAGATTTCACGAAGAAAGCTTTGTTTTCGAAATGCTGACTACCCCGTCATAAATAATGAGCTTTCCAAGGTAGCATGGGACGAAATGTTCTCAGGTAAATCTGCTGAAGAGGCTATGATAGATTTTACGAAATACTTTATGGTTTTATTAAAAAGTTCACACCTACAAAAATCTTAAAACAATCTTCATTCCCTGTTTGGTTTAACGCCACTCTGATTCACACTTTCAAACGTAAAGAGCGGGCCTGGATCAAGTGGAAAAAATATGAAAACTCTTATGATTATAACGAATTCTCTAGCCTTAGAAAGTACTTTAATAAAGAGTGTGCAAAAAGATATAAAAACTACATGTCGTTAATACAAAATAATATTAAAAAAGATATTAAGCATTTCTGGACATACATATCAAAGCGTAAAAATACTGCTAGTATTCCGGACAATGTTTACTATAATGATAATAACGCCACTAATCCTACAGAAGCATGTACCCTATTTTAAATGTTTTTTCACTCAACCTTTGAAGCATCTTCAGTTTCAGCTGAATATGATATTGAGAGTATCGACTTTACACAGTGCCCTGATTCACACATTAATTTAACATCTATCATACTATCAGAGGATGAAGTTCTTAAAGAGTTACAGGCGTTAAATATAAACAAGGGTATGGGACCCGATAATATATCACCAGTATTTCTGAAAAATACAGCAGTTAATATTGCTAAACCGCTGTGTTTCCTTTTTAATAAATGTTTAAGTGAAGGTATATGTCCTAACATATGGAAAGCCGCTAGAATCGTGCCTGTATATAAGTGTGGTTCAAAACGAAATGTTGAGAACTACCGTCCTATTTCTATTTTATCAGCTGTGTCGAAGCTCTTCGAACGATTAATTTTTAATTCTATATATCCATCAATGCATAATTTAATCATACCCGAACAACACGGTTTTGTAAGACGACGATCAACTACTACCAATTTATTAATATATCTAACGGACTTATTCGAAAATTTAGACTCAAATCATCAAACTGACTGTATTTATACAGACTTTCGCAAAGCTTTCGACAGAGGTGATCACAAAATCCTACTTGATAAAATTGCTTTCAACCGTATACGTGGCAATCTTTGGCGGTGGTTTAAATCATACGTAACTAACCGCACGCAAAAGGTTGTTATTAATGGTTACGAATCAGAGTCTGTGTCTATCACCTCCGGGTTACCTCAAGGATCTATATTGGGACCACTATTATTTATACTTTTTATTAATGATATTGACTCCTGTTTTCAGCACAGTAACTTTTTACTATGTGCTGACGACCTTAAAATTTATCGTACCATTTGTGACAATGATGATCACCTCAGACTCCAGGATGACTTGGACCGCTTTTCTGCTTATTGTATAAAAAATAAATTAAGTCTTAGTATTAATAAGTGCAAAATGTTAACTGTCACTAAGAAAATTAATGTTAATCAACAATCATATTCCCTGTGCAGCTCTACTATTGAAAAAGTACGAGTACATTCTATTTGTGACCTCGGCATTACCATTGACAGTAAATTAACACTCGATACACATGTTGAAAAAATACGTAATAAAGCTCTTAAAATATTTGGGTTTGTAATGAGAGCCTGTAAGGATTTCACAAACCCAGCAACATATATCCTTTTGTATAAGGCACTGATACGCTCTCAGTTGGAATACGCTGTTGCTTTGTGGAATCCTTTTTATAATGTCCATACCGATCAGATTGAGAGGGTACAAAAAAAGTTTTTTAAGTCAATGTTCTATAGATGTAAGCATAAATATTGTTCGTATAATGCTATTTTAAATAAATACAAAATGTTAACTTTAAAGCTCAGACGACACAATTAGTAGCAATGTTATTATTTGACCTTGCCATAATAGATATGATTGCATCCCTGTAACAAATAAATTGCGATATCGTGTACCTACTCGATCACGTGTAAGATCAACATACTCCCGTCAAACATTTGCCCTTCCCTTGTGTAGAACCAATGCTGGCAAAAGAGCGCCGTTGTATCGCTTAATGCAAAATTATAATGATCACTTTTGGGACATTGACATTTTTAATAACAGTGCTAATTCCTATAGAAGCAAAGTGATTAATAAGCTTATGAGTCGTGATAACTAAAAACTAAATAAAATAAATCAAAACATAATTTAAATTATATAATTTTTCTGAAATCAAAACTAAAATGTGAACAGTTTTTTTTTCTTCATTTTGTAATATTGTATTTTATGTATTGTAAGTCCTCCTTCACATCTCTCACTTTTTGTAGTTTATTCTATAAATCATTATCTGAGGATGGTGGTGTTGGCTTCACTAAACTCAAATTTTAGGATTAAGACTGTAGTTATTAAGCCTCTGTTGAAGCTGTTTACTGGTCCTTAAATAAACTAAAAAAAAAGTGCATTGCGAGATTTAAATAAACAATCTTTTTTTATTAATTAGCTTGTAATTGCATATTTCATTGATTAAACAAAAGCTACATGGTAAAAATCAGTTATTTTCAAAGCTACATGTTATTAAATAAATAATATTACTACTAATACACAAGGGCTCGTGGAAAGCTGAGTAGAAGAATAAAAAAGCGCGGACTTGCCTGTTCGGACCCTTTATGTTCACCAATCGGGTTTTTTGATATTTAAATTTACAGACGCATTTCAACGCAATTAAGACTAAAGAGTTTTTAGTAAAGTAGCGAAAAATGCAGTTTTAACATAAGCGTTGAAGATAACATCGCAGTTGCGTGTCCGCAACTGTTACTCACGAGCGGGTTTCGAGAGCGTTTTTTAAAGTCGGCCTGGGCGACTGATTAACATTCATGACGTAACATTATGTACCTACTCGTATACATATATGTTGGTTATTTATGTGATACGTTCCGAAATTGGATTGGCATTTGGCATATTGGCAAATTATATTATTTCTATTTGCGATGGGGCTATAATAACGCGTGGGGTTTGCGCTTGCCCTGAAATAACGTAGCATTCAAGAAAACCAACTTTGTTACGTGGCTACAACAATAAAACTGCTTATTGCTATTTTAAGTATGTACCAATTGAACATGTGAAGGGCTATAATGATGATGATCACAATGTAACAATTTATGGTAAACTAATAATAAACGCCTGTTAACCTCTTAAACGGCAAGCGTACAAATTTGATCGCTTCGATATTCCGTCAAAATTCAAGAGGTCAAATGTGACCGCACCCACCCATAGCACTTTAACCCATAAATACGTATGTTTACAGACTACTTTTCTATAAAGAAGTTTGGCATAAAAGAATTAATATAAAATTTTCTATCCACTAGTGGAATAAAAAGTCAGTTAGTTTGTGGCTATTTATTTAAAATCTACGTTCACTTCATACACCATTTTCGTGTGAATGTTATTGTGTTTATTTTTTTGATTTTTCTAGTGTTTTATTAGTGTTTTAGTATAGTGTTTTATTATAAAATAGTAATGAAAGTTTTTGTGTAAATATAATTTATCTTTATGTGAAAATAAATTCGAGTAATATATTTAGTAATAATTGTGATTTTCACGCTGCTGACATCCGCTTGCTATGTATTATTTTTGTTACCAAAATACAATAAAATCTTTGTGTAATTAAGTAAAATCTGACTTTTTTTAGACCACAGGATAGTTTCTTAATATAAGTTTTAATGGTTTAAAGTGCAGTGGCAGTGTGGTCGCATGAGACCGCTCGGTATATGCCAAACTTATGGACTTCTTATGGGGATTGAAGGGTTAACATAACTTTGAACTTCACTCTTTGTTAATAAGTGCTGTCATTATTATTTATGGGTAAAAGTTTATGGGTTAAAGTATACTAAAGGTTAAAGTATACTAAATGGTTAAAGTATACTCATCTGCTTGTGCTAAATAAATAAATAAAAGGAAACTAGCTTGCCAGGCAGATGTTGTTGCGCCCTTTTCGACAAGCCTTTGTCATGTCCTTTTAAAAATCCTTAAATTAGCAAAAAATTGTGGGTTATTCATGGGTAAAAAAAACTATCCTATCTCTAAAGTTGGACCAAACTGCACACGGTGTGCAAATTTGATTAAAATCGGTTAAGTAGTTTAAGAGTCCATCGCGGACAAACAGCGTGACACGTAATTTATATATATTAAGATGATAAATATACATAGATATATATTAAATATACTAACAAATATAAATAAATCACCGAAAGGCTGACTGGGATTAATCCGTTTGCAGAAAGGATTTCAAGAATAATTTCGGTCGGCAGACCACCCCACATGTCTGTCACCTCGTCGGAGAGGTCCATTTCTTTTGTTTGCTTATTTGTTTCGGCTTTCACGAGGTTTTTGTTATACTGAATGGTAACGTCGACCAAAAATATCCTTAGTATTGCCCGGTTCATCAGCACAATATCGGGTTTATGAACAAGAATAGTCGTGTTTGTGATGATAGCCCGGCCCCATTAGAGCCCGGCGCAGTCATTTTCGAGCATGGTTCCGGCAAATACTTATAATAAGGTAGTTTACGATCAACGAAACCGTATTTCAGAGCTAGCTCCTGGTGTTAAATCCCGGCTACTAGATTGTGCCTGTGCAAGTACTCGGAGACAGGACCGAACAACCAGAGATGACATGCCTAAGTGACTCACCGGGATAGCGACAAGCTCGACAGACGTCGATGGTGCCATCCTTTAGGATGTATCTCCAATAGTTGTAGGTCTTAATAACCTGATCATATATTTCACAGACAAAATCCACAGTTTCTCCGAAGAGTTCACCGCAACGTAGCCAGTTGAGGGAGGCGACTGTATCTACGAAAGGTCCATGTAGAGTCTTGTAGAATCTCCCGTGTAGCTCCTTCTCCATCTATACGGTCTTTCGCTCGGCAATGCTATGTACTGCCGGGTCCTGTCATTGCTCGTTGATTAGGGATACGGGGATAAATCCTTTATCACAAGAAATGTCGTCCTTGTAGAATTGATTATCTAATTTCGCCAGGATGTTACTACGGAAGTTGCACACTTCGCGTTTTTGCACGGTAGGCACGCTTAAAATCTACGTCCAACATGCTTTTTCGGCAAGTACAGTACATACGTAAGTACCAAATTACCGACGATCTCGGATGATGCATTCTATGGAACGTTATGGCAGTGCAGACTTTTCGATTCAGTGCGCTTAGTTTAGTCTGAGACCACCTGACTATGCCAAAGGTAACATATTATATAAGTTTTGGAGCATCCAGGTCGTTATAGATGGTGCATACACCGATTACAAGTACATTAAAGTTGGTGTTTCTCAAGGCTAAGTGCAATCACCAACGCCGTTTCTTCTGCATATCAATGATACTCGTATGTTGCAACTATAATCGAGTACGTAACATTTTATAAAAAGTAGTGATAATTGAAATGTGACATGCATACTCCCCACGAAATTATTTGTTTTTTTTTTAAACAAGTTCAACCCTCGTTGGTTACAAATTATGTTTAAAATTGAACACGCATTATCAACAGTGTTTCCTCGCCCCGCACCAAAAGTGACGGACTGTTTTGTTCGTAGCATTAGGTGCATTACTCGTCATTAGGTTGAATGGTCTGAGAAAAATATGAATAAGCTTTTTCCCCGACCTATTATTAACCCTTAGATTCGTAGGCAGTCATCTTAATTTAGCGAGCTGTCAACGAATATTAATGGCAATATTACGGAAAAGAAAATTTCATTATCCATACAATCTAAGTTAAGCTATTATAATAGGTACTTAAAGTGTTATTAGCACTTTGTGACGCCTTTTGTTAAAATTCATTTCTCCTCCCCATAAAATAAAGGTTCATATGAAACTTGTCAGCCATATTGTGATGCTCCAAAAATCACAATAAGACGTAGTCCTCTTCCACTTACTTCAATTAGGTGTCTGTATGTTTTCAATCAGTGGATTATGTCTTGTCACAGAATTCAAATATCTAGATCCTTAATATCTTATATGATGATGTCATTGTACTAGCCCCGCCCATAATGTCAGCCTTTTCGCAAATTTACTTCAAACGTAAGTTTTATAGAGGTCTAAATTAAACTTAATATCAACTAATTATCAACTAATTTTCAACTCAACTTACTATCAACTAATTTAGCTGATTTTATCACTTGTGTAACTGCGGATATCAGTTACCACTTTCACTATATGTAACTGCGAATATCAGTTACGACCTTTTTTGGCTAGCTAACACTTTCATTATATGTAACTGCGAATATCAGTTACGAACTTTTTCGGCTAGCTAACACTTTCACTATATGTAACTGCGAATATCAGTTACGAACTTTTTCGGCTAGCTAACACTTTCACTATTCACTATATACTGCTACTAGTCACTTCATCTACTACCGGATACCTGTCACCGGTAGTTCTTCACACTACTACTCTACTTGGTCCCGAGCCCCTAAGGTAGACTTTGGCTATACTTTACAGTGAGCCGCTTGCCATTTTCCGTTTTGCCTCTTTATTGCATAAGCTTTTCACTATACAAATGGCATAAATTACAATATTTTCTATACAAAACTAATTGCTACACTAACATACTATACATCATCAAATCGGTAGTCTGGTACTTTATTAGTATATCATAAAGGTTACTCAAAACATTAACATAGTAAAAAGTTATTAAACGAAATGTCACAAATTTTCATAATATTTAGGTACATTAATTATTTGATTTGTTTATAACTACCAAATGGGTTTAATTATACAAAATATTCCTACACTTCCTTAATTTTAAGCCATATGCTAATTCAATGTCATATTTACAACTCTTTTAGAAGGTAAAATTATTTTCATTATTTTTAGTATGAACTATTACGCAGTTAATTAAAAACTTCTAGAGAGTTCTACGATAAGACGCGCTACGATTGGTCGATTTTTCTTAATACAATAAAAGTTGTTTACATCACTTTTTTTTATAGAAGAAGGGGCAAACGAGCATGCGGCTCACCTGATGTTAAGTGACTACCGCCGCCCATGATCAACCGCAACACCAGGAGAATTGCGGGTGCGTTGCCGGCCTTTTAGAAAGGAGTAAGCTCTTTTCTTGAAGGTCCCCAGGTCGTATCGGTCCGGAAAAATCGCCGGTGGTAAACTATTCCACAGAGAGTTTGTACGTGGAAGAAAACTCCTTGTGAAACGTACAGTGGTGGACCGCCAAGCATCCAGATGGTGTGGATGGTATCGGGACGTTTGACGTGTAGTGCGTTCACGAAATTTGGCGGCTGGGATTAATTCGAACAATTCCTCAGAGCACTCCCCGTGATAGATGCGATAAAATACGCAAAGAGATGCAACATCTCTTCGCAGCGCCAGTGAATCGAGCCGATCGGAAAGCACTCGGTCGTCGACGATTCGAGCCGCTCTGCGCTGGATGCGGTCAAGTGGAAGAAGCTGGTACTGGGGAGCCCCAGCCCAGAGATGGGAACAGTATTCCATGTGCGGCCGAACCTGCGCCTTGTAAAGTGGCAGGCGGTGTGCCGGCATGAAATACTGTCCCGCTCTGCTGAGTACGCCAAGCGAGGCCAATTTGGCCTTCCCTTCCAAGTGACCACGAAACTACACGTCACTCGATATGTCGACGCCGAGGATTCAGATACTGGCTGAGGCAACAAGGGGAGTGCCTTGAAACTGAGGGGATAGGACAAAGGGGTTCTTTTTAGCGGTTAACGCGCAAACTTGTGTCTTCTGGGGGTTAAACTGGACTAGATTTAGTCGCCCCCTATGTTCGCCACTTGTTATCAAAACGACATTCTATACAAATATACTAAGAGTTATAAACATGCTACACAACTATATCAACAGACACGTTTTCTTAGCGTTGTTAGGCCGTCGCGAACAATTGTTAAATTTAAAACCTTAACACGTAAGCATGTAAAATATTGTGCTCATATTAAAGTAGCACGAATTTTCAAAATTGAAATTGGCACTAAATTTCATAGGTATTAAATAATAATGTTATCACGTAACTTGTATACATTAAAGTTTCATAATACAGATAGTATTAATGAGCGATTTTTTTTAATTTTGTACCATTAAATTTAATACCTACATCACGCTTTTTTATATTCGTACACATATCCTATATTGTAATCGATCGATTCTGAGCTGTGTTTAAAATTTCAAGTTCTACCTCATCCGGAAGTGCTCGAAAGAATTTCAAGATTCCACCCGGAAGGACAACGAGACAAACAAGAAAATGGCTTAATAAAAACGTGGTAAAATAATTATAGCATTCTCTTTAAAATAATAATTATATTTATGCGAATATTTCTATATATTAACATTATTTTAACTCAGGCAACGAATTTTATAGCGTTGAATATAACTTATGTTTTCCCAAAGTTTCAATAACAATCTATAATGAAACACTACAAAACACTTGCAGAGCTTTTGATTACCGGTTTCTGTTTATTAAAATAACTTTGTAAGCAAAAATTATTTTTTCAAAGAGAATGAGATTTCCAGCGTTTATGTCGAAAATGTCGCAAGCTACCTTCACATTTATTTAATTTTTAGTCCGATCTACGCCGTTCATTGTAATTAAAAATAAGTTTAATAACGCCGTAATTATTAAATAATAGTGTTACGCGCTCCAGTCAACGATACACTAGCGCCATCTAGTGTCAGGAACGAGAGCGAGGGGAGCATTGAGAAAATGACATCACAAATCACTCAACTGACAGCGCCTAGTCGAAACTCGAACGCTCGGTACCTTCCGCGTGTTTACTTGAACATTCTGGATATTTCTTTGCTAATTTAAATATATAGGCGCTGCAAGATGCGAGGAGAGTAGTATTGAATTGGCGATACGAGCGAAGCTTCGGAGCGAAATTAAGTGAATTAGTGTGTTTAATTATTAGTGTTTTAAGATTTAATTTGTTTAAAGTAAATTAAAGTGTTAATTTAGGTAATTTTATCGGCAATTTTTATTGTCACCAACCTCAAGCTCGTAACAATTGGTGTCAGAAGTGGGATAAAATCATGCCGATTTTACCTAAGGAGGAAACGGAGGGTGTCCGTACCCGAAGTCAACGCCAGCAGGAGACGGACCAAAGAAGATTTGGTGGTGCAACGCCGCAGACGTCGGAGGGCCAGCCACCGGCTGAAGGCCCGTCGGTAGCTCCTACATCTGCAGCACCTGACTTAGGTGCTCTGATGGTGATGCTGCAGGAGCAGGCTCGCCGACAGGAGGAACAGGTCCGTCAGTTGAAAGAGCAGCTGCAGAGCGGACAGGAGGGACAGGCCCGCCGATTGGAAGAGCAGCTGCGGGGCGGACAGGAGGAACAGGCCCGCCGACAGGAGGAACAGGCCCGTCGTTTAGAAGAGCAACTCCAACGCGATAAGGAAGAGCAGATGCTCCTCATGAAGGACCTTCACGCTATCTTCGAAAAAGAGATACGGGAGGTGAAGGATAAGGTTGCTCAACATGACAACCGCCTGTCGGAGGCCGAAACCCGAATCGACCAAGTAAACAATCGGGTTGACAACGTAATGGCTGACGTGAAGAAAACGCTAAACGACCTCAAACTTGCGGATGGAACTACAGCTCCCGTAGTAGCTGCAGCACCTTCGCTACGTGGATTCAAAGTGCCGCCGTTCGACGGGACCTCTTCCTGGTCGGCCTACAAAATCCAGTTCGAGGCCGTCATGGAGGCGAACGGCTGGAATAAAAGCCAAGCCATGACTGCACTCACCCTAGGCCTGCGCGACCAAGCCTTAACTGTGTTGGAAGCTCTCGGTAAGAAAGTGACCTATGAGCAGCTTCTTGAGGCCTTGGAAGCGAGATATGGCGACGCTCATCTGGAACACGTCTTTCGCGCGCAGCTTAAAGATCGCGTGCAGCGCAGCAACGAGAACCTGCAGCAGTGGGCCCTTGAGGTGGAGAAGATGGTTCGAAAAGCATACCAGTCTGTACCTGTGCTCATTGAAGGGAACCTGGTTCAGACATTCATCGACGGCATCCGCGACCTTGAAGTCAGAGCTGCTGTGAGACTCGGGCACCACGACACGCTTAAGAACGCCTTGGCCCATGCACTGGAGGTGGAAGCCGTGCGGCAGGATCATCGTTCCCATCGCATCAGGGAGGTTGCAGCAGCTACAGTTCGCGACCGCAACAGAGGATACAGCCCTAGGTGCTATGGCTGTGGGGAAAAAGGCCATCTTCGAATCAGCTGCCCTAAGCGAACCATGGAAAGGAGAGTTGATCGATCTCGAGAGGGTAGTGCAGCTAACGACACTGCCTGGCGGCGACAGGATCATCGTTACCCTCACGCTAGGGAGGTTACAGCAGTTACGGTTCGCGACCACAATAAAAGATACAGCCCTAGGTGCTATGGCTGTGGGGAAAGGGGCCATCTTCGGTCCAGCTGCCCTAAGCACACCCTAGGAAGGGAAGGTGAACGGACTCAGAAAGGAAGTGCGGCTAACAGCACCGCCCAGCAGCAGCAGGAATACGACTTTACTATCAGACACTGCAGCGGGAAATCTCACGGCAACGCAGATGCATTGTCAAGAAGACCTTGTCCTGAAGATTGCAACCATTGTAGTAGGCAAGAGAGTAAGGAGGTGGTATCCGTGAGGATGCTCAGGACAGACCACCTCAGCAACGGGTGGAAGGACAACCTACGACATGCACAGCAGGAAGATCCGGGCATCAAACCGATTCTGGGATGGATGAAGGCCCGTGCTACCAAGCCTAAGTGGAGGGACGTCTCAGCGATGAGTTCAACCACGAAAAGCTATTGGGCCCAATGGGACAGCTTGCTGATTCAGGATGGAGTCCTGTGCCGTAAATGGGACAATGGTCGAAGAGACAGCTGTCGTTTGCAAATGGTTGTCCCTAAAGCTAAAGTGCCGAATGTTCTACAGTTGTGCCATAATGGTCGTTCAAGAGTCCATCTGGGAGTTAAACGAACTCTACTGAAGGTCCGAGAACAGTTTTACTGGGTCCATTATCGTGACGATGTCGAGGATTGGTGTCGTACATGTACAAGTTGTGCGGCCGAGCGGGGACCTCGGACACGTAGTAGAGGAGCACCGAAATTGTACAATGTTGGTGCACCACGGGATAGGACAGCCCTTGACATTGCGGAGCCGTTACAGAAAGGCGCAAGAGGGACTCCTAAGATCGTCCATGTGAATCGCTTGGCGCGTTATTATGGGGCCGATAATGCTCGGGACGAGCATGTCTTAGGAGGGGGCGGTGTTACGCGCTCCAGTTAACGATACACTAGCGCCATCTAGTGTCAGGAACGAGAGCGAGGGGAGCATTGAGAAAATGACATCACAAATCACTCAACTGACAGCGCCTAGTCGAAACTCGAACGCTCGGTACCTTCCGCGTGTTTACTTGAACATTCTGGATATTTCTTTGCTAATTTAAATATATAGGCGCTGCAAGATGCGAGGAGAGTAGTATTGAATTGGCGATACGATCGAAGCTTCGGAGCGAAATTAAGTGAATTAGTGTGTTTAATTATTAGTGTTTTAAGATTTAATTTGTTTAAAGTAAATTAAAGTGTTAATTTAGGTAATTTTATCGGCAATTTTTATTGTCACGAACCTCAAGCTCGTAACAATAGTATTCGCATAAATATAAATAAATCCTCGATTGGCATAGAACTAATATATATATATATATATATATATAATTCTTTCTAATTCCTTTGGAATATATTATAATAATGATTTCTCAAGACAATTTAAATTATCCGTCATCATTATTAAGTGTTAAAAAAATATATAATTGCCAAGGGAACCATTATAATTTTCTGCGACATTATTATTATATATTCATAATAAATTTGTTATTCGACAGCTCGGTGGTATTAATGGCTAAGCATAATGTTACGACGATGCCAGGCCGTGGGCTTAATTTCACGCGGAAAAAGTTTAAAAGAAATTGAATATAGTAGAATATAGTAAAAGGCTATACAACACTTTATAATTTGCAGTGGATGCCATAAGAAGTGACAGAGGAATACTAAAACAGAGGACAGCATCTTCCAGATAACAACCCAATATCTAATTGGTAGCCGACCATCTACAGCATGCTAGGCAAGTAACGCAGTTGGCACATTTTTTGTTAAAAGTCCCATATAAACGTTGGATTTATAAGTTCCAGACCAACATGTATGGAAATAAAATAAATAACAGAACAAGCTGATGAATACAACAATTTTCCAAAATATATCTTGTCTATGTTTTCGCGTGTAGGAGCATCATTCACCTAAAGAGCAAAAAATTGAAGTATACAAATTCCTTTCTTTCATCTATAAGTGTTTATTTCCAATCACCACTGGAGTAAATAGAAGTGAATGGAGAATATAAAAATTACTTTTAGTCCTTGAGAGCTTAGTATTAATAAGCTTACACAGCATCGGACGTAAGAGACTTATAAAACATATTCGCTCGCTGTGTATATCGACTACAAATTATTACAAATCTACTAAATAGTGACTAAAATCTTTTTTTAACTATTCCACCTAGCGAACAACTGGCTTAGAATAGTAAGTGGTGATGCAGTCGAACATAGTAAAGCACACTGACTAAAAAAACCTATTCAACCTTGCATTGAAGACACTCACATTTTAATGATGCTTTTCCCCTCTCTTGCGAACATTTTAATTACCTTTACATAAAAACATTCAAATTTAGGATCTCCTCTCTTTAGAGGGCATAGACCTCTTCTCGCTCTAGAAATATCGGTATTTTGTATGATCAGAGAAGAATCCGTTTATCTACTATCAAATTCGCGTTGTACGCGTAGTTATAAAGTAACGGCAAGCAATTAGTTCATGCTCGCCTCTTGTCATGTTGCAATTACGTAAAAATATCAATTAAGGAGCTTCAAAATAATTATACAACATGTAACAAAAACCCTGTGGTTCCCGTTAAGTGTGTTATCAGAATCATTATCCAAGCCTATAGAAATATTTTTTTTTTCAAAAACACATTTAAAAAATTTTTCCCGCATACACGAAAAAACAACATACAATTTGCAAATTATTTTTTTTCATTAAAATTAATTTTTTTAAATGTTTTTTTTTTTAAATATTTCTAGCTCGGATACTGATTCCGATAACGCTGTTAACGGGAACCACAGGGTTTTTGTTACATATTGTATAATTGCTTAGATACTGTGACAAAAAAGATTTTTCTATTATTCCTTTCCTTTTATCAAATTTTATGATTGTTAAAGTTCCTGTCAGCGGAATTGCCTGAAGTATTTTGGTGAGTGAGTTTAATAGAATTAAAATTTGTGTTGTAAATTAACGTACATTTTTATTGTGTTGATTTAGAAAATTTCATGAAAATGTAGACTTTATAATAATGTAGTTTAGTATACAATTTAGTATAAAGTAATGTAGTTTAGTTCCTGTAAAAAGGGTCTTGATATAAACGGAAGATCGGATGGACGGACGGCCGGATGGATGGACGGACAAAACAATGATCTTAAATGTATTCGACTTTTTTTGTTGTTGTACGGAACCCTAATCAATTTCCCCAAAGTAGTCTTTTTAGTCCTTTTATGTCTCGGGCAAAAGCTATTAAACTACAAAACTTCTTTATACACCACATTTTTTGCTAATATTTTACTTTGTGTCAAAATTTTCAGACTACTGGGTGATCTTACGCGTGAGCAAGCCACATAGAATTGCCCGTGTGAAAAACAATATTCTCTCAAGTCTATACCCGCAAATTTTAAAGTCTGCCCTTGTGATTTTTTATGGTCATTGCAAAGCAGACTTTGAGGGGAAATTATATTCGTTTGAATTCAAAGTTAAGATCATTTGGCATCAAGAAAATTATTGGTACAAATACAGTTTCCCCTTGCGCACATCCAGTTATAATTGTGGCTTCCACTACATTGCGATGTAACACTTTTACTTTTTGTCTGGTTCCATTACACAGTTGAGGAGGTTTTAAATTTCAAAATAACACAACAGGAGTAACGCGCATAATAAGCTTATGATGTGAAAGACCCGATGATTTCATTGAATTAAGTATTTTGACATGGTAGTTAATTGCATCATCTGTGTTTACCACAGAGTCTATGGACGTGTACAACATTTCTTCACCCTCAAAAGACGTTAACAGTATATAGTTAATTGCCGTTGCTTTGTCGTGTTTCGGGGTTAGAATGGAACGTTCACAAAACCATTCCATGAGCTAATCGTGGATATAAGCAATATCTGGGTAAATTTTGGATATTTACTCCTGTAACGTAAATACAACTGTGCACAAATTATCAGGGATGGTTATTATTCTGTCATTTATCGGGTAATTACCATTGCCGATTTCAAGTAGGAGATTTGCAAATCCACCAGCACGCTCTTTTTCTCCTAAGTGTACCTGCATATTTTTCGAGAGCTTGAGCTTGGTAGAGTCTGTCTAAAATCTCCAGCCAGCAAAACCGTTACACCACACATTAACTTCCTATTTCCTCTTATATCTTTTAGAGTTCATTTTAAAGCCTCTACGACACCCTTATGAGCCGTGGTTATTTCATCTCACACTATCATTTTCGTATGTTTTATTCTTCTTCTTATTCTACCTAGCGTTTATCCCGCTTGCTCATCCCGCCCAGCGTGGGAGAACCCAGGGTCCGCTTTCCTACACTTCCTCCTCCATTTTGCCCGGTCTTTGGCGTCCCTCGCAACTAGCCCATTGGCGCGCATGTCATCCTGCACGACATCAAGCCAGCGTTTCTTGGGCCGTCCTCTACTCTTGGTACCAGGAAGGGTCATGTCCAGGCATTTATTACCCACGTAGCTCACCGGTCGTCGAAAGACGTGGCCGTACCAGCGGAGGCGACTTTCCTGGAGCTTGTCAGCAATGTTACGGACATGGAGGCTGCCACGGATGTATGTATTCCGTACATGGTCATTCCGCGTGACGCCACACATCCACCGCAGCATGTTCATCTCCGTGACATGTAACAACTGCCGGTGTCGCTCCAGCAACGGCCACGCTTCACTGCCGTACGTAAGGACAGGCCTTATGATGGTCTTATAGACCTGTCCCTTCAGCTTGACCGTCATTTTGGGGTCACAAATGACACCCGTCACCTCACGCTATTTCGCCCAGGCCGCTGATATACGGGCCTTGATGTCGCGATCGATAGCCCCGGACGCATAAAGCACAGATCCGAGGTACCTGAAGTGGTCCGTGAGCTCGACGGTGTCGTCACCTATACGAAGAGACGACAGATCTGTGCTGTTGCAGGCCATATACTCCGTCTTCGCCACATTTAGTTTCAGCCCGCCGTTCTCAAGCACCTCCCTCCAAGCGTGCACGCGTCGGGTGAGCCGTCCTTTGTCCCCATCTACCATTGCGATATCATCAGCGTACATAAGCTGCCAAGGCTGCGGTAATTTCTGTACGCTGGCTGACAGTTCGTCTATCACACTGAAGAGATAAGGGCTTAAGACGGAGCCCTGATGCACGCCTACGGTTATGGAGAAGGGGGTGGTGTCACCAACTGCGGTCCTGACTATTGAATTGGAATTGCGGTATGTATCAAGTACGATTTCCACATAGGTCTCTGGTACCTACTTCGACCGCAACGCCCACCAGATCATCTCCCTAGGAACACAGTCAAAGGCCTTCTGCAGATCTAGGAATAAAAAATGCAGAGGCATATTCTTTTCCCTATGCTTCTGTTTAGCTAACAAACTTTGTAAGTAAATTTAGTTCTTCCTGCTCTCCCTAGATGGCACTATCGCTGAGTTAAACGCGGTATCATTTGGATTTTCATTATGATGTATAGTTAAACATTCTTAGCCTCCTTGTGTGTTCCTATAATACAGTGTAGTGGTGTGTGAGTAAAACATAGTGATAAAGTGTGAGTGTTTCATTAACCAAATGGTCCTTCTGCTGCCAAATAAACTGTAAGTAAAGTGCAAGTGTCGAACATAGTTCAATAACAGTGCGTATAAGACTTGTGTTATTTCAAAGAGTAAAAATAAAAAAAGACTTAGCCGATTTCGCGTAATAAAAACACTTAGAAAAATTTGATTGAAAAAAGACTTTGTTGAATTTGAGTGATAAAAGACCTAGAAAATTTTTTTAACAAAAAATTTGCTCCGTTTTTTACATAGACTTAGTAGATTTGAACTTACCAAACAAACATAACATTGAGTGATGAACATTTAGTATCTGCGTTGAAATAGTGATATTTGTCTAAATTAAACTTTTTCATCAATTTACATTTCCGAATATCATTCAATATGGCGGATCAACTTGCAAAACAACGTGTAGCTATTATGATTCAAAATTCAACTAAAATCGAGAAATTACTTACAAACACGAAGAAATGTTCAAAGGATAAACGAACAAGAGGTTATTTAGATACGCGCATGGAGATATTACATGGATATTGGGCTTGTTACACAAAAAGTTATGATTTGCTTACTGTATCGTTGGAGAGTGAGACATTGAAAACCGAATATGATTTCGATATTGATGATAATTTTGAACAAACAGAGGAACATTATTTGGACTTAAAGACTTGGCTAAAGGATAGGTTTTATGATATTACACCAATGAGTGAATCTTCAAAATCTGACACAACTTCAGAACTTCCTAAACTTAGACCAAAGCTACCACCGATAGCTATACTACAATTTTCGGGTGATTATAATCAGTGGATGAACTTCAGAGATCTATTTCTTTCCTTGATACATTGTGATGACCGCTTGTCTAAAATCGAAAAACATCATTATTTAAAATCTAGTTTAACCGGGAAGCCGAACAGTAACTCAAAAATTATTCTTTAACTGAAGCGAACTATGATGATTCATGTAAAAAACTAAATGAAAGATATGAGAATAAGCGAGTGATTGTAAATAATATTCTAAATCGATTTTTAAATCAGAAAAGACTAACAACTGAATCAGCAAAAGGTATCAAAGATTTACTAGGCACTACTAGCCAATGTCTCACATCTCTAAAAAAATTGAAGATTGATTCATGGAATGCAATAGTCGTTCATATTCTAGTCTCAAAGTTAGACATTGAATCTCACAAGCTTTGGGAACAACAAATATTCCCACATATGACGATCTAAACAGCTTCCTAGAAAAATGATTCCGAACAATGGAAATGGTCAATCTTTCACAAGCTCAAGAAACATTTAGAAAAGACGCACCGAAATCTGTTCAATTTACTCCAAAAACAACTACAGTTAAAAGCTTTGCTACTGAAGTCGAAAGCACTTGTACTTACTGCTCACAGAATCATTACATTTGCCACTGTAAAGAGTTTTCTGCATTAAAGGTTTCTGAACGCCAATATTTTATAAAGAAATCAATATATGTTTCAAATGCCTGGTCAAAGGTCACTCCGTGTTCAATTGCAGACAGGGTACAAACTGCAAAAAATGTGGACGTCGACATCATACGTTACTACATTTCACAACCTTTCCCAAGAATAACACTTCTGATGAAGCTCAAAAGGATACCACTACACCAAAGAAAAATGAATGGATAACTGATCTTGAACGTTTTGCGCACTCTGAACCCATTCAGTTCCCACGATGTCTTGGAGTTTCTAATAGCACAATTAGACAAGAACTGCATGGATTCAGTGATGCTTCCTGTGCC
Organism: Parnassius apollo; assembly: GCA_907164705.1. NCBI lineage: Eukaryota > Metazoa > Arthropoda > Insecta > Lepidoptera > Papilionidae > Parnassius > Parnassius apollo. The sequence goes on from CAJQZP010001094.1 coordinate 1,236,536, forward strand.
GCTTATGCTGTAGTAGTGTATCTCAGAGTTTGGTAAAATAATGTTGTTAAAGTATATCTGGTTATGGCTAAAACTAAAGTTGCTCCCGTTAAACAAATTTCACTTCCCCGTCTCGAGCTCTGTGGTGCAATTATTTTGGCGAAAATGATACAACATGTTAAGACTATATTAAATATCCCTGATGAAAATGTATATGCATGGACGGATTCGACCATAGTTTTGGCTTGGCTGCGTAAGTCACCTAATACATGGAGCACATTTGTTGCTAATCGCACTTCAGAGATTTTGACATTTACGACTAGTAACCAATGGCATCATGTTAGTTTAGCGAATAATCCAGCCGATTTAGCTTCCCGTGGTGTATACCCATCCGATTTGCAGCAGTCTGAACTATGGTGGAATGGCCCAAAACCTCGATGTTGTTGTTAATTGATATAACGTTGTACCTGCAAAGGATTTAGAAATGAAGGTTAAAACTAAAGTACAGACAAATATTAATATTTTTGAAAATGATGCTGTTATTTATTACTTAAAACGATACTCGACACTTTCGAAATTGATACGTGTCACTGCTTATTGTTTACGTTTTATTAAACTATGTAAACTTAAAATATATAGGATACCAGTTGATGAACCCGTTTATCTGAGTCCAGATGAGCTTGAAGATGCTCTAAATAGATGTATTAAGATGTCTTAATCGGTTTCGTTCAGTGATGAAATTTCTCGATTGGCACATGGTAAACGAGTTCACCAATCGAGCAAACTACATGTTCTTAACCCACATCTAGATGATAAAGGCATTATCCATGTGGGTGGTCGACTTCCCAATGCATATATTTCAGATACTATAAAAAAACCTATTATTTTGAGTAACGATTGTGGTCTTTCTAAACTTACTGTTTTGAACGCTCATTTGAAAACTGCATGGAGGGCATCAACTTACTTTGAACTTTATAAGACAAAAATTTTGGATAATTAGAGTCAAAATTATTGTTAAAACTGTCCTCACTAAATTTATACCATGTTTTAAACAAAGGGCTAATCCTTCTGTACCATTTATGGCAAATCTCCCTAAATTTGGTTTTAAACCAAGTCGTCCATTTTTGACAACTGGAGTCGATTTCGCTGGACCTTTTACAATGAAAATGTACCCTGATAGATGTAGAAAAACCTGTAAAGTTTATGTTTGCTTATTTGTGTGCACTATCACAAAAGCCATTCATCTAGAATTGGTAACTGATCTCACTTCAGCTGCGTACATAGCTGCTTTTCGACGCTTCACTGCTCGCCGTGGTCACTGCAAGGAAATTTGGAGTGATCATGGTACAAATTTTGTGGGCGTAGCCCGGAACTAGATCTTGCCTTTAAAGATGCAAAATCTGCAATTATTTCTGAAATTGCTAAACAACTAGCTAATGACCAAACTCACTGGAATTTTATACCCCCTAGCGCGCCTCACTTCGGGGGACTTTAGGAATCTGGAGTGAAGAGCGTTAAAGGACACTTGAAACGCGTAATTGGACAAACCTTACTGACCTACGAAGAGTTCTCTACTCTTTTAACTCAAGTCGAAGCTTGTGTCAACTCTCGTTCACTTACCATAGTAAATTCTACACGATGACCTTAACGCCTGGGCACTTTCTTTTTGGTGAACTATTAATTGGTGTACCAGAACCACCTATAATTGATGTTAAAGTCAGCCCTTTACATCGGTGGCATATTATTCAACGTATGGTGCAGGGTTTGTGGCAACGATGGCAAAATTGGCATCTGACAACGTTGCAATACCGTTATAAATGCAACAAGAGTCAACCAGAACTTGCTATTGGTACTGTCGTGTTGGTAAAAGATGATAGACTTCCTTCTGGAAAGTGGCTTTTGGGACGAATCATTTGGAAGTACCCAGGTGCAGAGGGCGTAACAAGAGTTGTGTTTTACAATACAAGGTCAATATTTTTAAGAGGCCTATCGCAAAATTGTGCCCTCTGCACAGTATAAACCCTACCCAGGATTTTGTGACCCATGGCCACCCTTCAAAGTTTGCTCCTCTCTTTCTCCTTTGGAACTTTATTTTATCCCAAACGTAGTATGCGGGTACTTCCAGTTAGAGCAATGTTTTTGCAAAGTTATCCACCTTATACAAATCGAAAAAGGATAGGAGTTTGGCTGTCGGAGAACTATTTACTCTTTCACTCAGATTTTGCTCATTAAAATAAACCCCTTGCCCATTTTCCAAATGAACAGCGAGGTTGACAATGGGAGGGAAACTCTCATGAATGGGAAATTCAAGGACTCGCCGTACTGCCTCTAATAAACTTATATATCTTCCACTTGTGTAGGTTTTAACTTCATCCTTCCCGTTCTCTAAAGTAAACGATGCCTGTTTTGAACCTTTATTTACGTATTTACATACATATTTTATTGATTTAACTTTAACTATTTACTCTTTCACTCAGATTTTGCTCATTAAAATAAACCCCTTGCCCATTTTCCAAATGAACAGCGAGGTTGACAATGGGAGGGAAACTCTCATGAATTGGAAATTCAAGGACTCGCCGTACTGCCTCTAATAAACTTATATATCTTCCACTTGTGTAGGTTTTAACTTCATCCTTCCCGTTCTCTAAAGTAAACTATGCCTATTTCGAACCTTTATTTACGTATTTACATACATATTTTATTGATTTAACTTTAATTTTAACTTTAATTTTCCACATTTAAGTTAAGAGCGTTAAATGTTTTTAATAATACTGGATTATAAGGGGCTACCCAGCGATTATCTATGGTTGTGACTTTGATATCAACAGAAAACCCGCTGTGTGTTGATAGATGTGTCAATCTGGTTTGCCATTATATATAATATCTAAATATTCACACATATATTTTGGACCGTTAGATTCTTTATAGCTCTACAATTTATTATTAAAATTATACATTTTAGCTAAACAGGGAAGGGAATATTTTATTATAATAGTAGTCATGTGAAGGGATCTATATTATGGGAGCAAGATATTAGATTTTATTCATATGGTTTCTGCGCAAACAATATGTCCCACTCATGTGCCGCAATATGAAAAGGAAATGTAAGTATTTTTCTCCTTACGTCCCAATTTAAATAAGAAATATCCTACTCTACTGAAACATTACTATAACGCAAACAAAAGTATTATTTATTTCTTAAATGTAATTATTAAAATTTACTATTTAAGTCATATTAATTTGTAGGCCATACAAACACATGTTCGCCGCGAGCGCTTAGCTACCGCGCTACGGAGTCGTCAGAGGACTTACTCGTAGACATTGCGTATTTTTGTGTTGAATCATTTAAAATTATGATAAAGTGTACTGTCACTGTCACTACTTTTAACCGCTCAACATTTAAGACATCCATCCCAGCTATGTGTGAAGTTTCTATTGTCAGTAACTGTCTTCCATAGCGGCGATTCCATTCATGCCATTTTGTTTTATTAAGTACTTTAATTACTATTGTACTTCACTTTTAGCACTAATATTTTAATATTAAGTAAAGGACATTGCCCATTTTTGGCCATGGAACGCCCAACAATGTGCATTTGTTAAAAAATTATATCTTTATTTATGGTTATTAATCGCGGTATTCATTTATCCTCAAACAATGGGAATATTTTTGCACAAATTAAAAGTACCGAAAAGATAATAATAAAAATTAGGTAAATCATTACGTCATTAGTTTGTCATTACGTCATAAAAAAGTGTTGCCAATCACAAAACACATTTAAAAAAATCGATTCTCTTTTTCGATCGATTATTTACGGTGTCATCATTACAGTGCTAATATAATTTTTAAATAATTATTATGTTATAATTAAACAAGCGAATTACTAGCTGATTTCCAATGAATTCTTTAGAGAGTAACAAAACGCTACGGCACAATTTAACTGTTAATTTTAACCGATCTTCTTTTAAAACAGATAAGAACTGTTATTCTTATCTATTATCAAAGAAGATCGGTTAACTTATTCTTATCTGTTTATAACAATACATTTAAAATAGAATCGTGTTATGATAACGAAACAAGTTAGTTTCCAGCTGATTTACCATGAATCCCTTAACCTTTTGAGCGCCAAAGTCGCCTATACTTGACAAACCCCTGCGGGACCTGAGCGCCAACGACGTTTATAGTTGACAAAAACCCCGGCTCTCAAAAATATGAAATATAGATATTGGAAAATTATTACAGGTATTTTAATTCCACACTCCTCAAAATAGGAATAACCCAGCAACATGTGAAATAAATCTTCTCATTCTAAATGGACTTTTGGGGGAAAAAATAGGAGGCCTGTCATAATTGCCGATGGTACATATATATACATAGAAAAAAGTTCCAATTATTTATATCAGAAAAGAACTTACTCATTACACAAATATAGCAATCTTATAAAGCCTTTCCTTTTGTGTGTAGTGATGGTTACATCATAGATGTTTTAGGCCCTTATCCTGCAACAACCTCAGATGCGGATATCATAAAAAATTAATTTGGTAATGAATCCAGTTCATTAAGGCAATATTTTGAATCTGGAGATGTATTCATCCTAGATAGAGGCTTTAGGGATTCATTGCCTCTTTTAGAATATTGTGGTTATCAGGTTCATGTACCTTTGTCTCCACCCGATGGTGAATCTCAGTTAACGACTAGAGAAGCTAATAAGTCCAGAGCCGTGACTATGTGTCGATGGGTAGTCGAGGTGGTGAATGGCATTTTTAAAACACAATTTAAAATATTTCGCCAAAATTATTTTAACAGGGCTTCTAAAAATTTGATGATAGACTTTGCTGTGGCTGCTGCTCTAATTAATAAATTCCACACTAAAATAAGGGACAGGAATGATGCGGCTCAAATACTTGAAATAGTTCACCAAAATATGGAGACAAATAATGATTTGTCTGAGTATGTTAGGGAACGAAATCTAAATAGAGCTAGGGCAGACTTTAGAAATATAAATGTAGACTCTGAAAATGCTAATTTCCTGTTTTAACTTACAATGATTTAACATTCATTGCTTGTGGCACATACCAATTAAAGCAAGCTTGCTCCTATTATGGTGAGCATATTAGATTTAATGGTTGCTATCGGATAGAACTATGTAACAAACACAGGAGCAGCATTACGGAAGGAATAAACTTTAGCCCTAGCTACTCTTTATTTAGGGCTAGAATCGCAAGTCGACACATCAGTCGTAAAGTATATTTTATATATATTTTAATTAGTGGCAATGATTCTGGTAGAATTGCAATTAAAAAGTATTGTTGCAATTGTATTGTCGGCCGTTGAACGGTAGCATGCTGTGCCCATGTTATGACAATAATTTGGTATTTGGATTGGGCTCGGCATCAATCTAATATTTCGCCTCCTGCTCAATTCCTGGATAATGTATTGATTGTGTATGATACAAATGTTGTATAAGATTGTATATATAAGATAAGATTTTTCGTACGTGGTAGGGTCATGCTGCAGTTATAGTTGTAGCATGAATGGGTCGGCTCTTCCAGGGAAGGACCACGCTCTCACACAGTACCAGCGTAAAATAGTTTGTTAATGCTGCTGTGTTTCGGATAGGGAGTGTAGAGAACCAGAGACCCTGGCAATGAGGCATTCCATCCTAGTCCTCACGGGTGGCAATGCATCTGTATTTTGTTTCGTAATCGAGGATAGATGTTGATGTCTATGGGCCACAGCAACCACTTATCATCAGATGGACTGTGCGCTCGATTGTCACGCTATCTTATAAAAAAATCATTAAATAAATTAATGATCTGATCAAAACTTAATTATGACATTAGTTAGTTTACGACGGGCTGTTTTTCGCAACTCCACGTCTAAGCGTGTATTTTGCGTGTGGGCAGGAATAATGTGATTATTAAAGCCAAGCAATAATAAAAACTTATATATAAGTCCTATAATATAATAATAATTAAGTTAATTTGTTATTTATTTAATCTTAATTCCCTTACACACATTAGTGTTTAGGAGAAAGGATGTGAGGCTAATGGGTCTCTAGGATTTAGGATTTGCATATACGCTCCTACCTGGCTTGGGTATGAATGTGACTTTCACTTTCATACCCAAACCCTTGGAACACATCTCATTATAACAACAAGTCTGCCTATTAAGGCCTTTGCCCCCCCCCCCACCACAGTAGGAGTGCTGTGAATCTGCCGAAAGGTCCTGCTAGCTTATTGGGGAGGAAATTATGAATTTTTCCTGCGCCCTCTTTTCCCAAAAGAGGGTCGCTTCCGATATGGCATAAGAAGCTTAAACAGCCAGTTGCCAGTCCCCAAAGGCGGTTCTTAGAGTATCACTTAGGTTCCCCCCGGTAGGCAGTGAGTCCCTCATAACCACGATAGACCGGCTATCTTGGTATGCGTAATGCATTTTCCGCCTCCCTTCATAAAGGGTAGCCCTTTCCATGTGCTTCGGGCGCAAAAAAAAAACCAATGGATTTTATCCATGGTTACCACTCTGTGCTAAATTCCATTCAGTGATATTATATTAGAGGCAAATAATTCCTTAGCATTCCTAGGTGTGTTAGTCATCCGAAATTCTATTAACACCATAGGTTACACTGTATGTATAATGCGCAAAGGCTTTTTACAACGCAGGCAAGCAAGCTTAGGGATTTTTTTTGATAGTAATAATACTCTTAAAATGTCAAAATGTGTTAAGATACCCATAGAAGTGTCATCATTACCGTTATCGTAACGGCTTTTCAAAATTCTTCTCCATATATTGCCTCATAAAACCACCACAATTAATTTGGTAACAGCCACCGGTCAGCGTACACCCATCCGTGGAGATAAAGAGATGGAGTTGAAGCTAGACAACATGATCTACCTGCATAATGTCATCGTGGCTGATATAATGGACGACTGCATCCTGGGACCAGACTTTATGAGGAATAATTGTTGTGAGATCGACGTTAAGCAAGGTGTTTTGAAATGTGGGCAGGAGGAACTTTTTATGGAACGTGCGTTACCAGGGAACGTGTACAGCATTAAGAAGATTGTTCTTCCGCCAAGATCCGAAACGATTGTGTCGGTTAGTCTTCCTCAAAACGCTGGGCAAGCTCGCCGTTGTATACTTGTGTAAAGGGTAAGCAATGACTTTCCATGGAAAGTAGCTCGAACCTTGGTCAGAACCACTGACATCTCAGAAGTACGTGTGCTGAACCATTGTGACCAGGAACAGATTATAGAAAAAGGCACACTGGTTGGTACTTGTGAGGAAGTGGATTGGTTACGTCGGTGCCAATATCTATCGAGTGGGACCCCCAGCAAGGATGCACAAACGAGAGTGACCACACTTTTGGAAGACTGTCGCAGCGTTTTCTCTCCGAACGAAATGGTCAAGGCGAAGAAGTTGTTACTCAAGTATGCAGATTTATTCTCATCAAAAGAAGCTGACGTAGGAAAGACTGGCTTGGTTCAACACAATATAAACACAGGAGAAGAATTGCCTATCCGTCAGCGGCCAAGAATATTGCCGGTAGCATGCGAAAAGGAAGTGGAAACCATGATTGAGGTAATGGTGTTATTGAACCTTCGTCTTGTGCGTGGTGTTCAACCGTGGTGCCGGTAAAGAAGAAGGACGGCAGCATGTGGTTCTGTGTTGACTACCGCCGTCTGAACGACGTTACAAAGGACAGCTATTCCTTGCCAAGAATTGATGACACGCTGGACATGCTTACAGGAGTAAAGTGGTTTAGCACGCTGGATCTAAAAAGTGGCTACTGGCAAGTTGAAATTGACCCTAAGGACAAGGAGAAAACTGCGTTCACTACGGGAAAGGGTCGGTGGCAATTTAAAGTAATGCCGTTTGGATTGTGCAATGCTCCAGCAACGTTTGAAAGGCTGATGGAGCTTATACTTACCGGGATAATTGGCGATGCCTGCCTGGTCTACTTGGATGACATCATCATCGTGGGCCGTACGTTTGAGGAACACCTTCAAAACCTGGAAAGCGTGCTCATGAAGATTCAGAGTGCCAACCGCATGTTGAGTTCAAAGAAATGTTCACTATTCAAACGGCAAGTCAACTTTTTGGGGTATGTAGTGTCGGAAGAAGGTATCCGCATGGATCCGGAGAAAATCGCCGGTATCAAGGATTGGCCGGTTACAAAAGACAAAACGCAAGTTAGAGCACTTTTGGGTTTGTGCTCCTACTCTCTCCGATCTGTGAAGAACTTTGCAGATATAGCAAAGCCTCTGCACAAGCTAACCAAGGAGAAGCGACATTTCTGCTGGGATTAAGGTTGCAATATCGAATTCCAGGAGCTCAAGGACCGTCTGTGCAAAACACCTATTTTGGGATACCCTGATGCAAGCAAAGAATTTATTGTTCACACAGTCGCAAGTGATATAGGACTTGGCGGTGTGTTGTCTCAACGGAATGGTGACCAAAAAGTGGTGATAGCGTACTTCAGCAAAGTCGTTGTCAAAACCGGAAAGGAACTATTGTGTCACAAGACGCGAATTGCTAGCTGTGGTAAAGTCGTTGCAGCATTTTAGCAAATATCTTCTGGGACGAAAATTTCACTTACGAACTGACCATGCTGCACTAAAATGGTTATTGCAGTTTAAAAATCCAGAGGGAGAAGTTGCGAGGTGGATTGAACTACTGCAGGAATACGACTTTGAGATCGAATATCGCAGCGGGAAATCTCATGGCAACGCAGATGCATTATCAAGAAGACCGTGTCCTGAATATTGCAAACATTGTACTAGGCAAGAGAGTAAGGAAGTGGTATCCGTGAGGATGCTCCGGGCAGACCACCTCAGCAACGAGTGGAAGGACAGCTTACAACGTGCACAGCAGGAAGATCCGGACATCAAGCCGATTCTGGAATGGATGAAGGCCAGTGCTCCCAAAACCAAGTGGAGCGACGTCTCAGCGATGAATTCGACCACTAAAAGCTATTGGGCCCAGTGGGACAGCTTGCTGCTTCAGGATGGAGTTCTGTGCCGTAAATGGGAAAATGTTCAGGGAGACAGCTGACATTTGCAAATGGTTGTCCCTAAAGCTAATGTACCGGATGTTCTACAACTGTACCATAATGATTGTTCAGGAGGTCATCTGAGAATTAAACGAAATCTACTGAAGATCCGAGAACGGTTTTACTGGGTTCACTATCGAAACGATGTCGAGGACTGGGGTCGAAATGTACAAGTAGTGCGGCAGTAAAGGGACCTCAGACTCGTAGTAGAGGTGCATTGAAGTTGTACAATGTTGGTGCACTATGGGAGGGAATAGTCATTGACGTGGCGGGGCCGTTTCCGGAGAGTGAAAGCGGTAACAAATATTTCATGTTTATGATGGATTACTTCACTAAGTGGCCAGAAGTCTTCACCATTCCAAATCAAGAAACTTCAACAGTTGCAGATAAACTAGTTCACAAAGTCTTCTGTCGTTTTGGAGTGACTTTAGAGATTCACAGCGATCAAAGGAAGGAATTTTGAGTCTCAAATATTCCAGGAAACTTGCCGAGTTTTGGGTACTCATAAAACAAGAACGACATCTTATCACCCGCAATCTGATGGAATGGTAGAACGATTTAATCGGACATTGGAGAGGTACCTAGAAAAAGTTGTAGACAATCGGAAACGAGATTGGGACAAGCACGTACAACCGTTTTTATTGTCATATCGAAGCGCTGTTCACGAAAGTACAGCAGTGACACCAGCTTTCGCCAACTTTGAAAGAGAATTACGGCTGACAGCAGACCTGATCACCGGGATACCACCTGATGCCCCACGCAGTATAACCGATTATGCAAATGACTTGCGGAACAAAATGAATGACATTTATGAGCACGTCAGACAATCGGGCCAGCAAATGTCTGAAAAGATGAAAATCCGGTACGACCGCAAAATTAACAGCAAATGGTTCGACGAAGGTTCACTAGTGTGGTTGCACAATCCAGTCCGCAGCATAGGGAAATCTCCTAAGCTTCAAGCTAAATGGGACGGCCCGTACCGGATTTTAACCAGGATCAACGATGTAATCTATCGAATACAGAAAGGTGCAAGACGGACTCCTAAGATCGTCCATGTGGATCGCCTGGCGCGTTATTATGGGGCCGATAATACTCGGGAGGAGCATGTCTTAGGAGGGGGCAGTGTTGCGCGCCTAAGTTGACGTCTGGCACTAGCGCCATCTGTGTCGGGTAACAGTGCGAGGAGAGCTTTCCAGAAAATTACCTCACTAATCTTTCAACCGACAGCGCCATCTAGTATCGAAATGAAGAACTAAGCTTTCTAGAAGCCCTATACTAGAACTTTCGGCACCTGGTCCATTGGCACGCGTATCTACTTGAATATTCTGGATGTTTCATTGATAATATGTATTTAAAAGCGCTGCAAGATGCGATCGAGGCAGTATCGGATTTGGCGAGACAAGCGAAGCTTCGGAGCGAAATAAAGTGAGTCAGTGTGATTAATTATTAGTTTCTATTAGGTTTAATTAGTGTAAAGTGAATGAAAGCGTTAATTTTGGTAATTCAATCGGCCGTTTTTATTGTCACGAACCCTAAACTCGTAACAATATTTTTGTCATCTCGTTAAAGTCTACTGTCGGTCACTTGTTGCACCTCAGCCAAAGTAGTTTGCATTGGTCATCACTCTTGGCAGCCAAATTTTTGAAGTTATTGTTTACACCCGCCACAGTTTCTCAAATCTTCCAGGGTTGACTGGCCTACCAGTCCACCGTGCAGACTTAGGTATTCACTAGAATACCATAAGGGATTAAGTCCTCCTTTCATAGCCCTCATTATTCGGTGTGAAATAAAGATTAAATAAATAAATAAAGAACATCTTTATTTATTTATTTAATCTTTAATACCTTAAAAATATACCTATTACAATCATTAGATTTTTCTGTCATTTCTCATAGCTGCCTATATATAGGTATATATATATATATATATATATATATATAAATACCTATGTGATGCTATGAGATGATGTAATATCTAATGCCGCCATTACAAGGCCAAATAGGTTAAATTGTTTATTAGCAATATTCTTACTAACACGAATTCTTTTTGGAATGTTATACTTCGATTTTTCCGATAGACCTATACGACTTATGGACCTTTAAGAAATAACTACTTTTTAGAAAGCCGACAATGCACCTGTAATTTTCCCTGTGTTGCAGTTGTTCATGGCCGGCGGTTTATTTGCCTCCTCTTCTATAAAATAACTGTGTTAAATTACTGAAGGAACAAAATTGATTTCATGCGCGAAGGCGTCTATTACTACTTTTAATGTGGTAAAATTACATTTCCGAGCGCCCTTAAAACTTTACATCTAATGGATTACGTGTTAATGTTGTCTCTGTTTAATGCTGCGAATAAATCTGCTTTTAACCGTTCAATAAAATGTACATAGAACTTTCATTATTTGTCTGGGAAGGTATCCATTTTCTTCTGAAAATAATCTCATCAGAGCTCACCGTAAATTTCGTCCATTACAGTCTACACTACTCACATAGGCCTTCTCCATAGATTGCCTCTCAAGGGGATTATGCCATAGTTGCCATGCCTTGCATGCTTGTTGGCAATCGCAGTTTTTTTTATTTTGAGTTGTTATCAGGAAGATGCTGCCCATCTCCTCTTTCAGTTTCCCTCTGTCGCCTTACAACACCCACAAAATGGAATGAGGTAGTGGATATTCTAACACCGCAACTTCACTGTGGGCTCTTACCATATACCAGTGTAAAAGAAACAGCTTAATGCTGCAGTGTTTTGTGTGGTAAGTGTGCAGAAGCAGAGACCATTTTTAGTTGAAATTGGCATTCCAAATTAGTTCTCAGCGATGACAACGCAACTGCATTTTGATTCTTAATCGATGATAAATCTATATGTCTATGGACTACCACTTACAATCAAGTTAACAGTGTGCTCGTTTGTTACACTTATATAAAAAGGCAGCAACCTAGTTCGATTGCCACCAATTCAATTCAACAGTTATAAATAACGTTAGCTAACCTTGCAACTTCGTCTGCGTCCCATAAGAGAGGGCGAGAGAGCGGTATAGAGAGAGTGTGTCGTAGACACTTATAATACAATTCGAAAGGTGCTAAAGCTAAAAGTGATTTCTTTGTTTTATATACAAACATCTAAAGAACTATTGAACAAAATGTGATAAAATTTTGTACCTACAGTGCTAATTTAAAATCACGCGGACGAAACCAGGAGTTTTTGTGTCTGTAATGTGTAATATTTTTTTGTTAATTTGAAGACGGATTTTGCTTTTTTCAGTATCTATTGGCTTTGATATTCAAGATATCTTCAGAAAGATTCCGGAATCAGAAAAGTAGCGGTGTTTGACACCAGCGCTTTGCAAAGCATGTAAAGCCGTTGCTCTTACGCTGATCTTTATATGGTTTTTTCAGGGTAAGGTGATAGAGAGTGCGGTTCTGCTATCCTCTCTAAAAGTTCTAAAAACGATTTATATTATACATCAAAATTAAGTATTAAATTCGTACTTAAAATATAGTTTTTGTCTCACTATAGAGTTACTTTTAATTTATTTAAGCACTTACCGTACAGTAGCAGTGAAGTTTTATATGTGCATTTCGCACATTTTGCAGCTGTCATCTTGTAATACGAGTTGTCTAAGGATTAGCACATTTACCTATCTTATACTGAGGTACTTATTTTTAGAAATTGCATCTTTCGTGATTGCCAGCCTTTAAAAATTTATCTTTTAAAAATATTATTAGGAACTAGAGAGGACTAAAGCTTTAAAAATATAAAGACAGACGGTAGATTAACAGTGGTAGAGCCACGCGGCAGCTTTGCTGTTGCACGTATGGACACCATGTTAAGGGTATTGATAATATCGATAATAATAATATTGATAATACCCTTAACATGGTAGCAGAATTAAGGGATGATCTACCCCAGGAGGGTACCAGCACCCCCTGGAGAATCCCTCGCTGAGCATCCACGACCAAACCATTGCTGCTTTTGTTCTACCGTAATATGCGACGCACGCAACGTTGACAAACTCGCGAAGCAATTTTATGTGAAACACTAGATATCATTTTACATTGCGTATGTTTCAGGCATCAGTCACTTCATGCGTATGTGGTAAGATGTAGCGACATCGGTTTTGGAAGTAATCGAGAGCTAATTCATTTCTATTGTCTTATTATTACTATTTCTGTGGCCAGCACCAATGTAATTGTCAATTGCAGTTTTAAGTGCTGATTTACCACGTACTCGGGATGAAGAAGAATAGGCATGTTTGAGAAATTGAAAATAAAATTTTTGGACATGTGAATTCCGACAACACGCATTGCGGCAACGTAGCGGATATTTCCTTGCCCCACAACCGTCTCAAAAATAGGAGAAGGTTTATGCCCAGGAGTGCGGCATATGTAAGGGCTAAAACTTTACTTTACATTGTAGTAATAATTATTCTATTC